>BDUI01000127.1:135161-154987 GCA_002335545.1 Apodemus speciosus
TGTTTGAGGGCAAATGGAATACTATAGCCAATTCTTCCATCTGATGAATTCAAGAAGAACCTCCCTCCCTCAGGTTCCTTCACACAGCAAGCAGACTGCTTGCTCCTACTGTGAGTTGAGCAGTAATTTATTTCTGTCCTTGCTAGTCACCAGTCCCAGATGACAGAGCAATTCTCTGTCCAATCCCAGATAACAGGGCAATTCTCTGTATGCGTACTTCCAACTGCACCTTCCAAGCAGAGCCTGAGCATTGTTGCTATTCTGGGTCCCTAATTTTTCCCACTTCCTTCTATTCTTTCATTTTACAAACCAAGTCTACATCATGGGTTTACACCAAAGATAAAGAGATACTTCCTTAGTAGCACCTCAGACTAGATCAGGCTCTGTGGTAAGTTTTATGTGCTGAAATCTAGCCATCCTCCTACATGCATAGGTACCCCAAAACAGATGRTCACTACCATGGTTCTTCATGGTAGAAAYCTGGGGACTAYGTGTTCATTGTAAGRCATGGTAAKYACAACCACGGTACATCCCAGCTGTGGAACAGAACCAAGATTCTGAAGGACCTGGAGGGGATGTGGGATCTACAGTGATATTCCTCACTGCTCTGTGAGACCTACACATGGCACCCTGGACACCAGTGTCTACCTCACTAACACTGAGTGCTTGAGCATCCAGACTACATGTTGCTACACACAGCACCCACTTCATCCATGAGCATATTTTGTGAGAGGAATGACCCCAGGCCTGAGTCATTATCCTCCCTGGGCTATTTTTTTTTTACTCCTCCTCCATTCATAGCTTGTCTGAACTAACAGACTCCCTCCTCTATACATTCTTCTCCAGAAAGAGTTCTTCTTTCCTGCATAGTATCCTAGCTCACCTCAAAAGATCCAGGGCATATTCAAGGTCAAGTGCCTACACTTATTTGCCCATAGGGTACCATTAAATATCAGAGGCCTGAGAATCCAGATGTGGGCTACAGAGGAAGCATCATGGTAGAGTCTCAAGTGCCAGGACCATCTTTGATTTGACCAACCCTCTCTTCCCAGCCAGATGAGCATGTGAGTTCTGACAGCATTGTTAGGCACTTCCTGCTGTGACCTAGCTCTCTTCTTCTTACCCTACCTCCTCACACCATCCTTCCTTCTTTCTTTCCTCTCTTTCTTTTCTCTTTCCATGAATTCTCTCCCTTCTTCCTTCTCTTTTTTTTTTTTGCTTTTTTATTGGATATTTTCTTTATATACATTTCAATCCCCTTTCTGCTCCCCCCAAAACCCTCTATCTCAGCTCCTTCCCCCTCCCTGCCTCTATGAGGGTGCTCCCCCACCCTGACATTCCAGACAAGGCCATCCTCTGCTACATATGTGACTGGAGCCATGGGTTCCTTCATGTATACTCTTTGGTTGATGGTTTAGTCCCTGGGAGCTCTGGAGGGTTCTGGTTGGTTGAAATTTTTGTTTTTCCTATGGGGTTGCAAATCCCTTCAGCTCCTTCAGTCCTTTCTCTAACTCCTCCATTAGGGACACCATGCTCTGTGGTTGGCTGCAAACATCCGCCTCTATATTTGTCATACTTTGGCAGAGTCTCTCAGGAGACAGCTATATCAGGCTCCTGTCAGCAAGCACTTCTTGGCATCCACAATAGTGTCCAGGTTTGGTGACTGTATATGGGATGGATACCCAGGTGGGGCAGTCTCTGGATGACCTTTCCTTCAGTCTCTCCTCCACACTTTGTCTCAGCATTTCCTCTAGTGAATATTTTGTTCCCCCTCCTAAAAGGCGGCTTCTCCATCTGTTTTTTTTTTTTTTACCTTGTTTTGTCTTAGCTCCAATGTTGGACAGGGGCACAGACAACACCAGCAACTCTGGTGTTCAGGTAGGCTGTTCTGATGACCCACAGCAGTTCAGTGAAAGAGCCCCAGCTTGAGTTTGTCTTCACAGCACAGCTCAGTCTCCCTGGACCCCAGCATAGGCCATAGATAACTCTCTTGACAAAGACTGACAGAAAGGGAAAGAAAAGAAAGCATAGTCTTCTAGGGGAGACAACATGACCAAGGGGATCAAAGAAATGGAAGGAGGATGCCTGGATGTATGTTTCTACATCACACACTGAAGACCATTCTCATCTGCCCTGTAGTTCTGAGGACAGGAGATGCTAGTTCACTGATATTCTTGTTGCTGCAGCATCCCTCATCTGTGCTCCTGGACCATATAACAGGACACAAGGCTTTTATTTCATCAGGTACTCCCCTGTGAATCTCTGTCTGGCTCATTTTGGAGTGACAGACAAGGCATGGCTCTGAAGACTGATCTTAAGTTGGTACAAGAGGCACAGTTCACACCACCCCCATAAGATAGGGAAAGAGGCACAGTTCACAACACCCYCATGAGTTGGGACGAGATGCACAGCTCAAACCACCCCCACACCTTGCAAGTGTGTCCACAGTAACACTCCCTATATATACCCAAAGAAGCTAATAGATGTTGCATAGTGGCTATTTAGAAAAGTATTCCATTTATAAAATAGCCATGGTGATTACACTGGGACTTTAAGTGCCAAGCTTTATTTAAGGAAAGCTTCCTGTTACATATGGACCACCGATGTCTTTCTGCTTGGAGAGACCTGTGTAAAGGAGCAAACAACAGACAACCTATTCCTTCAAAGCTTCTGGCCAGGAAGCAAGAGCTGGTCACACTCAATAAAGGGCAGATAAAACCAGGAGGGCAAAGTCATCAGGAAGCAAGGAGCCTTCTGGGTGGGTGGTGTTTAATATTTATACTTAAAAGCAAATTAAGGACTGTTTAAAAGATGTTTGCAGGAAGAGATTGGATTTACTTTAATTATTTGGTTATTTGTCGTTCCTAAACCACATTTATTAATCAAATGAAAACACAGCTTTTAATATATTTCATTTCTTGGAAAAAAAAAACCACATAGCTCACTGAATTATTAAGTGGCAACATTCTCACTGGCACCAGAGCTCCCTTCCAGCTACCAGCCCACTGCCACAGAGTTTCCATGTTTCCCCAAGCACAGGAACCTTCCTGATTTTTAGAAGCTCCTATCTGCATCAGTGTTGCTGGGGTTAGCTCTGTTCTCTTCCTTATCCATTGTGGACAGCACTAGATTGTAGATCTGCCCTGGGATGCATAAGTGGGACCCCCTTCCTTCTCCTCAGGCAATAGATAATGCTTTCTAGTTTCTGGACCCCTTGAATAGTCATCAGGAGACTATTCCTAATTTTAGAAAGCAGGGGCTRTGATGAAGCCCCTCCCTTCCTCCATGGTATATGTGTTGTATCTCAGGATAGGCCCTTCTCAGTGTTCCTCTCCCTGATGGACACTCACTGAGCATCAACTCTCTGGGACATGACCAGCTAGCTTTACTGTATCCCTTTATGATCAGGACAGCATCAAAGTGGTGGGCACTGGAACTTTTTCTCTTAAGGACTCCCCAAGAGAGGAAAGAATATGTACCAGAGTTACAGGGCAAGTATAAAAATTCTGCTTTAGATGTGGTTCCCAGACAAGTGTTACTAGAGGAATGTAAGACAGATGGGGGTGATATGAATGCATGATCTAGTTCTTGTCACCTCAGGGAGTGTATGACCCTGCCTTCATTGTCACAGGGTATCTTCAGAGAACACACAGAAGGCAGATGTTTGACTCCTGTAGAATGAGGGAAAAATATGGCTGACCAGTGGACAAGGTAGAGGGGAGGGCACAGGTGAAGGCATGCCCAATACCCTTGAAAGCTATGTCCCAGACTAAGAGCCTTTGCCCTAGTGAGAGACATGCCTTTGTGTAGGTCTATCATTTCCAGGACAGATTAACTGTGGAGAGTAGACCAGCCACCAGAATGAGTTGTACCCTTTGGTGGTAGCCCAGATGTGAGGAGGTCTTGAAAGAAATGAAGTCTGATGATAGTGGAGCCCAGATCTTCTGCTTTCTAAAATAGAATGAGGTACAGCAGATCTCCAGGAATCCTCCATATCTTTAGCACCAGTTCATGACTAAACAGCCATGAGGTTCTTAGCCTCACAAGCATGCAGACAGCAATCATTAGACTACATAGTTCCTGCCTTTTAAGGCAGTCTACTAAATCTCACACCACAATATATAATTGTTTATTAGTTCCATTCTTTTAGAAGACTCAAATACATTCTTGGTCCTGGTTTTACCTGCAGCCAGCTTGAGATCCACCCCTTTCCAGCTCTGTTTCTTCAACTTTCTGGTTTTGTTACCAAACTCCTTAGCATACGGTTATATTAGCTCAAAGTAACTTCCACAGAAGCCATCAGCCACCATCCAACCTCTCTCTGCTTAACCTACAGCTTCTGGTTCCTTTTGGTTTCTGCTTCCTCATCCCTGCACAGTGCACTCCTTTATGTCAGATCCCAGGCCTAGCAGAGTCAGCCAGCCTGAAAGGCAGGGTTCCAAAGGTCTGAAGCCACCCTCTAGAAGTTCCATCTGGAAGTCTGACAGGCTAGAGCCTGCAGTCTGCACTGCTTAGTAAAGGTGGGCACCTGGAATTTGAGCACCCCCTATCAAGCATCTAAGGAAATTTTTTCTAGATTTCTTTTCAAGAAAAATAAATATRGGATGGTTTATTTGAACACTTGTTCCCAGACAGTGATCCTGAGGGCAAAGTTTGGAAGTATTGAAGGAGGTACACTACTAAGTGTGGGCTTCGGAAAGTGCATAACCTCACCCTACTTTCAGTTTGTTCTCTCAGCTTTTTCCTTGAGTTGAGTTCCGAGATGTGAGCTGTCAGCTTCCTGCTACCAACCATGACTGCCTGCTGCCGTGCATAGAACCACAGTGAACTCCGCCCTCTGAAAACTTAACACCCAAATAAACTTTTCCTTCTTTCAGCTACCTTGGTCACAGAGTTTTATGTCTAGGCAATGGAAAAGTAGCTGTCACAAAAAGATGAGGAATGAAGTATAGCTTTTTGATCTATTATAGCAAATACATCTCGGGACATTCTCCTTCTGGGGCTATGGGGAGATCCACCCCATCATGCTGGCCTCTGACTGCTGTTTTTCATAAGACTCATTGATGCTAACCAGTACAGTGTCATCTTCTGTCATCAAGGTGAGCATTAATGTAACTTAAAGTAACTTACAGAGTTACAGTTTGTCTCTCTCCCTGGTGGTCACAGGATAATCTTTCCTGCCTGATAAAATGAAACCATGCTGACATTGCCCTACAAGAAGTTTTATCAGGTAACAGAAAACATGTTCTTCAGTGTACATATTCCTAGGATGTGTGTGCTGGAGTTTGGAAACTTGACCATTCTTCTTGGGGCTGCTCCAGACACATGGTAACCCCACCAACTCAATCCAGCAAGGGTATAAAGACACAGGAAGCATGTGGCCTGGGAAACATGAGACTACTCCATAGTCAAAACCAGCACTTGGTGATGGGCACTTGACAGAACACTTCATGAATGATGGCTTCTGACACCTTTTTCTGAGCATGAGCACACTAGGTCAAAAGGTGGAGAGATAATGGCTTGTCAAAAGTCATCCACGTAAGTCAAAAGGTGGAGAGATAGTGTCTTGTCAAAAGCCATCCACAATATAAATGCGGAAGCATATGATTCTGTACAACACGCATCTCTCCAAACCCATGTCACATGCATCTCTCCAAACCTATGTCACATGCATCTCTCCAAACCCTGAAGCTCTAACACCTGGACCATGGTGAGCTCATTCCCTCTACTCCTGTCACCTCTCTCCTTCAACCATCTTGTCTGTCCAGCATCCCTGCATCCTATCTTTCAAGGAAGTTTGGGAACACTACTATAATGTCTACTCACCACAATGTTAGAAGTGACTTGGGGTAAACTCCTGACAGAGCTGGAGCCTCTAGTAGTAACCTCCATTGTGGTTGTGTTAGCTTCCAAGTACTCATGGATCTCAGTGTCTCCACATCAGATCCATTTTTATCTATGTGTCCCAGAGTTCACTGTGCATATGAGCACAGTTCATCTCTATTATTCTTGAATCTCTGCAATTCAGTTCCTGTTGCTGCAGTGCTGAGGTATCCACTCAGAAGGCTGTAGTACCTTCTTCAAAGAAAGCCTAGTAAAGTTTCCCTGCTTCACACCCTATCCAATCCACAAAACTTTGATACCTCCCTGTCAACCTTATCAGAAACCCATACCCAAACTGGAAAAAGCACCCCTGCCATTCACCCACTTTGGCTTCTAAGCACTCTTTTAGCATCTTGTCTTGGTTTAGGTGCACTGAGCACACAGTAAGTACTCCACCATTAGTCACTGTGTTTCCCAAGGATCTCAGAGAAACACTCCACACAGAAACCTGCAGTCATTATTCTAGACAAAGTATTCCAAAGTCTCATCTGTTCCTCCAGATGATGCTCAACAAATGATGTACTGGAAGAATGCATTGGAAAGCCAATGGGAGGCCAGTAATGGATGGTGGATATATGTATGGGTGGGTCTATAGATAACTATGTGGGTGTATTGATGAGTAGATAGTGGGTGATATATTGATCTAAAGAACTGGGAAGTACTTTCTTAGAGTCAGCACATTTTGGTCCAGAGGGGACCAAAACTATATATCATGAACGTGATAATGTGTAAGAGGCATAAAGGTAATACTGGTTTTGAAGTCTTTAATGGGTTATGGAGAGCAGTGGATGCTTGGCACTATGTCCAAGGAGTGGAGATTGAGAAGAGAAGCTGACAAAGGCCTTGGTGAATGTGATGCTTCAGTTACAGTTAAAGCTCCAGGACAAGGGGGTTATTGAAGTTACATGTGGATAGGTCCAAATCCCTAAAGAGAAGCTAAGAGAGGCTCTTGGTAGAATTGCAGCCCAGGTGCAGTTGTGGACCCACCAGTCTGAAGAGGCCAGTACGATGAACAACCACCAAGAACAGCAACAGCTGTGAAGTGAAGCCAGGATTCTAATTGTGGCAAAATGTGTCCATAAGCCTGGGCTGTAGGCAAGTCCGCATGGTATCTTCCTAATTAGTGATTGATGTGAGAAGTCCCAGCTCATTGTAAGTGATACAACCAGCCCCTAGCTGGTGGTCCAGGGATGTATAAGAAAGCAAAGTGAGCAAGCCATGAGGAGCAAGCCAGTAAGAAGCTCCCCTCCATGACCTCTGCTTCAGTTACTGTCTTCAAGTTCCTGCTCTGTTTAAGTTCCTGCCATGACTTCCTTACATCACAGGCTAACCTAACTCTGTGGTGTGCAACTGTATAATGGAATAAATTGTTTCCTCCCCAAGTTATGTCTAGCTATCATATTTAATCACAACAACAGAAATTCTACCTAAGGTAGATGGCTAGGTAGATCCATGGATGGGTGGGTGGGTGGATGGATGGATTGGATCAATGGGTAGGTGGGTGGGTAGATCAGTGGAAGTGTTGGGGGCTGAATAGATGGATTAAAGGATGTAAGGAGGAATGTAAAGATGGAAGGAATAATGGAAAGGAAGGCATTGTCAACTTGACAAGAATTGTAATCACCGAAGGAAAACACCTCTTGGTTGTATCTGTGAGGGTGATTCAGGAGAACTTTAAGTGAGGAAGGAAGTGTGGGCAGCACTACGCCATTGTTGATGACCTACGCTACATGAAAAAGAGAAAGAGAGCTAAGAGACAGTACTCATCACTCTGTCTGAATGCTCAGATCATATAGATACAATGTGACCAGCTTTCTGTAGTTGCCACATTGACCTGTTCCCTCAAGCCATGATCAAAAACAAATGTTTCCTTCCTTGAGCTTCTCCTAACAGTTTGTGCCACAGCTGAGAGTAAATTAACCAAAACAATTGGGAACATAAAACTACTCCAAGTGAATGTGAATCTCCTTCACAGGCTCAAATCCTAAAGCTGTTCCCTTTATCGCATGAACATCCCCATTCCTGCCTGTCCAATCCCAGCACCTTCACGATGTGACCCCACTCAGGCTGTACTTTCTTCTACAGAAAAACTTGGATATCCCTGGGCCTTTCTACAGCAAACTCTGGGCTGGGATCTGTAGGGACTGAGTGCTTATTTTTTTTTAACCTTTAGTCCCCAGTGATGGATTCAAAGAGCTTCTTTCCTTACTCAAACACAGTGGCCCTCAGAACAACCAGTCCAGAGAAGGTGCCGTGGCTGTACCACCCTCCCCTCAGCCACCCGCAGTCATGCCCATTCGGGCTCTGTGCTTCTGTTGTTGGAACACGGTGGGAGCAAAGTCTCTTGAAGCACTAGCACAGTGGCTAAGCTTTTGGAATAGGACTCTATCTTCCTCAGCAAGCCCTACTGAACAATGGAGTTCATCCTTCATGGGACAAGACCCAGGTGAACATTCTGCCGATGCACCATCGTAGCTCTGAGCAGTGATTTCTTATTCCCTGTGGAAATGGAAGGGCACCATCCCCATTCAGCTTTAATGTTGCCATCCTAATGAGCACCCCAAAAGTGATAAGCCCCCTCATTCCCCTCCTGCCAGCACACAGGCCCTAGGGTAGGATTATTTGTGAAGCAGGAATTCCAACAAGCAATTTTTCCAAATGACCGGCTCGTCATTAATTCTTATTGATGTTAAAACTTTGCTTTTTAGGGAAGAAAAAAAACCTGTTCCCAGAGCACCATACTGTATGTCAATAACAGGAAGGAAAATAAATGTTAAAACATGCTAAATAATTGCCCGACAGTACTTCTGCTAATGACCGCAAATTTCTACTATGCTAATTTTTCTCTACACTTTTAATTACTGATCAATAATACTTTGCAGTTGACATTTAAAAATGCTGAACCACATGTAGGAACACAGACCAAGAGAAAATCTACAATGTGGGGCTGAGGTAACTAAATCAATAAACGTTGCCATTTAACAAATAGTAGCATGTAAACAGCCACCAAGATTAGCAGGCGTGGAGGGCTGAGCCTGGAGGAGTTAATTACTGTTTAGTAACAGAGTACTGACTGTTTTCTGGGAAAAGCTCCCATCAGGTTCTCCTGTCTGGAAAGCCTCCCTCAATAGTGAGGGAAGCAGGACACATGATAAGAGGGCACGTGTCTCTGATGGACAGACAGGAAGGGACATTTCTATACACCAGGTCCCCCTTTGTTGCCATCTAAGGTTCCACCCAGTGGCTCTAATTGATAGACCCATAAAAGCATGAGACAGAGCTATGAGGTTTTCACACCATCTCTCCTGGGCGTATCAATACCATGCCAATCATTCATTTGGAGTTTAAGGGATTGAGGTAATCAAATATCCATCCACCTTGCAGACCGAAGAAAAGGTGGGCTTTGAACATGCGTGCAGGCCCTAGGAAAATCAATGTTTGCAGCTCACTGAGGGAGAACATAAGCAATCTTCATTTTTATTATTATTAGCAATAATAATAAATCTCGACCTAAGCATCGCAAGCATGTGATTATTGAAATGTCATTTTCTGCAGGAGGGTAGAAGTGATTTTTCTTGGCCATGCTGAGACCTGGGCTCTCTAGGCTACCAGACAGTGGTGTGTAYACTCATAAATGGCAGCCCATCTTTTTCTCCATACCAATGCTGCCTTCAGACACAGCAGCTTCCCGTGTCTGGCTGGTAGAAGCTGAAGTGTGTGGAAGAGTGTGAGCTTCCCTTGTTCCTTGCTCTGACAGATTCAGGGTGTCACTGCCAAGTGTGTTCCTCCTAGCATGTCAGTCGTTCAGAAGTCCTGAGTGTTTTCTATACAAACATATCTGGTCCATTTAGAACAGTTGGCWGCACTCTCCTGAGAAGAAAGAGTTTAATCCATTGTAATTCAATCCAACTGTATGTGGGACCCCATYCTTGAGGTCGTGTCCAGCTTGGGACCCTGATGACAGGAGTCTCCCTCTGGTTCTATTATATGGCTATTATATGGCACTGATTCAAAGAGCCAGGTAAACAGAGGCAGCAGGCTTTGCTGCTCTTCTTTATAGAGGTTCTGGGTGGATGTCACCACACTGACTTCCACTCAGAGCTGCTATACTTTCMTCTCTTTGCTAGGGCCCCTGAGCGTGCCTGYTTCCCACCTCCACAGCAGTATGACTGTGGAGGCAGTAATGATGCTACCACACACCCAGCATCCCTGAAACTGGAAACAGCTTTCAGAAAAGAAAGCTRAATGACATATATCTGCATAATTTACCCATTGCTGAGTGAGAGGAAACAAGAAGTTAAGCCCTGAGGACAAGAACCTGGCCTTAAACACCATCAGATTTGACAGCTCAACAGCAGCAATGTGCTGTTAGAACCTTGGCTGAGTGGATGATCCCCTGCCTCCCACACAAAGGCTTCATCCTCTACACAGGGTGGGGTTCTGRCCACTGTGGATCACAGCTCCTCAGGTCTGGGCCAAAGATGGTTCTGTTATTGCAGGAAGGTACTAACGATTGGAACTCCCAGGCCCATCTACACTCCCTGCAGCTCTCTAAGCACCGAGGGACCACAGACCACAGTCTGCGCAGGGCATGGTCAGAAGGGAGACATCTCTGTACTCTGGGATCAGTGAATTCATCACTGAATATAGCAGGAAGAAGCTATGGCATCGATACAGAAACAACACCAGGCAGAAGCTAGCAGTAAGGTCGGGATGTGGAGATGGGAGCTCTGGATCATGAGAGAAGACATTAAAGGAAGTAGAACTGAGAGTGACAAGTTAAGGATAGAAGGAAGAAGAAGTGCTGGAGAGGAGTGAGGAAGGGGGAGAAGTACAGAGGTGGAGGGGGAAGTGTCAGGAGAAAAGAAGAGGAGAAAGGAAGTAAGGGACAGAAGAGGAAAGAAGCACAGAAAGACAGAGGAGTAAGACTTGGAGGAAGGCAGGCAGGGAGGAAGACACAGGAGGAGACGGAGAGAGTGGAGCCCTCACCCTCACCCAGAGTCTTTCTCCTCTGCTGTATAGGCCCCTGAATGGCATTCTTGACAACTGGGCATGGGACTTCTGCCAGTCACTCAGGGTSAAGAGCAGGTAGAGTCTCCTGATCATCACAGAGCTCCCTCTATCAGTACAGCTTGCTCCTGAAAGCCACAGAAAGTACAGGTCAATAATATCRAGTCTCTCTGCACAGAAGCATACTGTAACAGTCACACTCCACCATGGTCAGGAAGCTTGTCTGCTCAGGGCAAAGCCGGTGGCAGCAAGAATAGAGGGAGGCAGGTGGTGAGGGAGGCTGGTGTGCCTGGACCCTGGCCTGGTGATTGACTCAGCAGGGCCTGGTGAGAGGCTTTAGACTGGGGTGTGGTAGAAAAGTGTTCCACCACTGAGCAGCATCCTGGCCCTGTGAGTAAACAACCCAGTGAAGCCAGGGAGCTCTGCTGTCATCCCTGCAGATGAGTCCTCAGAGGGAACCAGCCAAGT
Organism: Apodemus speciosus; assembly: GCA_002335545.1. NCBI lineage: Eukaryota > Metazoa > Chordata > Mammalia > Rodentia > Muridae > Apodemus > Apodemus speciosus. The sequence goes on from BDUI01000127.1 coordinate 146,523, forward strand.
TCACCCTGCGCCAAATCAGCATCTCAGAGTGAGAAATCCAGAGGGTGGAGAGACTGGAAATGATGAGCATGGGTCATGAGTCTGTTGCTGATGAACTTCTCTGCCAAGGAGTCTCAAGTTCCCTGTCATGAATCTGCATTTGTGACTTTATTTTTTTAATTCTTGGAAAACTTTCATTAGATTGTTTTAAATGGGCTGCTAATCACTTCAAAACAATAAATATGTATCTTATGTTATAATTAATTCCAAAAGCTTTTACTCAAATGAATTTGAAAGGGAGAAATGTTGAGAAATTTCTATGTGGGAACGGAATTAACAAAAATAAAGTSAGTTCCCATTGCTCCCAGATGCTTGTGCTAGGCCAGTTACAATTATCCCATGCCATCAACAGGGCTCTATTAGTGAAATGCAATTTCACCTCCCCTCCCCCATAAGATGGTCCTGCCAAACCCCTCCCCTAGAGGCRGATCCCCCTGAACTCACTCTGAAGATTAACTGGTACACATCCTCAGGGAAATCACACATCCATCAGCCCAGACTTTGCTCCTGATTTCTCCAGAAATATCTAAACAAAAAGCCAGGAGTAAATTAAGAATAGCCATGATTTCCCAGGACCTTTGAAAAGCCCTTCCTCCCACTGCCGGCATCCACAGAGCCACAAGCCAGCATCTCTCTCCTCCATCTGCTTGATTCTTCTCAGACCCCAAATCTCAGCATGCTTCACAAAGTTAATTTTTAGCTGCTTGCCATCATCAAGTGGTACAGTGGTAGAGTGAAGGCCCAAGCACGCTGGGCTGTCTTCCCCTCCTACTGCACAGTTAACTGCCTTTGATCTTATCACAAAGTAGATAAATAACTGAAATAATCTCCATTTAAATATATTAGGTTGTTTGACATAGGTACTACACACGAGGAAAATCAATACTGATTAGACACTTGCCAGATACAATGTAAACGCATACCAAGAAGTCTTTATGGGCCAGATAACATCATAGAGATCCCGACAAGAGTCAATAACCATTAGTTTTTAAAAGTGGCCACTTGAACTTGTGTGGATGGGTGTGTGCCCCAAAACCAGGTTGCCCATGGGCGTCATATGTGAGCTTCAAATAAGGAAAGAGGAGTTCAAGAAACATCCCATCATTAGTCACAGCAACAGGGGAAACTTTTGAAAACTGAAGTATGCTCAGGTTCTGTTTGGGTTAAAACACTTCAGTCATTTTGCTAGTTTGAGGAGAAAGTTTAAGAGTAAAGGAAGCCACTCACTAATGCAGTTGAACTCAAGTATCCACTTGTTCTCTTGGCATGGTGAATTCAACTCCAGGCTCTGTCCTTTGAAGCTGAGATATGATCCCAACACCAACGTGTCTACCCCTGCAGATGCCAGGAGACTTAGTGTCACCAGTCTGTCTGGCAATGTTTCTTTCCAAAGCTATTGTCATGAGTATTTACATCACAACTCAGTCACTTGGAAGAAAACCACATCTGACTGTGTGAAGAGTTCATATAGGTTCCTCTAACCCTATCCTGACAACTAACACTGGAAGTCAGGGTTCCTGGGAAGTGAGGACAAGGTGAAATATGGGTTCACTGACACAACGGGAGTTATGGAGTCTTGAAATTGTTCTTTGAGTGAAGAGGCTCCATGTTGGCCCAGCCATTCTGAGCCCTATAGCCCAGCCTGCAACAATGTTTCTCTTTGCTGCCAAGCCCAACCTGTGACAATGTTTCTCTTTCCTGTCAAGCCCAGCCCGTGACAATGTTTCTCTATTTTGTCCCTGTCTGCAGCCATTCCAGGAAGCAGCAGTACATCAGTCAAGATGAGAGCAAAGGTGGGTCCCTCTGCTGAGAGCCTTGGAAAAGAAAAGTACACCAGGACTGAAGCTCAGATGCAAATGCTATAGGATGGAGGCAGGGATGCAGGAGGCAGGGATGCAGCAAGAGCCAGCATGCCTCCAGTCTGCCTCCTTCTGAAAAGAGAAGTGGGTGGAAGGACCATGACAACTTTCTAACAACACATCCCCTCCCTGAAACGTTCTTTGTAATCACAGGATTCCATGCCCTGTCACTTTACCCACCCCCACCAGCCCAGCTAATGGTTTTAAAGGGAAAGGAAATGACTTGTCCTCACAGCCAGGCCTTGACACTTTTATGAGTCATTTGTAATGAAGCTATTCTTYGGCTTTAATGGAGACCTTGATTCTGACCACTGTGAATAATTGTCAAAAGGTGATTAATTAAATATTCACCACTCCCTATAAAATTGATCAACATATTACATTACGCTGTTCTGAAGTTATTTTATTTCTCCATTCTCTTTGCAATTCTATGCATTTAAACAAGCTTTTAACTGAAGCTATATAATTTACTGCATATTAATTATGCACACACACTGACTAAAGTGAGAGGGAGTGTTTTACACCTTGTGTAACTCCATAAAAACACTCAGTCGTGACTCTCAATGCTGGGAAGCCCTGTCTTGGAAACGGAAGGCCTAAGGATGACTTCCTGTGTGCACAGGCAGAGAGCTTGGGTAGTAGAAGTTAAGGCTGACCACCACATAGTTCAGTCTATCATACAGTCAATCTGAAATGGTTTCCAGGGAAAACGTCATCTGACCAAGTAGAAGGGCTATAACCATCTAAGGGTACCCATTTTCACCTCAGACAAGACACTAGAGAGTCCTTGTTGGACTGTCCCTTCTGTCCATGGAAGGCTCATACTATAGTACAAAAGGAAGCCAAGGGAGGAAGAACGAGGCAGAAAACTTTGCTGAGATAAAAATGAGCAATGAGCCAGTATTCACACCGGGAATCTCTGTTTGGGGCTAACTCTGGTCTTTCATTGTCTCTGTGACTATGTGAAAAGTCTGAGAAAACAAACCCTTCTGTTCACATGTTCAAGGGCTGCTCTCTGCTGTCTAAGAGACAGGTTGGGATTATAAGAAGGACTAAAGGCTCTTACTTCAATCTCAAAAACTGACCTATAGCCTTAATAATCAAACCATTATTCATTATTTAAGTTATTGATCCATCAGAGCCTCCCTTTATAGCCCAGGCTATCCTCCAACTCACCTTTCTCTTGCCTGGAATGCTGGGAAGACAGGTATGTGACGCCACACTTGGTCCAAACCAAGGAGTGGATATGAGGGATTGTGTTTAAAACCTGGAAAATTTACTTTGGGGGTGGAGATGTGTAAAATCTCCAAATCTTCCATTGTCTGTGACTCCGAGCTTGTCGTGGAGAAATAAAGGGGGTAAAGTGACTTTGGTATGTTTGGGACAAAAGAACCACACATTAGGTGAGGGTCCTGAAGGCGGGGCTCTGCAGACACATGCATGCACACACTATCCCTACTGAACACACCAGAGGGCTTCTGAWCTAGTCTTCATCTTGGGCCTTGCTGCAGATGGATGTGCCCAGCACTGAGACCAGGCTACTGAGGGTCACTGCTTAAAGCCTTGGAGGATCCATCCAGCTGCTTCCTAGACGTCCTTGGAGGAGGCTGGTTTGGACACAAATTACTGATTTCAGCAAAGCAGTCAATCAACCCCCTTTCCCCCCCCCCGTAGGCTGTTAAAACGTCATTGAGTGAACATAGCAGATAAAAAAAAAATGATGAGCCAAAAAATCATATTTCAACTTGAACAAACTTGCTATTTGTAGACTTGATCACATGAAACTGGGGCAGTCCAGCTGATTTCGGCAGCAGCTACAGAATGAACCCCACAAAGGGACTGAGTTTAATCATCCAATCCCAGACTGTATTGATTTTGGGACTACTTGCAATGACTATATAAATAAGCCATTTCTTTGCCACTGTATCTACAGCCGGTCATGAACCCAGAACCTTCACAACCTGGTCCAAAGTGAATTATGCCCYGCAGAAATAAATTAATAAAACTAACACAGCCAGCCTTCTCCACCGAGTTATTTTCACGTTTCAAGAGCTTAAAAATATAAAATCAATAATCATTTAGTCATAAGGGTAAATGAAGCGACATAACATCAAAGTCTACCCTTTAGCCATTCAAGCCGTCCTGGGTGATTCATCCCGTCAAAAGGCGGTGGTAATAATCCTTTCCACTTGGAGACAAGCTGCCACACAGCTGCAGTATTATCCTAGGGTAAACAAGTTGGGAGAAAATATTAAAAATCAATATCTGTTTCCTCCTATCAGACCAGATGGCATCCATCATAAATCCGGCCAGTAAAGAGTTCTTGGACTTGGTACCCATAGTGAGGAACCCAGCGGAATTCACCACATAAAATGGAGATGCCTGCTTGATAGGGACTGTAGGTGGGAGCTTCAAGAGTGAAGGATTTCACAATAACAAAAATTGTTGAAATTACAATTAAAGAGGAAAGATTAGTTGTAGCTGCAGGATGCTGAGAAGTCACTGCCAGCACAGCAAAGTGAGAACCCAGACAGCAGCTCCTAAGTGTGCTGGGCTCTGAGTCCTTCCAGCCCTTCTATCTGGRGACCTATCAKGGCGCCCCACATCACCTCCTCCTCCCACAAGGCCTGTAGAAAATAAGGACAGACTCTCGTAGACTCCAACTGCCCATGAACAAATAAAAACTGTTCTATTACATCAGTGAGTAGCCTACATCAGGGAGCAGGAAGGAGTCACCTGCTTCCCCTGCCTTGCAGGGTGATAGACTGAGAGCTGACTCTTGCAGAAGCAGCAGCAAACCGTGGGACTTTCTGTAGAATGTTCTGAGAACCCTCATCCTCTGTCCTGATACAAAGTTTCACTTCTTGAATGTCTTGGAAGATGTAACATGCATWCCAAAGCTGCCACAAAGTGTCACCATCTCAGCTGAGGCAGCCATCCTCAGGTACCWCCACAGCCCTTGAACCCTCCCAAAGTGTGGCCCTGCATCCATGCTTTTTAGTCATTTAGTAGCACCCTTCTTGTTGGCCATTAAGAGAGTGAACTTTTTAAAYCCCTCTGGTTGCTGTGACTATACTTTATGTTGGAAAACTTTCATCTATAGCAGACATAGTTTTCTATTATAGCCCAGACCCACACTTGCCAAAAGGTACAAAATATGGCTTTTACAAAGAAAAATCTCAGTGACTCATATGTATCTATCCTCTTTCCTGGAAATAGTTCTACCCAAATGCAATTCAGACAGCCTCCAAAAAGAGTGTATGAAGGAATAGTTAGTGAAAATTATCCACTTGTTCTTAGTAATTACATAGTTAATACTACTTAACTGTCAGTAAAACAATATCCTATGTAATATTGACTGCAACATAATAAATAGTGAGATTCCAGATCCTGGAGGATTACTGAACTAAAGCTATGTCTCAATCTTCCTATAACATCAGCCTAATGGTTGCAGGATGTGCAGGTTCCCCAAAGGCACCACTGTCACAGGGCAAACCCTGTGTTTTCTCTCAGTGTTTTGGGGAGCACTGATGTGTGAATATTCTACCCAGGAACACAGCATACAAGGCCAGACTGCCTGCAGGGAGCAGAGGACAGAGAAAGGCACTTGGCACCATCCTGCAGCTCCTCATTCAGACCCTTCTAGTGCTTGGCCTGTCTCTACTATGGAGTTCTGCTAGAATCTACATCCTTATTTTAAATTCAAACAAACAAACAAAACCTTTTGACTGTGGTGAGCTGATTTTAATCCCAGGTTTGGATGCCTGGATGAAGCAGAAAACTTCTGAAACAATAACTACCAAATACAAAGCAATTATAAATTTGGAGAAATCTATGTGTTTCTTAAGAAAATCAATTGAGTAATTAAATGCCCATCCCAGGGCTTTTATGATCACCTTTATCATGGCCATCATTGTAACTACTGGGCTTGGAGATGCTCCTGGGAGACTTGAGGAAGACACATATGGGTGTCTAGTRACTCCCCTGAAGAGAGACTCATGTGCACAGACTCTGGCAAAGGGGTATTGATTTTAGCATTGTTCTGGCAGCCTCAGATTTTCCCTTTGAGCAGTCTGACAGACACAACCAGGTGCTACCGAACRTGAGAATTTTTTCTTAAAAATACATTAATAAGAAGTTCCGTGATGGGCTGGAGAGATGGTTCAGAAGTTAAGAACACTAGCCTCAATTCCAGAGGACCTGGGTTCAATTCCCAGCACCCACTTGGCAGCTCACAACTATCTGTAACTCCAGTTCCAGGGGATCAAACATCCTCACACAAACATGCATGCAGGCAAAACAATTATGCCCATATGATAAATGTAAATACAATTAAAAAAAAAAACAGAAGCTCCACGTTTGGGTAGACTTTCCTGTCATTAACATAGATTCTACAGGCTGCTATGACTTCAGCTGTATAATACATGCATGTAGGCTAGCCTGTTTCTCCTGAGGAAAATATAGAACAGGAGAATGTTCCAACGTGAGACCTAGTCCTCATGAGATGTGTGAGACATTGTCAAAGCACCGAGGCACAATGTATTACAGCAGGGTTTTCCATTTTTTTTATGTAAAAGCATGGAACTTCCTTTTGTACTTTTTGTGGTGATGGGGATCAAACCCAGGGTGTCAAGAGTACTATGTTTGTGCTCTATACTTGAGCTACAACCCCAGCACAGAAAGTAAGAGTATTCTCCAAAATAATGATGGGGAGTGCCCAGGAGAAGATACAAACCAGGAGTACAGGTGCACTGTGCTAGCCAGGTGTAACACAGTGTGCTGTTAATAAGACTGGAAGTGAGTCAGGTTACAAAGACAAGAGTAGGAGAAATGTATTGCATTGTGATGTTAGGGAACCCCTCACATCAGGCCACAAGGACTCGGAGCTCCACTGTAATTTTACAAGGCAATTTTATGTCATAGTTTTCCTTGACCACAGGTGTTACTACATGACCAGATGCCTTATTTTTTGTTGCACTTGTTCTCTCTTCTCATCTCAAGTACTTCAGGAGCTATAGTTTTCTGTGCTGACATGGTCAAGTCCCAAGTCCCACAGCAGACACAACCAGTYCTGAAAATATCACAGAAAGAACATCAGGAAACCCAGGTCACAAATAGATGACCTTCGAAGACTGTCAATCCCAAGTTCCTGARGAACATGTGTTTTGGCAAAAAGCACAAGAATCACAAAAATAAGATGCACCCACATGATGAAAAAGCTATGGCAATGAGTCAATAAAAGCCATTGTGAAGTCCAAGAAATTCACACCAAGATGGCTAACCATGACTCTGATGACCTCCCTCATCACCCATCCCAAGTTTTGGAAGCAAATTCCTAACTAACCATGACTCTGATGACCTCCCTCATTACCCATCCCAAGTTTTGGAAGCAAATTCCTAACTAACCATGACTCTGATGACCTCCCTCATCACCCATCCCATGTTTGGGAAGCAAATTCCTGACTATACAGCCAAGAGTTGCAGGCTCTGCCAATGAAAGGCTGAGGCTCAAACCAAGGTTGAAACTGAAGCTCCTGCCCAGTMTGCCTCAGGACCCTTATGAGGGCCCTGAAGTAAAAGCCTCTGTCTGTCCATATGGAGATAAATGGCCTGGTGTGATCTCCCTGCACACATGGCTATGGTGATATTCCCAATCACCCCTGCACACATGGCTGTAGTGATATTCCCAATCACCCCTGAACACATGGCTATGGTGAAACACCTAATCACCCTTGCATACTTGGTCAAGGCACTTTGCTATTTACACAAATAAACTTGACTGTTAAAAATAAAAATATGGGTTCTATACAATCACTGTTTGACGCAAAATCTAGATCACAACAGCATACTCAGTGTGATGTGTTGTACTGTTCCCACTCAAAAGTTAGCAAAAATTTACTCAACACAAACATGTCAGCATTTTGAATGACAGTTCACTGCTCTGTATGGACTTAAACTTGGTGCTAGAGGGAGATGTGCTAGGAGGACAGGGGAAGGACAGGAAGGACAGACAAGTCAAGAAAGGACAGGACAGACTACACTGATTCAAAGTGCAGGCAACATTCTAGGAATTACATACAAATGATCAAGCAGGAATGTCAATAGACTGGTTGAAAACCTCCATTGGAAACTGTCTTTGAATTAAGAAGTTCAAACACTTGTTGACCCGGAGATTCTAGAATCTAGCCAGCAGAAATAAAACAAAGGAAGAGATGTATTTGTAAGATAAACCTGATAGTAGATGGCTGAAAATGAGAAAGGGATTCCCTTTAATTAGGAAAATGAATGAGTGGGTTTTTCTGGCTTATTTTCATTCCCCAGAATATAAAGCAACCACAAAAATACAACAAATGGAACCATGTGTTGTGGATTGACAGGCCACTATGAGCAACACAAAATCAATACGAAGTATAACAGGTGCTTTGAGGAATAACCAGACATCAGAGACCAATGGCCAAGCCCCCCATGAGATACCATAAGCACACTGGGAGTTCCTGAAAGAAAGGAGAGAGGAGAGAGAGAGAGAGAGAGAGAGAGAGAGAGAGAGAGAGAGAGAGAGAGAGAGAG
>BDUI01000127.1:158084-168685 GCA_002335545.1 Apodemus speciosus
CTCCTTCTCCTTCTTCTTCCTTTTGAATATTCACCTTTAATTCTAGAGGATTAGCTTAAGAAATTATGTTGACAGGGGATATTAATCACACATTAGTATAAATCCTCAATCACTATTATAAACCATAAAGTATAAGCATTGATAATAGTGAGTAAGCCTGCCATCTGTTTATAATTGCCAGTAACAGTATTTCTTCTTTTTTTCTTTTTCTTTTTTTTTTCTTTTTAGCCAATAGAAAGTCTTTATTTGCCAGACAAAGACTACACTGGGTGTTCAAGATCCCAGTGTAGCCCTGAGCCTTTCTCAAGATGAGCTTTTTTATTTTAATTGAATATAATCATTTACGTTTCAAATGCTAAAACCTTTCCTGGTTTCCCCCTTCCCCGAAAACCCCCACCCCCTCCTCCCACCCCGGGCCTCCAAGTATATGCCCCTCCACCTGACCCACTCCCCATCTCCCCCCCACCCCCAATTCACACACTTCCTACAACAAGATCACAGATCTCAAACCTCCCCAAATAGCTCCACCAAGTGGGGACAATGTGTTCAAACATCTGAGCCTATGACGGACCTTCTCACTGAAACCACTGTAGACTCTAAACATATGGTGAGGAGATAGCTTTCATTGACTGGCCTCGGTAGTATGGTTTTTGTTTCTCCCAATCAACTAATAAAGTGTCTGTGAACTTTAACAGCGTTCCAACAGCTCTGCCTATAGGAAAAAGTCTCAGTCCAAGGCAATATCGAAAAGTACAAGACAAAGTTTACAAGTGAAATACGAGAGTAAGGTTGTAATGGGTCATAGGTGGAAGAGCCAATGACAGATACGAAGTCTGTGGCAGGAATAACAAAACCATCTCTAACACAGAGGTATGCAGAAATGTCCTCCCGGGATKYGAAGTGAGCAGAGKGCCACAGAAAAGTGGGAGARTGAGTTTCCATGTGCCTCCTGCTCTCTGGGAGTGCATTTTTTAAATTTGCAAATGTTCATTTTAAGTGGAATGTCGTCACATGTAAGAAAAGGAACCAAACATCCAACAAGGGATGCATCTAAAATACAAAGGGATGCTGGGAACACATAATAGCAACATAAAGACGGCATTTATAAACAAAGGACACATGATTGGTTTTTTTTTAAAAAAAAAAAAGCATATAAAAAGGTGTTTGCTGTGGTGTCACAAAGCCCCAGRTACAAGCCTACACACACAGAGAGAGCTAAAGCAACAAAGCCTGAGAAAGTTGCTCTGGAAAGAAGGCAGCACAGCCACAGCTCCTGCTGCCCGGTGACCTGGTCAGAGCCAAGTATACTAGGGCAGCCCTGGGAAAGGCATCCCAGAGACAGAACACAGTCCTTCCTGAAGACCCAGCTCTCAGTTCTCTCAACCTACCCAAGGGAAATGAAGGCCCATTCCACACAAAAACATGCAGGCTCACNTGTGTTTGTGTGTGTGAGTGTGTGTGTTGACGCGCATACCCATGACATAGGAACTCAACAGAGAACACCATAAAGTGAAGCTGGGGGCAGAAGCCAGGAAGCCACCAGCAGAAGAGCTGAGGGGCCAGAGAGATGGAACAATTCTCCCTAGGGCCTCGAGAGGGCGCCAGATCCATCTGCACCCTTACTTGACCTCCCACCTCTAGGACAAAGGGCACTGTGTTGCCTTAAGCCACAATTTGCAGTAAATTCTTACAGAAGCTAGGGGAATCTTAACTTGATCAATAATCTTGAAGTCATTTACGGTAACAGTATAATTATGTGTAATTTATGTAAATGAGTGTTTGATTCCTATCGCGGCAACAGCCCTGACTGAATGACTTGTCCTGCAGCCTCTTTGCTTCCTCCTTCCCCCTCCTCCTCCCCCTCTTCCCTCTTCTTTCTTTTTCTCCCCCCACCCCCTTCTCTTTCTTCTTCCTTCTTTTTGCCTCCTTTCACCTTTCTCCTCTCTCCTCCTCCATCTTCCTCTCTCAGCCTGAAAGTGCCCTTTTTCTGACCAAATAGATCTCCACATCCAGAGGACCTGAGTGTTTTGTCCGGAAGCCTCACGTCCTGCATCCATCCACTTCCGTGTGCTGTTTCTGCTTCCTACTCCGCCCCACTTGAGTCTCACACGCTTTCACTCAGTAGTTGTGTTCCGTTTTRCTAATGTCCTCTAGTTCCCAAGTAGCTTAATTCCTACTCGAGTTATTGTTTATTTCATACTATGATAGCTTCACATACCGTTTGAATTTTTGGAATTAGAAAATAATTTTGCAACCTAATTAGGTATCGTTGTATGGCTTTCAGTGTTTCAATGTTTCAATGTTGAACATCAGCTTTCTTTGATGAACACATGCATGCATGAACGCACGCACGCATGCGAACGGACAGGCACACATATACTGCCCAGGACACTCTTGTAAAGAATAGCTAACTCTCTTGGTCAGAACAAAATGTTCTTTTTAAAAATATTTTATTCATATTACTTTTAATTACATAGATTTGTTTGTGTGTCGGGGGTGATGTGTGTCATTGCCTTGGAGACCAGAGGTACTGGATCCTCCTGGCACTGGAGGTGATGTTGGCGATCATGTAAGCCACATGGTGTTAGGAACAAAGCTATGGTCCTCTGTCAGAGCTCTACATCCTAATTGCTGATCTATCTCTCTAGCCCTCATTTGGACAGTTTTTGACAGTATCTCACTGTGGAAACCAGGCTGGCTGGAAATCACAAAGACCTAACTCTGCCTTCTAAGCGCTGGGATTGCAGGCCCAGGTACCATGCCTAGTCTTGATTACAAAACAGGCTTAAAATRAAAAGATTGAAGGCTAACAGAGTTCATGTGGTRGTACACATGTCTTCAACAAGAACTTGGTCAATGATTGCCCTGTTCTTCATATCTAAAGGGAATCTATGTTTCTTATTTTGGTGTGAAGAAAGAAGCAAACTGGAGACCCCCTCTGACAAGAACAGACCACTATTGGGTTCAGGAGCAGGCTGGAAACATGACCAATGCAAAGGAATGTGAAATACTCAGAGTAAACTTTTTTTTACCTTGGAGCAAGCCCTTCCCACCCATATTTCTGTATTTTCCATAARTCATCAAAATCCAAGGGACATTAGTCAGAGCCACAGCCAGCCTGGCAGGTGGGGAGAAGGCCAAACGAAACCCCCTAGGGACCAGGTGTACTCTGGCTCCCCCACCCACCCACCTCTGTCCTGGACCTTAAGGCTGAAGGGCTTAGGAATGAACACCAGGCCCACTAGGGTTGAGCTCTTCCTCTGAGTCTGGTTAAAAACAGGTTAGACTAGCTGTGCTCTGCAGCACCTCTCACCTGCATCTGAGGTGTGGAGACCGGAGGGCACATTCCAGCAGTGTGGAGGCAGGGGCCAGGGAGGAACTGAGTGCAGCCAGGCCTTGCACAATAGGCTAAGGCAACAAGGCACACAAGCTCTAACGCCCTGGAAAACCTAGGCTAGTGTGTAGGGTGGCTGCTGAAGGCTGGCATGCACCCCCAGATCCCCGTGGAAAGCCTAACCTGTCCCCCCATGATGGGAAGAGATCGAATGGAGCCCTTAGGATGAACCCTTACTCCTGATGCCTGGCATCTTCATAAATGGGATGTTCAGGATTCACATGACCCTGTGAGATCACTGGAAACCAAGGATCAGACTAGAGGAAAGCTACCCTTCAGCCTCAGGAGACTCCAACCCTGCTGAAGCCCCAGCCTTGGTCCTGTAGCTTCTACAGCTGAGAAATAAAATTAATGCCATCACTGAAGCCATCCAGAAAATGGGGGCTGTCCTGGCAGCCATAGCTGACTTGAGGCAGTATCAAGAGTGCACTGTTAGATGACTAAAATGGAGCATTGTGCTTCCTGTCCAGAKCAGACCTCTGCTCTGGGACTACTGACTGAGGGAAAATACAGGAAAAACTCTCACCTGGGGCATAGGGAAGAAGGAAGGTGAGGGGTGAGGCTGGAGTTTGGGCAACCCTGGGAATGCCATGGGGATGGGAAGAGAATAGACTCCCCAGAAGTCATGGAACAAACATAAAAGATGGCAGACAGCAAAGATGCTGTGAGCACCCAATCCAGTGACAAGAAACCCACGTCCAGGGGTCTTGCTGCTTGGTCTCTTGGTGGCAGCAGCATCTTGCCTGGCACACAATTTTGCTCCTCTCGGGTTGTTGAGTTTCCTGCCTGGGTTCTGGACTAAGGGCATGTGCTAGCTGCAGTCTTCTTAGAGAATGGCTTTCAGCTCTGGAGGCTGAAGAATGTGCCCCTCAAAGCAAYTGGGGTGGTGGAGATTCCCTGATAATCTATCTGACAATTTGTGAGCTGGAAGAGGTAGGAAAGACCATAATTTCTGGCCTCCCAACTTGGTTCTGAGAACATCTTCATTATGGACTTCTACTCTCTGAGACTGTGAGAAGAGATAAGATAGATAGATAGATAGATAGATAGATAGATAGATAGATAGACTGTAGATAGATATAATTTTTTTTTTGCTGTATTAAGTCAGCCACGTGTGGCCATTTCACATCAGCCACAGAAACTAACTCTCCCTGACTTCTGCCCTGCAACTGTAAGATATGGGTGGCCACTGCCCACCTTTCATGGACAGCATCCCCCAGAGACCACCCCCGCCCCAGAGGCTCATTGTCACAAAGGCCGATGCTCCACATCACTCATTGGGATGACTTTGTCTTGCGGCTGCTTTCAAACTCCTCTTTTTAATTGCTTGCAGTGTTTCCTAGTTCTTCTTACCCMTGCTCACTTGCTTTCTGGGAAACACGGTAGGCAGGCACATGTATCATGAGATCAGGGACCAGGAACCTCGCTGTGGACTAACAAACCAGGCAGTCCTGCAGGGTGCATGCTGGAAACAGAGACCTCAGGCATGCATCCCAGCACACTCTTCAATACACAGGCTGCTCAAGAAGACAAGATACTACATACTCGATTGCTAAGATGTTATTGCAGCCAGCAGTGAGCCTGCCATGATGCTACTGAGCACAGAGCCCGTTTCACTTCCCCAGAAGATGTGAAAACCAACCAAGGGGATGCACTAGAAGGGATATGGTGCCATTTTTAATAATAAAAAACAAGAGCACACTGGATGCCAAGAAGGTGGGGATCATTCAATGGACACCATCAAGCAGGAACAGTAGCCAGAATGAACTATGGGAATAGGAAACAAAACCACAAAGCTTCTCTGCCTTGGTGCTCATGCATAGTCTRTAGTCATCTTTGGCCTTGGTGCTTGTGCACAGCCTAGAGTCATCTTCTGTCTTCATGCTTGTATACAGTCTGTGGTCATCACAGTTCAACTATATGACATGCAAACGCTGCTGAACATAACGTTTGTCATGGTGGTGCATGCCTTTAATTCCAGAACTTGTGAGGCAGAAGCAAGAGGATCTCTTATGAATTCAAAGCCAGCCTGGTCTACATAGTGAGTTCCAGGCCATCCAAATATAACGTGGAGAGACCCTGACCCAAAACCAACCAACCAGAAACAAAAACCCAACCAAATAAGAGGTTAAAGATATGGAATAGAAAATGTGAGGGAAAGTTTCCCATTTTAAACTTGGATTAGGATGGCCAAGCCAGGAACAAGCAGAGGAAGAAGTAACTGAATATGTCCCTAAGCAACAAGACCAGGAACAGGTGGGCCTTCCATGAGCATGAGGACAGCAGGGACTGGACCTGGAACACTGACCTTCAAGGAGCAGTGAGGAGGAAGCCCCCCTGTTTGTTCAAAGTGAGAGATGAGCTCAGGGATAATCTAAAGCAAACATGTGGGGAAGTCACAGCAGAGGCCTCCATTGGGACAGCACAGCAAGGAAAGGGTTAATGATGAGTCACTAGAGTCTAGAGAGCTTACATTAGAAAGATTAAGCATTTGGTGACATGGATTAACTGTTTAGAGAGGCCTTCTGTAGCCTAAATAGATAGATCTGGATGCTGAGAATCGATCCTGCCTAGAAGGGGGACTTGTAAACCTAGGCCATATGTAATTAACATGGTGACATAGGGACTGAGTGAGGGCGAGCGGGAAAGGCTGTTTAGAGCTCAGTATGATCTCTGCAATTTTCTGTAAATCTGGAATTATTTCCAAATTAAAAGGTCCTCTTTTACTCCAAACTCATGAGCATGATTTGAAAATGAGATAAAGCAAGACTATAAATACATGGGAGTCTTTAATACAAAGCAGGACAATGTCAAACAAATAACTACAATAAGTGAACAGGAGCTTTGAGAAACTTGCTTTCTAGTTAATAAACATTGCCTCGAATGGCTAAAAGTTTAAATTTCAGACAAAAAAATATTAGTTGGAAGAACCAACAGATAAAAGAAAAACACAAATGTTTTTAAATTTCAAGTTCTTGGAAAGAAATGTTTCTGGTCAGTCAAAAAGCCACGATTTACTCAAAAAAAAAAAAAAAAAGTCAAGAATTTATTTCAATTCCAAGACTGCTTTTTTTTTTTATTTTTGAAGTTACGATTTAATTATAACATTTCTCCTTCCCTTTCCTGAGTCTAAACCCTTGCATGTACCCCTCCATGTTTTTCGAATTGATGGTCTCTTTTTCACTAATTGATATTGTATGAACGTATTTTTATTTATATATGTTTCTTTTGTTATGTATATCACATAATGTTGTATCCATGTTTTTAGGGATGACTGCCACTGAACAATAAATTGATGTACTCCTCCCTGGGGAAGACCACCTCTCCTCTGCCTAGCTTTACTCTGTCATCTATAGCACCCAAAGACATTTTAAGGAAAATAACATGTAAAAGGAACATAGTTTTAGCAGCTATGGATGTCAAAGGCATAATACTATCAAAGTATGAAGAAGCTCTTCAAAACCACAGAGGGAGAAAAAACCAAAACAGCAAAATAGCAAAGATGTTCTCTTAGGATTTCTATTGTTGGGATGAAATACTGTGACCAAAACAATAAAAAACAAGTTGGGGAGGAAAGGTTTATTTGGCTTACACATCCACAGCACTGTTCATCACTGAAGAAAGTCAGGACAGGAATTCAAACAAGGGCAGGAACCTAGAGACATGACCTGATGCAGAGGCCATGAAGGGATGCTGCTTACTGAATTGCTCATTATGACTTGCTCAGACTGCTGGCTTATAGAATGTTGTACCATCAGCCTAAGGAATGGCACCACCCACAATGGGCTGGGCCCTCCCCCATCTATCATTAATTTTAAAAATGCCTTACAACTGGACCTTATGGAGGCATTTTCTCAATTGAGTTTCCCTCTTTTCAGATAACTCTAGATTGTGTCAAGTTGACATAAAACTAGCAGGAGTTAAATCTTAGGGATGGGAAGAGAGCCAGTGTAAAATATGCCCAGTAACAAATGTGATAAGAAAAGCAAGGACTGGGGAGTTGGCTTCACTGTCAAGAGCAGCTTGCGTTCTTCCAGAGGACCCACACTGGGTAGTCCTATACTGCCTCCAACTCCAGCTCTAGGAGAATCCAGGGACTTTATCTGGCTTCCACAAGCACCTACACTCATGTAGTGTGCACATAAACACTCATATACACATATGCACACAGAGACAGAAATACATGGAGACACACACACACTGATGCAGACAAGCATACACACATACAGAGGCACACAAACACATATACACAGGCATACATACATATACACACAGAGATACATGACACACAAAGATACATATCACATGCACACACAAAGATACACACAGAGACACATGCATACACAAGCACATACATGGCCAAACTCAGAGACACTCATATACACACAGAGACACACTGACATATACACACAAATATACACACACACACATATACAAAAACAAGAATAAAAAAATTATCTAAAAATGTAGTTAGAATAAAACCAGAATAGTCCCCGTCTACCATCAGATAAGTGTGGCTGGGAACAACTGCTTCTGGCAAGAGTTTTATAGACTCTGTCATGCAAATATGAATTCTTCAGTGAGTATTTAAATATTAATTCATCATTTCAGCAAAGGCATAAGCAGTATGTTTTGTTAATGGAGATGAAATTTACATACCATGTGAAACCCAACCACTATGTTTAATTTCTTTATATGTTGTGAATCCATGTCAATCCCATTCTTATAAAAATCCCTCCTTCTTTCCTACTGCCATCCCTCCGTCCCGGTGACCCCCATGACCGTGGACACTGCCTGTAAGTCTGTTTCGGGAAGAAAAGACGCACAGGGAGGAAGTCAGATCCCACATCTGTATGTCTGCCACTAACTCACTGCTTTGGGATTAATCCCTGCCACGTGTCATTTGCGCATTTTAAAACCTGCATGTCTGAATGGACCCAAATTTAGTGGTCCACTCAYTTGCTGGATATCAGTCCGCAGCTATTATGCTATGCTGAGGCTCTCAGTGTTGTGTCTGACTTCATTTTTTCCATGCTATTATAATATTTTGATAATACTATGAGTGACCTCTTAAAAATTAAACATACTTAGTGCTTCTTGTTATAATTCAGAAACACAATGGGTTTTTTAAAACAAGGACTTTCGTACTAGTTAATTTTGTTGCTGTGATAAAAATACCATGACCAAAAGCAACTTGTAGAAAAAAAACATTTATTTTGGCTTMTAGTTCCAGAAGGATAAAAGTCCATAATGGTGAAATGGCATGCCAACGGGCGGTCAAAGCAGACAGCTAAGAGACCACATTTCAATCCACACATACTATAAGCAGAGTAAACTACAAGTGAGGCAAGGTCATAAACTCTCAAAATCCACATCCCTCCAGTGACATACTTCCTCCATCAAGGTGGCAATACCTCCCCAGACAGTGCTACCCCAYGGAGACCAAGTACTCAGACACTACAAGCTTTTATCCTGTAGCTATGTTAAAGTCTCATGTGAAGTTAAGGTTTTGAAGACAGCTTGGGATGTTTGTAGACACTTTTTAAGTATCTCTTTTGTCTGTGTGTGTGTATGACCACACTTCTCAAACTGAGGTGTGTGGTACAATGTTGAGTAGAAGGGGATACACCTATCTTGTTCCCCAGSTTTCTTCAGCAGATCAAAGGTTTTATCTTGCCCACCGTCTCCTGGATAACCTTGACTAAGAAATTGTTTGTTTGTTTTGCAGTGCTGGGGTTTGAATTACAGTGTGTGTGATAGTCAAGCACTTTACACAGAGCTACAGCCTCAACACCAAGGAGTTGAAAATGTTGAAATGGTCATATGTTTTGGGGGTTTTTCCTGCTGAAATAGMAAATTCCTGCAAAGAACTTATCTCCCATCTCGTGCTGCCCATTGATACTGAGCTTCATTCATGAACATGCTTGAGGATTTGGGATCTATGCTAGTGAATGACACTGGTCTGTAAAATAGTCAAACCTGGGGAAGGAAGCCTCTATAATGCTACTTGAGTTCAACATTTGAAAATCAATTAATGATATAGCTGTCACCTGGGAGGCTCTGCTAGYGCATGACAAATACAGAGGGAGACACTCTGAGCCAGCCATTAAACTGAGCACAGGGTCCCCAATGGAGGAGCTAGAGAAAGGACCCAAGGAGCTGAAGGGGTTTGCCTTGCCATAGGAGAAACAACAATATGAGCCACCCAGTACTCCCAGAGATCCCAGGGACAAAACCATCAATCAAAGAGTATACATGGAGTTATCCATAGCTCCAGACACATAGGCAGCAGAGGATGGCCTTTTTAGACACCAAAGGGAGGAGAAGCCCTTGGTCCTGGAAAGGCTTGATGCTGCAATGTAGAGGAATACCAGGATAGGGAAGTGGGAGAAGGTTGATTGGGGAACAAGGAAGGAGGGAGATGGCTTATGGGATTTTTGGGAGGAGGGGAACMAGGAAAGGGGACAACATTGGAAATGGAAATAAAGAATATATAATAAAAAAGAAAAAATTAAAATAAATCTTTTAATAAAAAAAGAAAATCAATTAGTGAAACACATATTAGTAGATTTTAATGGAAATTTTTCATTATACCTGGAAAACTAGGTCCAGGAAGTACAATTGCTATTCATGAAGGCACTCTTCCACTTAAACATTCTAAGAAATTTCTTCAGCCTGACCAAAGAGATACACAGCCAAAACAGCTGTCCTTGCTGCATCCAGTGCCARAGACTCACCTTGCAGGACAGGGAAGAGTCAAGGYTCCCTCCACACTGTCCATACCACCCAATTCTAGGGCCTAAGCCCATGAAGTCATCCATGGAAATAAATGTTGGACATGGACACAATTGGGATTTAATAGAGCCATAAAGAAGAATGAAATCTTGACATTCACAAGAAAGCAGATGGGACCCGACATTATATATCATGTTAAGTAAAATAAGCTAGATTCAGAAACAAGACTTTCACATTGTCTTTCACATGGGGATTCTAAAAAGAAAAAGACAGGAGTGTGGGAGGGAAACCACCAAAGCATAGGAGGGGTCAGGAGGGAAGGGCTGGGGTCAGTGATGGGCACAGGGGAGCCAACRTGATCAAAGCACCTTATATGCAGTATGAACGTGTCATAATGAAGCTCACTATTTCATACAATTAATATTTTATAACCAATGAAAAAGAAAGCAAGTAAATCAGAAAGAGAGAGAGA
>BDUI01000127.1:172211-186787 GCA_002335545.1 Apodemus speciosus
TAATCCGAGATAGAAAATGAAACCGTACGCACACATTGTTCAAGGAATAAAAAGTTTGGAGATGACTGCTAACTCACAAATGTATTTTTAAAATGAAATGCTAATACAGGTATGGGGACCTTTAATCCCAGCAGAGGCAGGTGGATTTTTTTAAAGATTTGTTTATTTATTATATGTAAGTACACTGTAGCTGTCTTCAGACACCCCAGAAGAGGGCATCAGATCTCGTTAAGGATGGTTGTGAGGTACCATGTGGTTGCTGGAATTTGAACTCAGGAACTTTGGAAGAGCAGTCAGTGCCCTTAACTGCTGAGCCATCTCTCCAGCCCTGGCAGGTAGATCTTTATGAGTGCAAAGCCAGCCTGATCTACACAGTGAAATCCAAGACAGCCAGGTATACATAGAGAAACTGTGTTTCAAAAACAAAGAAACAAAAAGCTACTTGAAATAGTCTTATCTATTGGGCACTGCATTGGTTGCTTGTGGCAGGGAAAAAAAATCACCTGAGAAAACCAATTTAAGGAAAGGGATTTATTTGGGCTTTCAGTACAAGGCGAAACAGTTACAACAYGGAGGGGGAGGGGCTTGGCAGCAAGAGGTGCAACAGGTAACATTGTATCTATACTCARGAAACTAAGACTGAAGAGGAAGTGGAACCAGACTACAAAATGCTAAGGCCCAGCCCAAGTGACCCACTTCCATAGACTCCACCTCCTACTGTTTCTACAACCACCCAATGTTGTCCATAGCAACACCATCTGGGGACCAAGAATTTAAACAATGAGCCTATGGTGACAAGCAAAGCACCAGAGGCCTTAAAACATAGCTACCCAAGCTGATCTTACTTTATCCTCAGAAGCCCAAGCTGCTACAAGGGAGTATGATTGGACGAAGACTGGCTACAAGTGCAGGTGGGGCTGGAAGTCAGCATCTAAAAGAACCATCTACACCATGGTTGCTTCTATCCTCCAAGCCCCATACCTACCCTAATGCCTTCCAGAAATGACCAGCCAAGAACCAGACCTTTATCTCTCAYATGTGCATTCATTTCATCAGTGCTTGTCTAGTGCCTAGGCAGGCTGGCATAGAGGCAGTGGCAGAAGGTAAGGAGAGCCATGGAGCAAGAAGCCCTGTTGATGGCAACATTGCCCCTGGAAACTCCTGAGAAGGCTTTACTAAAGACATCAGCCAATAGAAGAAGCCCTGCTGTGGAAAGTAGTGGCAGTAACCCAAGGCTTCAGGCTTATCAGGTTTGAACCACAGAACAAAGCGATGCCTTGAAACATATTGCTCTCCTCTGCCTCTGCGGCTGGTTATAAAGAAACACCAYGGTAAAGGGTTTCTCTCTCCATGCAAAGGCTTTATGGGGACTTGGGTTTGCAAATACCCCATTCCTCTAGCTGCAGCCAGGACAAGTGGACAGAGCCTACAGCCATTGTTTCTCAAAAAGCTCTGTGTTCCAGTATTGAAGAGAGAGGTGGCCTGGGAATGTCTTCAGCAGGAGGATAACCCTCTCCCTCCCTGCTTCTGCCTCTCTTTCCCTCTCAGGCTTCTTACTCCCTCCACAGGCTCTTACCCAAGCTTCCTATCTCCTGATATACCCTCCCTAATTGTTATTTGAATTATCTAAAATACATTTCACCGTTCACTGTGGTGCTGGTGCTAGAATCCCACACAGTGCAGAAGCAAGGCACTTCCCACAGAGGTGTGCAGGTGTCCTGCCTGCATTTAGACCTCTTCTGGCAGAATCTATGGCCTAAAAAAWTCCTGTATATGCAGTTCTGATCAGTGCAGGGCCACATCCCCCACTTCCTGTAAGGAAAACACCCTGCCCAGGACCCTCCCATGCCTCAAACAACCCCACCCAAGACACACACAGGTGTCATTTGTTTTAAAGGTTAAACTGCAAACTCAATACATCTGTATTTATTATAAAAAGAGATACAGAATTAAAATGTTTAAGAGAGGTTTTTTTTTAAGTCAAGCATTCCCCTGCCCCAAGAAGCACATGATACTTCCACACCTAGGGTGCTCCTTCGTAAAGCTAGTGCCTAACTGTAAATATTTTAGAAACATAAAATAGCTCACACAAAGGAAAAGTGCAGAGCAATATATCCTCATGCAACAGCCCTTCCCAGGGACTAAGAATTGTTAGGGCTCTGCAATGTTTATTTACCCACTCCAGGAGTGTCTTTCAGGACAGATCCCTACTGGCATAGCTGAGCCCTGCACAGGTATCTCATGCCTGAAGTGGGATACCGACGGTCCTCCAAGTTCCCCTCACTCCGTCTGGAAGCACAAAATACCGCCACTTGTTTTTAAATTCTTCATCCCTCTCGGTCCTCTTTCCCTGTTCTCCAGTCTCCTGCTGACCTAAGCGGCTTCTCCAGGGGCAACATTTTGTGTGCCATCCACGGGGAGATCTCGGGTCTGCTACTCTGTGTCACAGTCACCCCAGCACCGATGTGGCATTTCCTATGTAGTGTGCAGTGAAGTGGGCAGACAGCAGCTCTTACCTCTTGCTTTTTCAGGTGTCACTAAATGCCTCTCCCAATTCTTTGAAGCAATTTGAGCTGTCACAGTCCAGATGGTTGGGATACCTTCTGCCCTGGGTCTTGCTTGGAGTTCTGAGGTGGAGGCAAGAAGTGCATCTCTGTCTGGAGGCCTCCCCTGGCACAGTGGATCCAGTCATTTTCAGGTTCTTCTAGGTGTGGTGGTGTGCACATTTATGTTACTACAGAATTCGTAACTCTGCATCCTTGCACACCCCGTACCAGCACCAACTCACCTCCTGGTGCGTTTTATTTTTAATTCAGATTTTATCCATTTTAAAAGAATTTGCATTCCCTGCCTTGTCTCCTCTCTCCCTCCCTTCCCACATTCCTTCTTTTTCTTAAAAATTATAATATTCCTTACAGTTCCCGGGTATATAAGAGCATTCTGAGAGAGCGTGAGAAAAATGGTGTTTTCAAGGTTACCTGCCACCTAGACTACATCCTGGAGAGTTGTTTGGGCATACCAGTGAGAAATGGCAGGTGGAAATTAAGCCCAGCACCACGCAGACTCTGCAGGACCTGCTTTCTTGGAGAAAGACTTAAGAGAAGTGCGGGTTTTCTTGCCTTGCTTTTCTTCCAGCAAAGACTCCTCCCAGGCTCAGGCAGATCTGCAGTTGCTCATGGGGCCAAGCTTGAATGGCAGGCTCTAGCGGCTGTAAACCTGACCGCAGAGCCTAGAGCCGCTACCGAGGGTTTGGGGGAAAGTGTCTTCCAAGACCAAGAGTAAGCAAGCCCTAGGAACCCCAGCTCAGCTGCAGGTCGGGAACTGTGTTTGCAGCGCGGGCTCAGGATAGCCGACTGTGAAGTTGCTTAGCTGCTCTCATCTGGTGCAGAAATGGGTCCCCTTTTAACTCCCTCACCGGTTTTGGTACCGCAAACTAGCACAGTCCCAGGGAAGACAACGTCCCTAGTCCAGTATTTGCGGGGCTCTCAAGCTACGCGCGCTGCGCTCCCTCCTGGTGGAGCCGCAGACTCCCGGATCTGCCTAGCGCGGCTACCTCCTTGGCGGAGCGCAAAACCCTGGGCCGGGTCTCCTGGACGCCTTTCCCAGGACACGGGTGGACCGCGGGGGCGGGGGGGGGGCGCAGGATCGCAGTTGGGAGACAATAGGAGAGAAAAGGAGCAGACAGAAGCAGGACAACAGCAGATAGGAGTGAGAACAGCAACCAAAAGGCCAGAAGTGGAGAATTGTCCGGACTCGTGCAGGAAACTTCAGGAAGCCTGTCTGAAGCGGGGCTTCTCCCGGAGAATGGGAGCTCATGCTTCCCACTAACGAAATCAAGGAGAGACTAGTTAGCTGAGTTGAGGAGGACCAGGGTCTGGAGCAAGGGAGCAAGGATAGTTAAAGGAGAAAGCACAGGTTAGTGGAGTTCTCCATCCTCGAGAGGGAAACAAGAAAAATAGTGCGTCCCCCCCACCAACGCCCCACCCACCCCCACCCCCAGCTCAGAACGGAAAGCAGATACGGGCTTCGCAGGGGCAGCAGCCTGCTGTGCCGGCCGAGGAGGGCAGGCCTTGCAGGCGGGTTTGAGAACCCCAAATGGGGCCCCAGACTTCTCTTTCCAGGATGCGGACATCAAAGAGCTCCTCACCTTCGGGGGACTGTCCAGCGTGCGCGCTTTCCAAGAAAGCGCTTAGGCTTTAGAAACTAGAAATACAGATGCAGCCCCAATATAATGTAAGCCCGGGGGAGACTTCTTTTGCGTGCGGAATTATAGTTGGTGCACTGAAAATCTTTAAACAAAACAAAACGAAAACGAAACTTAAAGAAAAAAGAAACAAGGCTTGACTTCTTCTCTGCTTTCTGTCTTGATGTGCAATGACTTGCACATGCCAGAAAGTCCTGGCTGCTAATATAATGACTACGACTTGATACGTTGAAACTTACTTGCATTTTAAATTTCCTTCATTAAAGTAAGCCAACTTAAAAAGTGGATGTTTCGTTTTATTTAAGATAGAAAATATCTGCAAGCACTAAAATGGAAGCTTATTTTGGGTACCAAACTTAAAGCCACGGAGGCCAGACATGAAACAGAATAGCCATGGGTTAAAGAGCTCTAGTTTATTGAAATGCCCTGGTATTATTGTTTTTCTTTCTTTCCCCGAATACAACAGGCGTGGAAAGAGACATATCTGGCCACTGGCAAGGCGTTAGCCACGCGTCGGTGGCACGGTGGCAGCGCCAGGTTTCTGCAGCTGGGCCTAAGCCGGTAGGCGCGGGCCACAGCGCCCCCTCGCCGCCCGTCGCGCGACTTTAGTCCTCGTCGCCTCCTGAAAACCATGGGACCGGACAGTGTCAGGCCAGCGCCTGGGCCTTCAAAAGCAGTTCCGTACCCAGAAAAATCCTCCATTCCTGGCCTTAATATGGCCCGCCAGTGGCCTCCACGAAAAACGGGGGCAGTTTGAAAGAGTCGCTAGCCAGCGCCAATTCTAAATATTTCCGCCTCTGCTTGTGTGAGGACCTTAGTAACATGGTTTGTTTTCAACTCCACTACATACGTGAGGGAGGGTCCACAGCAAGTACCCACAGCCTGGGTAACGTCACAAGAGACCGCTCTCTAAGCAGTCACCCGATTTCGCTACATTGTTCACTCCATGCATGCACCTGGAGAAGAGGAGCTAAGCACAGGAATTTCTAGTAGAGTGGTACATCTGAACTCCCCTTCTCCCCTGAAGCACAACATCCAGGCCTCTTTTGAAACTGGAAGCCAAGAGCATTTTGAGGTAACCCGGTCACCCCAGTAGCGGTGAGGATTGACTGCCCGGGTTCTATACTTGGAAAGTAAATTTCCCTCATTGATTTTTTTTTTTTTTTAAGACTAAGGCAACTTTAACCTAAGAGAAGAAAAATAGGCTTTTCTAGAGTTTGGGGGGATTCCTGTAAACCAGAGTTTTAATGCCCCACTAACCATGGGAACCCAAGAGTTAATGTCCCTGTATAGGCATTTTAATTTGCCACAGTCACTACCAATAAAATCGGCATGTAGTCAGATTCGACTGTTTAATTGCACGAGGTAGGCTGTTTTTATTAGTAACAGACAGCAGTATGGACATTTTAGATTTTGGTGAAAGATAATTCATGAGGAAATATGGGGAGGTAGGCTTGGTCTTGATGGGTTGTATGGAGCAATAATAGGGTTGCACTTTCTCGACAGACAACCATGGGCAGGAGGAGACCCTCCAAAGTCAGGCAAATTTGTCTGGTTATGTAATTAATGTCTGAATCAGCTGCATAGAGGCACAAGGACCTGCTCCATTCTACTGATATGCATGTAGAGAGGTGTGTGTGTGTGTGTGTGTGTGTACATACGCACACATATGTATATACATACTTATACATATGCTACACACACACACATGCTGCTTTCTCCTTCATACCTGGCATAGGTCAGAAGGTAAAGGTAGGGCAAACCCCATTGAAGTTGAAACCTGGACAGGAAACTAATCTTTGGAAAAGATTAAGATCTGGACAATCATTCCCCAGATAAAACTTAGATACTTCATATAAAAAACTGAAACCAATCTAATCGGAAGCTAAGAGCCTCAGTCTGACTTGTGGTTGTTTGTTTCCAGTACATGAGATCTCACCGAGGAGGGCCCCTTCCCAAAAGAATCTCTTCCAGCGAAAACAAAATATCTGAATAAACTGATTTGGCTCCACCCAGTTGCCCTGTATTGGGGTGCTAGGGTGGTGACCCCTCCCCTTCCCCCTTCCCTCCCCTTCCCTTCCTCCTCTCCCCTTCCCTGCCCTGCCCTCCCTCCCTCTCTCTCCCTTGAATGAGGATGCCCCACCCAGGGACTGCATTGTAGATGCTAGGCTATAAGTAGTTTGGGCGTATAATGGAAAGTGCATTATGCACTGAGACTGCTGAAAGGGGGCTCAGAAGGTCTGCAGGGGAAACTGAGGGGAGGGTGTAGGGTGATGGCAGTGTTTGTGTAGAGTGCCTGGAAAGTACCTACCAAAAGTCACAAACTTGCTTKCCTGCCTGCCAGCCAAATTCCCGGGAAAAATAATCTCCAGTCCATCACTACAATTGATTCCTGGTTCCCTGGGACCTGGAACAAAACGAAAAGCTGCCTGTCTGCACACTACAATATTCATTGGGTGTCCTGGATCTGGCTGCTGCAGGAGCTGGAGCGCCACAGCCCAGGCCTACGCAGTCAGGCGCGAGAACTCTGCTGCCCTCTACTAGGTTCAGTGCCCACCTAGGATAGAGTGGCTGCAGTCCTGGCCAGCAGCATCCTCAGGCTCTACCTAGCAAGCTTCAAGGAGACACCTGTTGGGCGGGCGCCCCCTCCCGGGCCAGCTCACACCTGACCYCTAAGAGTCCCAAGCGCCCCCTCCCCATTGACGCTCCTTCACATCCAGTGGACCAGTGCCCTCCCTGGCCACCGACCCCCCTCACTTGGGGAATGGGAGCAGGTGAAGGCGAGAAAGTTTAGGGGCTGGGTCCTAAGGGCCTCCTGGACCTCAGGTTACCTGAACCAACTCACGACTGCACCACCTCACCAGCTGGCCCATGTCCTTTCGAGAAGAGAAGTGGCAGCGGATATCTCTAGCGAAGTCAGTCAGCTCTCCTGGCAGATTCTTCCCCCCACCCCCATTCGAACCGGCATTCAACTTAATAAAAGAAAACAAAAACTCTTTGGGGGCCAGAGTGGCGTTTGTTGAGGCGAGTCACTCACTGACGTGTTCCAGACGTTAACAGACACGATGTTCCTAACACGTCCTGAAATCTTCTCTGTGGACTTGGACAGAAGCCTCACCTCGGGGCCTCCCACAGCTTCAAACCGAAACGCTCAGATTCCGGGTGGATACTTAGCAGCCCGGACGCCAGAAGCCGGAGACTGGACGGGAGGCCACGCGGGCAGCCTCAGCCTTGAGCACAGGCGGACAGAGGATTGTAGAAGTGGGACAGCCCCGCAACTCTGCAGGTGTCTCCACACTGCCCTCCAGCTCCCTGCGGTGTCCGCACTGGACACGGGATGCAACCTGGGTCGCTATCTTCAGGGTGACGAGGGGTGCCCGATCCGTACGCTCCCCAGGTGGATCGGACCTGGCCYGACTGCAGGAGGCCTTTGCTGACCAGTGCTGGGAGAGCAAGAGCGCCGGCAGTGCCCGGGTGGGGGACCCCCGGGAGGGAGAAAAGTGGCTGAGCCGAGGCGGGAGCCGGCGGCGGGGTGCGCGGACGTGGCTGAGAGGACGTGCCAGTGGGAGGGGGTGAGCGCTACGCCCAGTTTGGCCAGGCCGGGCTTCACCGCTGCAGGCTGCGGGCAGGGGCGGGAGCAGAGAGAGGCGGCTGCGCGACAAAGCCTGCACGTCCCTCCCTCCAGCCTCTGGCTGCCACTCCTCCGCCTTCCCCTCCACTTCCCTCCCCTCCGCTCTTTGCCCCTCCCCCGGCCTCAGCAGGGCTTTGGCGGCGGGCGGAGCAGGGGAGGGGCGGGCACCAGAATATGCAGATGAGGGTGTGACGGGCAGCTCGGCGTTCCAAKGTCCCTCGGAAACTCGAGCGCTCCTTTCTCAACTCCTCACTCCTGACTGCAGACTCCCCCAAATCCCGACCGCCGGCCTGGCGCGCGGTTGCGCCCACCGGCTCCGCGCTGCCGCCGCCGCCCCGCCGATCCGCCAGCCCCGCGCCCAGCCTAGCGCCCACCAGCTCAGCCCGCCCCGGCCCGCGGCCCCGGTGCGCCCCGGCCGGGCGTGGATGGAGGGCGCCGCGCGCGCTGCCCGCTGCTCCGTGTGACGCGGGCCCCGCGCCCCGCGCCCACCATGTCCTACCCGCAGGGCTACCTGTATCAAGCGCCTGGCTCGCTGGCGCTCTACTCGTGCCCCGCGTACGGCGCGTCCGCTCTGGCGGCGCCGCGCAGCGAGGAGCTGGCGCGCTCGGCGTCGGGCTCCGCGTTCAGCCCGTACCCTGGCTCGGCGGCCTTCACAGCGCAGGCGGCAACTGGCTTCGGCAGCCCGCTGCAGTACTCGGCCGACGCCGCCGCGGCTGCCGCTGCCGGCTTCCCGTCCTACATGGTAACCGCTTTGGGGTGGGGGCTGGTGAGACCGGACCGGGGCGTGGGTTGAGCTGGGTGCTGGGAACGCGACGCGGGCGGCGGCTCCAAAGTCACCAGTACCCG
The DNA here is from genome assembly GCA_002335545.1 of Apodemus speciosus. Taxonomy (NCBI): domain Eukaryota; kingdom Metazoa; phylum Chordata; class Mammalia; order Rodentia; family Muridae; genus Apodemus; species Apodemus speciosus. The sequence goes on from BDUI01000127.1 coordinate 180,893, forward strand.
CTGCCGTACTAAACAAGGGACGGAACTGACCTGCAGAGCTCGTAGGCTGATTTCCCTTGAGCTCGTGCGAAGTGCTACTCTACGGTGCCCGGGCCACGAGTTATTTCTAATCCGCGCGTGCGGATTGCTGGGGCTGGGGAATCAGTCAGCAGCTCTCCGCATGGTTCCATGCCGAGGGCCGCCGCTGCCCAGGCCTATAGGGCCAATGCTGCAAGGTTTGGGTTTCTTGGCCAGACTCGTAGTGGCGGGGTCACCGGGAGAGGAAGGCTGGGGGGGTGGGGGGTCCGAGCCTCTGGCTGCCGCCCTAGACCCAGGCCAAAGTTCTTTAGTCCTGGCCTTTTCTGTCTCGCCGACCCGGCTTTTTCAGGGGGAAAAATGTGTTAACGGATTTGGGACCCGCTAAGGGCTGCCAGAGTTCATACTTCGCCTATGGGCTCCAGCTTCAGAGACCTGAAAACTGCCTGAGCATCTCTGAGTACTGAAAATGGGCCCCGCCAGAGTGGGTCCGTGGCAGTTTTGGGGGCGGGTGAAGACTTTGTGTATGGGGGGAGGGGGTCTGATCTAGGTGGAATTCCCTGGGTAGGAACCAGGTCTTGGGAGAAGGTTACAAACGTCTCGTAGTTAAACGTTAAAGGATGAATTAAAATGCTAATTACTACGTAGTTGAAGAATTGGAAACGCTGACTGGCTTCTGGGTTGCAAATTGGATTTACTCTGCTTTAGAGGGTGAATAGCGGAGTGGGGTTCCGGAGTATTTTTTTTTTTAAGCTACATAAAGGAGGGAAGGGAGGGAGGGAGCAGTGTGGGAAGCCTCTGATGAAATTTAGATATAAAGAAACTTCTTGCAGAAGTGCGGGACTATCCAAATATGTTTGCAGACATTGTTCGTGCTACTCGGGAAACTATGTCGTTTTTTAGAAAAAGTAAGGTGTTAAAACAAAATTCTTGAATCAAATGGCAATAGTTTTGTTTTCCAACAGCTAGCCTTGTATTTCTCTGGTTCTCTGCCTGAAGAAAGGTTTCCAACCCAGAGAAGCCTAGCAGAAAAGACATCAGGGGGCCGACGGAGGGTCGCCTTGAGGGTGACGCGTGGGGGGCCGATGTACCCTCCACTCACAGGCTGTTGTGGGTTCCAGGGCTCGCCATACGACACGCACACCACCGGAATGACTGGCGCCATCAGCTATCACCCATATGGCAGCGCGGCCTACCCATACCAGCTTAACGACCCCGCATACCGCAAGAACGCCACGCGGGACGCCACTGCCACACTGAAAGCCTGGCTCAACGAACACCGGAAGAACCCGTACCCCACCAAAGGAGAGAAGATCATGCTGGCCATCATCACCAAGATGACCCTCACGCAGGTCTCCACCTGGTTCGCCAACGCGCGCCGGCGCCTCAAAAAGGAGAACAAAATGACCTGGGCCCCGAGGAACAAAAGCGAAGATGAGGACGAGGATGAGGGAGATGCTTCCAGAAGCAAGGAGGAGAGTCCGGACAAGGCTCAGGACGGCACAGAGACCTCTGCGGAGGACGAAGGTGAGCGGGGCAGCAGTCGGTGCGAAGGCTCAGGGAGCTTTCTTCCCAGGCGGGCTGTGGTTGGGGCGGACGCTACGCACCTGTCCTGAGGGGGCCCGGGCCTAGAAAGTGGATTTGGGTTGGAAAGTCCCCATGCTCTGCGGAGATGCTGGGCCGAGTTTAATGCTGCCTCGGGGTGAGGTGCGGGATCCTGGGAAGGCCGGTGCCGAATGTTGGGAGTTTGGGGCTGGGTGCGGGTGCCCTGCTGGCCCAGCTTTTCGCCCACCATACACGCGTCCCCGCAGGGATCAGTCTACACGTCGACTCGCTCACTGACCATTCCTGCTCGGCGGAGTCAGATGGGGAGAAATTGCCCTGCCGCGCCGGGGATCCCTTGTGCGAATCCGGCTCAGAGTGTAAGGACAAGTTTGAGGACCTGGAGGATGAGGAGGACGACGAAGACGAGTGCGAGCGGGACCTGGCGCCGCCCAAGCCCGTAACCTCCTCGCCTCTCACCGGCGTGGAGGCACCCCTGCTGAGCCCGGCGCCCGAAGCCGCTCCGCGCGGTGGCAGCAGTGGCAAGACGCCCCTAGGCAGCCGGACGTCGCCTGGAGCGCCGCCGCCCGCTAGCAAGCCCAAGCTGTGGTCGCTGGCGGAGATAGCCACGTCGGACCTCAAGCAGCCAAGCTTGGGCCCGAGTTGCGGGCCTCCGGGGCTGCCCGCTGCCGCCGCGCCTGCCTCATCTGGGGCCCCTCCGGGAGGCTCGCCCTACTCTGCTTCGCCGCTGCTGGGCCGCCACCTCTATTACACGTCCCCTTTCTATGGCAACTACACAAACTACGGGAACTTAAACGCAGCGCTGCAAGGCCAGGGCCTTCTGCGGTACAATACCGCGGCCTCCTCACCAGGCGAGACACTGCACGCAGTGCCCAAGGCGGCCAGCGACACGGGCAAGTCGGGCTCGCATTCGCTGGAGTCCCACTACAGGCCTCCGGGCGGCGGCTACGAGCCCAAGAAAGGTAGGCTGCCTGAGGCCCGTGGGGAGGGATTCTGGTGAGTCAAAACTAGCTAGAAACCTGGGAAAGGGCGCCGGGAGTGTGAGACTTTTGGACTAACTTAGCCTCTTGTCAGACCCAGAATTTGGGAGGCCAGTGGGGGTGCGGAGGAGGGCGGTAAGGCCAGTTGAAGAGTGAAGGCAAAAAAGGGCTAGCCCTCCTTTTCAGGTCTATCCTGCTTTGTTTACTCTTTATTTAATTTACTGTTAATATTATCATCGTAACTATTTTGTTTTGGCAAACTTATTGGCAGGAAATGCGATCTCTGCTTGTCTCCCTGGTGGGTGTAGTCTTTCTTCTGTGGTGTTGGTTAAAAGCGGAGCTTAGTGGGATTCTATCTATCTGCCTTTGGTTCAAGGAAAGCACAGGTTCCCGAGAACCCTCAGAGGCCTAATTTTCTTACACTGCCTCCATTGTTCCCAACTCTACATCCCTGAGACTGGGGCTCAAGGAGAGGAAGAAAGGAAGGGGAAGGAGGGAGCATATGTAAAATGCATCTTAGATTCCCTGGGAGTGTGGATAAGAGCTGGTTGGTGCTTAGCTGTCAGCCCATCCTCACTAACTGCCCCTCCCCTGACAGATCCCAGTGAGGGCTGTGCGGTTGTTGGTGCAGGCGTCCAGCCCTACCTATAGGAGGGCCAAGGTCAGCAGTGCAAGTAAGTGGGTTCCCTCTGCATCCTTCAGCCCCAAGCCCTTGTCCTGCGTAGTGTGGTGTGGTTTTGCCTCTTGGGGTTGGAGAATAGAGTATGGGTTTCTTCTAGCCTCTTTGCCTTCTGTTATCGATTTTTTTTTTCCTTTTCTGATCAAGTTCTGCTTTGGAGAATCACTTCTCTAAACGGAACACACACACACACACACACACACACACACACACACTACCACCACTGTGTTGTTGGTTGATAGTGGTTAAAAGATTTGGGCATCTCTGTGTGCTTCAAAACTGTTTTTAAACACATAAAGAACACCTTGTCTGATGAGTAAGTTGTGCAGAAACCTGGGCATTTAACCTGTAATGGATATTGTTTTAAGAAGATTAAAGAGACACCAGGAGGCCTGGTCTTTCATGGGCCTGCTACTTGGCGTCCAGTATTCACATGGACACAGTGGACTCTGTAGTTCTTCTAGCCCAGAGCTGTTAAAAAAAAATTTTAAAGCTAGACAACATTACTAGTTCTAGCCACTAAAGATGGCAAAGAGGCAGAGCCAGTAGACACAAGCTTGTGTGTTGTGATGTGGTGATGTGGAACTGAAGAATTTGGGATAATTTGGTCTTTTCCTTGGTCCACAGGTAGGTGTCACAATTGCTTTGGAAAAAAAGTCAGGAGGCCATTCTCCCTTCCCAAGCTCATAAATAAACAGATACAAACCCCAGATGTGGAAATCCGGACCACATTTTGTGCCACTGTATAAGAGGATATACACTGCACTGTCAACCCACAGACGCTAAGGACTGGACACATTGTTTGGGCATATGAGAACTTGTTGGCATAGTATAGCTTCCCTATGTTTGTGTGACTTTTGGAAACAATCTGTTTTTTCTCAGGATATCTTCATCACTTCATTGCCACGGTATATATTCTATAGGTGTGATAGGACTTGCTGTAAAATTTATTTGTAAAAAAAATGTACACGGTAGAACTAACGTGATTGAAGAACTTGAGTCCTTCAGAAGTGGAAACAAATTTGATATTTATTTTTATAATGATATAAAGCTTCTAGTAATTTATGCAAGTTGTATTGCAATGAAATCTAAAACTTTTGTAAATAAATTCTGCCTGGTTTTTATTTGAACATTGCTGGTTATACAATCTCTGTTGGTTGTTTAACATGAATTCTCTACTAATTTATAACTAAAACTGTAAATAAAAACAGATGCGCCTACAAGAAAATGTTTTTACTGGAAACCCATTTGGGTAGAAGCTCCAGTGGTGGCCCTTGTTCCTGCCCCGAAGGTGGTCCTAGCTCACCTTTTAAGGGGAGAGCCCCATGAAATAAAGTTCCTTCTTGAGCTTTTTTGAAAATTGCAGACCTGAAAGAGATTAATGTACAACAGGAAGATATCTATAGTTCTAGTTTATTTACATACAAATGTGTTTTGAGAAAGTAATTCAGGTTTTTGTTCTCTGAATATGCAAATTCCTTCTTAGTGTACATTTCTAAAACATGGAAAAATAAAAGAATATGCCACCTCTCTGCATTTCATCTTCTTTTGTGGTGCTGGAGAAGGGTCCTCCCTCTAATGCTGGAGAGTCCTCCCACAAGAAATGACTGATGGGAACACTTGTTTTCCTCAGCCCGCAGTGTCTCAATTGACATAGATCATGCACATTTATTGAAGAACCCTGTACTTTTTCTTTCTGTTTAGCTCCCATTAACAGGAGGGGGCGGGAAGTAGATTCTTTAACTGTGGCACTCTGCTTACCCTTACCCTCAGGGAAAAGAAAAGTTTAAACATCCTCAGACATTGTCTCTTTATTGTCTACTCACCTCCTAATTACAGGACCAGCCTGGAATTTGCAGCCAAATAACCCAGCCCCTTTGATTAGTATCATAAAAGCAACCACTCTGTCACTTCAGCTTTTCTCAAATTATGTAGATACCCATATAATAAAATTTCTGTGAAGAAACGAACAATCATTTATTTCCTCTGCAAAGATAAATTGAGTGAATATAACTTACGTTTATAAAGCAAGAATAATGGCTCCTTAGATTGCCCTTTAATCAATCATACACTTATTTTTCAAGAGGCTCACCTATTTCATCCCATGATTAATAACAGTGCGGCAGGGGAGCGTTATTGGAGCCCAGCAGGGGAGGTCTCTGGTGCTTTGGGCTGCTCTGGAATGGTCAGTTGGGGTTCATTATGGGCTGAGATTGAACGATTTATAAAATCTTGTCTAAACATCTGCCAGCTCCGATAGGCTGATGTGGCTGAGGATGGGAAATTGTAGGCCAGTTGATATTGACAAAAGGATCTCTCTCCAGTGGCTTTTTGTGCTATAGAAATTAGTGGCCTCTTGCTGGGGTCTTGTTAGAAAGGGTATTGGAAAGTCATCTTAGGTACTTGAAGCAAAGCCCCAGCAGGCTGGCCTGGGGAGGAACTAAGTCGGTGCCTATGGAGGGGAAAATGAAGGCTGCTTGGGCTTTAGGGATTGGTTTGAAATGCATGGGCACTCAGAGTTCAGACCTAAATTCAGTTCCTGGCTATGAGATACTTTTCTCTCTTTCCTGTCTCCCTGGGGATGGAAATGGAGATGTTTCAAGCTGAGCCCTTGGCACCAAAAGAGAATGATTTTATATACACACACACACACACACA
>BDUI01000127.1:216389-226611 GCA_002335545.1 Apodemus speciosus
GAGTCAGGCCAAATTCTGGGCTCAAAAGTTTCTCTTTGCTTGCTTTGATGGGTGGCCATGTATATAAACACAAGACTCTTCATATACCATCCCTGTATGTTTGGAGTGGAAGGAAAAAGAAGCAACATTTATTCCACTTACCCATGGGACCCTGAGGTCTAAAGAAGCTGTGTAAACAAAGAAAATGTGCTTTAAGGGACTTGTAGTGGGCTACAAACCTCACATACAGTCACTGCCTTCTCGTGTGGTCATAACAAATCTTAGAAAGTATCAACTGAAAACAGAATTCCCAAGAAACTTGATGTACTGTCCAAAAAGAAAATCTATGTGAGAAACTTTAGCAGACTTTCCAAGGGTTCCTTGGTGGCCTGCTGCACACTAAAAGCATTTGTTGATCTTGGACAGGAAGATGTCTATGGTAACTCATCTATGTCTCACTGAGTTAGCATAAATCTCACACAAGTTCAGTGCAGATACCAACAAAGAGAGGAAGTGAGAGGGGAGACCCAGGAAGAGGAGGGAGAAAGRAGCTGTAATTGTAGGAGTAATGGAGGTGGAGAGAATCACAGTCTTCCCTGGACTGCCCTAGACATGAAGAGGTAACATACTCTAAGTGTGTTTCACTGAAAATTAATCATGGAAGAGCATCCCAGATCAATGTCAGGCACATGCCTATAATCCAAACATTTAGAGAACAGAGGCTGTAAGTTCTAGAATAGGATCTACAATGAAAGAGARTGAAGGGAACCAAAAAGAAACATAAAAAGTTATCTGAGTAGGAAACATCAAGAAATGCAAGGTCAGAGTTGTGGTTTTTGCTGAGATAAGGGAGAGATGGAATGTAGGGAGTGGTTCCCTCAGGGCAAGACCCCTAACTAGTCCTTCAACTTGTGAAAAGACAGGAACCAAAAGATCACCAGTTAGTTCCTAAAGAATAAAAGCTTATGCAGATCTAGATCAATGACAGAACCAGCTCTCATGCCAAGCATTTCCAGCATAACTTGGTGATAGCAAACAAATGGTTCTGGCTTTAGATTCAAGAAGGACACAGAAGTAAAGGGCCATGGAATCTCAGGTACAGGAAAGCTGCTGAGGCCAGACATGTGGCAGGGGAGTCTCTACTTGGAGGCCCAGAAAGGCTGTTGTTTGAAGCTGGAAAAGTGAAGCCTGGATTGTGATTGAAACTCCAAGTTGTTGGAGAAGCCAGAGCTATGGATGTATGGCAAGGGACACCACATACAAGGAGTGAAACTAGAGAGAGAAGGGTGTTGCAGTGAAAAAATCTGGAACGATGGAGCTATCTAAGCCCATTCATATCAGACATGGATCTACAGTGTTTGAAGTTTGTCATGCTGGGTTTCAGTCTTGCCTTGGTCCAATATTCCTTCACGATAGTCCCCTTATTTTCTTTTGGAAGCCCATGGCATTTTTAGTTATCTTTCTCTGCCTCCTACCTCTGGATAAGGAGGTAATCTTTCATCAACTGCTCCAACACCATGCCTGCTTGTCTACTGTCTTATGCCTTACCATAATGAATTCTAACCATCTGAAACTCTATACCCTAATACACTCTGCTATAAATGGTCTCTCATCATTTACACCTCTCTGGAAGTTGCCCTCACAGTTGTGTCTTCTGAGGTGGGGATTCTAAATCCAGCCAAATTAATAGTGAAGACCCACCATYACAGGATCCATTTCAGGCCATCCTGGCAGAGGCACATAGCATTATGAGAAATCAGTAATGGTTTTTGACGGAACAAAAATTGACTCACCTCACTTAAAATAACAGAACAAACTTGTGATGGGTCTGAAGTCGGCATCTAAAATTAATTAGTTGACTAATTACTTAGTGAATCCCCAACTCCATCAAAGAAACCCACAAACAAATTCCTCCTTATGCTAACTTGGGAAAATCTTCCAAGACAAACTCAAATAAAGGTGCAAAACAAACAAAACAAAAACAAACAAGTTACAAGCATAAACAATATGCAAATATTTGTGTGCCTTCCACCAGTTGTCTTACACAAAGCCAATAGCCAACTGACAAATATTAACAATTTTTATCAATTTAATGACCCAAAATTTTAATTTATATAGATATTTTGTTAAATATGAAAAATATTTCAATTTTTGTGGATGTATTTTGTCAGTCATTTAAAAAAAAGACCAACTAAAATATTAGGAAAACAGTGGGTAAAGAACAAAATAGAATTTTACAAAAAATCACAAATTGCCTTTACATGCATGAATGCCCACACACAACTGGGATGGGTTGGGGTRGTTGTCAAGAGTGCAGAAACCTTCTGTATTAACTTGTATCCATGGTAGAAAGACACTTCTCTGATGAGCCCTGATAATTGTACTAATCTATGGGTATAGAAGTGTATAGTCTGATACTATGTACAGTTAGGAAAATAACAGTAGCACATTTACTTCTGACGTCAGTGGGTTATTAAAAAATAGGGGACTCTAAAGGGGTTATAAAGGTTATATATGTGGGAAGAATTGGGGTTGAATATGACCAAATATATCACATAGAACTCTCAAAGAATTGATAAATATATTTATTTCAAAAAAGAGGAGTGTAGAGGGGTTCTTACTTGGCTCTGAGGCTGACTTCAAGTAACTGGGCAACTATTTGGCTCCACAGTGATGGCAGTGTAACCATGGTACCACATATACCCGAAGAATTTATGGCCATATCACGATACTCAAAATGTTTGATTCTCAAGGCCTTGATGGCAGCCCCTATGAAACACTCACAGTCCAACCACCAGGCTATGTTGGGTACCTCACCTGGAAAGGGGTCTTGGCAGAAGCAAATAAGTGGGGAACCTTGAGATGAGGTGTCTGTTCAGCAGCATCTGTCTGGGGCCTGAGATCAGGGACAGGTATCCTTGTGAAAGTGAAGAAAAGAGGAATTAGAGAGAGAGACACATGAAAGGACAGAGTTGGAATGACATAGCCACTAGCCTGGGGGTTCCTGGAGCACAGCATAGATGTGTATAAGCCCATGTCTCCATCACCCTCCATCCACAGTCATAATTGTGCAATACAGTTACTTCTGAGAGGTGTTTTTGGCTATTTTATTGTGCATTTAGCTTTATGGTTTTATGGATGATGCTTTTCACATTGCTGGTAGCCTTGTTGGTCAATAACAGAATCATTCTACCATTCCTGAAACTGTAGGAGCCTGGTGGGAACAGTTCAAAACTAAGTTTCAGAGGAGAAAGTGTATGACCAGAATGTGCTGTAGGCAGGWCTGGGGGAGACAWCCATTTAGATCCTGATGAGACTCTGACCATCTCTCCAGGGCTGTGGTAGCTGACAGTGGAGCCTTGAGACTATAAGAGGGAAGGTTTGTAGTGTAGAGAGCACAGGGAAAGAACCACCAAAACTTCTGGTATTTCAGAATGAGGGGTGTGATGAGTAGCCTTGAGTAGGGGCAGACTGAAGAATGTGGATTCTCAGGGGAATCCAGGGCCAAGGCTCTCAGCCCTGAATAGTATGTTTCTGTTATCAAGAATTAGGACTTTGGGGATTCACTTTGACAACTCCTCCAAGGTCTTCATGGGCTGGACTTGAGAAAAACACTTGGACTTAGAAAGCAGGGAAGTATGGCTGTGGATGCATCTTCACATGGGTCGTACCACATGATGGGGGACACAGAGGTAAGGTCTGTCCATGAGTAATCAGAGACCTGGTATTAATGAGAAGATGGGGTGAGGGAGCAGTGCTAGGGCCTCCTGGGGGAAGTTTGAGCCTTGGTCTTGGGTCTCCAGGAGCATCATTCAGAGTGACAAGTTGCATTAGATGCATGGGGAGCCCTTTCACCATCCTCTAAAAAATCACTCACCTAAAAGTCACAGAGCCAGCCCCTTAGGTCAGGCTAGGCCCATGGAGCCTCATCCTGAGAAGCCTTCTAGAACTCTTGGTTCACATAGACAGCTGCCTCACAGAGGGGCATCTTCTTGAAGTATAGGTCACCAGAGAATTGGTTTTCTAAACAGAAGTAGAAGAAAGTTCTCCAGGTGAGAAGAGACACGTGGAGAGATGTAGACCCTCACCTACCTGGCCTGAGAAGTCCTCAATAGTACAATAGGTTAAAAACACAGGGCCGCCTGGAGTGGCTGCCTACAAGAGAGAAATGCCAGGGGCAGGAGGAAGGCCAACCACCTGAAATGTAGCCAAAGGTGAATGGAGTTGTCAGAGTTTGGAGTCTTCATATCTCCCTGCCCATGGACCCCTCTGAGGGAATGTCAGGGGTCATGCATAGAGATCATAGGAGTACAGGAAGTTTCCAAGCCCACATCAGAAGGACTCTAGGTGTTTTTCATCCAGCTGTCTTCCTGTGGCTTCTCATTTCCAGTTCTACAACCAGAGGACCTCATGGTAGGGTGACAATGCAGAGGCTAAAGAGTTCTTTTCTAACTAAAACAGCAAATTAGTTAGGGGAAACATCCAGGGTGGGAGACATGATCAACAACCACTGACTTCTTTTCAGGGAGACTTGCAGGAAGAGAAGGAGCAAGGCACTGGACCTACTCTGCAAAGCAAAAGATCCAAGCTCAGCGCTGCCTGATGCCCCTACAGAAGGACTGGGATTCCTGGCCGGCTAACCCAGAGTATTCCCTGGCTTAGCCTTTCCTTGTCATAATTCCTTCTTACCTATTTTCATCATACCACTTATTTTTTGGGGGAGCTCGGGTTCTTACCTTGATTACTACCCTCCCAACCTCCTACACACTCCTTCACCCACAAGTCAGTTCCAACCATGTTTTTATTCGTTTCTGACAACATAGTTTGATAACAACTCTCTGTATTTCTATATTCTTGCCTTAAGCTCTCGTATCTATAGTTCCAGGGTGGCTTCTGTAAAAGATTTGGAGAAAGTAGGTTTGGGAGGGAAGTGATACCAAAGGCCAGGAGGCTCAGATAGTTAGGTGCAAGCACACTAATGAATTGCCAGACCCTCTTAGAAACCCTTAGGGCATCAGGACAGTCTTTGGTGCCTCTCCTGAGACTCTGGTTTCAGGAGCAGATTGGCTTCAGTTTTCACACCGGACCCCAGGCTACCATGTATACATTTTAACCTAATAATTAGAGGATCTTAATCTCTGGATCCTTTTTCCAAACATGCTGGGATCCTCTCCCTCCCTAAGGGTCTGTTTACACTTCTAACTATGGAGATATGGCTAAGAAGACACACTGGCACAGTTGAGTGGCCTCTAAGCTACCAGCCCAACCTTTTCTGGTCTGTAAGGACCCTTAAGCCACATATCCAATTTCTGGATCTGGGCTATCACAGATGAGATGAATGCCAAGCCTTGTCAATAGCTCTAGCGCTGGTCATGGCTCAGTGACAGATGCGCCAGCAACATAAGGACCTAATGACGTGCTTTGAAAATACAAATACGTTTGCTTCTGTGATGTCCAACTTTAAGCTTTTGGACAAATGAACTCCAGGCCTTGTCAGCTGCACACTTTGAGTATTCTGTCACCAGCATCCCTGCCCCCCGCCTTGCTGCTGTCTGTGACACCGAAGTGTTTCTCTTGAGTGACTCTGAGGGCCTCCAGTTCCATCAGTGATAAATGTAGCCAGGCACCCCTGCAACGCAGACCKCACTCCCTCCAACTCCATATGTTAGGGCGTTTTCCTGTTGGCGTGTGATGCCTGCCTCAAGTCCTCTCACTGGGAGTAGTGAGAGCTTTCACCAGGGAGAGGCAAATCCCAAATAGCTGCCCTTGTTGGGTATCAATGGGTTGAGACCTTCTTAACGTCTTTCGCTTGTGATCTTTTAAAGCTGTCAGACTAAAATGATTTTCAGTCACTTTGCTCCGGAGTGGATTTAAAATCATGTCCCAAAGGTGGTAGATTAATAGATTAAAAAGGCAAAGTATTAATCTAGCACATCGTCCTGTCTCCTTCCCCGTAAGATATAGTATAACTGTCATCAGGCCCTGGCAGGTCTTCAATGAAGCGTCAGCGCACTCTAAACAGACGCCTCAGAGATTCATCCACCAGCCATTAGTTATCCTGGCTTCAGGAACCCTCTGGAGGACCATCTGGGGGAAAAGAGCATGTCCCCCACCCTGCAGAGCACACCAGGTCCCAGCACCATCTGCCCATCTGGACCTGTGAGAATGCTGCCTCTCTCCCATGCAGGGATGCTGGTCACTTGAGCACATCCTTCTCCATTTCCTGGAAATAAAACCACATTACTCTTTATTTCTTCACCCCTGAACTTCCAGGAACACTGGTGGAAGGTGGTAAGGCCACAGATTCTGTTTCAGCCTGAACTATCAGGGGTTCTGGTTGAATAGGAGAGTTTGGATCTATATTAGTCTGCGAACTCCCAGTTTATGGGGACATTACTATAATCTGAGATTGTTGACCTGTGATTGTATTCAGGGAAGATGTTGATCTTGTAGCTTATATTCTTCAGTTTCATGAACAATATCTGAAGCAAACTTGGGCATTCAGGATTTTAGTGGGAAAGGAGAGCTTCTGTTCTTTAGGGCAAGATTTCCATAAGGTCTAGACCATACCAGACTAGAGAGGTCTGCACACATGAATCCCCTGCTGGAGTGAGAAAATTACTGGGAGACAGCATGCACCTCGGTACAGAGCTCTATACCTGCTGCAAAATCTATGAGCAGGTGAGGACAGAGGCTCTGTCCCACTCCCTTTCTCAGAGCCTAGTATGTATCAAGCACATAGTAGGTACTTGACAAGGGCTCCATTCCCAGTGACAGGTTTGGCTGGCTGCATGCTCTAATGGAAAGCCTGTATACTCATTCAGGAACAACCACCATAAGTTCCCAGTACTCAGTCACAGATACCCTTCTAGAATGTTGTCTCTTTTGCTTTGTAGAAATCACATAAGACATAGTTTTGATGCCACCTACAGAATAGACCCCTCATAGTGGGGCACATAGCACAGACTTTCACTTTAAACACCCTCAGTCCTCAAGACAGACACAAACAAAGCCAGGCTCATGTGGAATTCTATTTGCCAGTGACCGAGGTCCAGCTCAAAGACAGATATTATACTTCTGATATTTCAGCAATAACAACAAAAAATACTCCCAGAAACCCCTTAGCAGTCTCGCCCCCTAAATCAGGAGGCTGTCTGAAGCTTTGTGTCACCAAGACCATATTTTCTATGGTGTTCTTTCAGAGTGTGTCCCTGGAAAAGTACTTTGGAAGGCTGAATCTGAAAGTCCCAGAAATTATTATTATTTTCACTGCTTCAGTAGGCAATGGGGTGGAACGGCCCTCATGGCTGAGTGCCAAGTATGGTCCCCAAAGGGGTGCCTGTGTACCTCATCTACAAGGACCCCACAGCTGGGCCTCAGCTCCCCAGTCTGGGATGCCTTGCTGCAGAATTCTGCTGATTCTAAAGCCAGGCTCTGTCCAGATACCAGATGATGCCAGGGGTTGTAGATGGCTTTCACAAGGACAGAGAGCTAGACTCCCAAGTCTCTGTATATGTCCGCTATGCATAAAACACTGCCATAGGGGCAGCAGACTGAGCACTGTCTTGGGAGAGCCCTGGCAGCCATGTGCCCCTCAGCTGACCTCAATGGCTGTCTCATATGGAGATCCTAATGACCCCTGATGAACATCCCAGTTCCCTGAGTGGCATGCAGTCAGGAGGCGGCAGAGTCTGGTTGCTCAGTGACTGAACCTCTCTTACAGCAAGAATATGCTGTTTGAGGGCCCAAATCTGGCCAGAGAAGAGGCATACCTGAAGACTTAGACCTCCATAGTAACAGCCTGGTTAGAGAGGACCCGGGGTGAACATCTTCAGGAGTCTGAGAAGTCAGCACTGTGCAAAAAGTTTTCTTCTGGCTGGAAGTTTGGGAGGGTTTGGCACAGATCTATCTATGGGCCCTGCTTCTTTAGGCCTATGGAGTAACACCTTGTGTCCAGAATACACAGAGGATCCAAAGAGTTAACCGCCCCCCCCCCCGCAGGAAACAATGGGAAGAATAAGGGAGAGAGACCCACAGTCTCTTTCAGAGTCCACAGAGGACTAAGAGCTCCCCATATGGCTCCAGTTCCTGACAGCTCTATCAACTCTCAGTGCCACTACCTKGGCATGGAGTCATGACTTCAACAACATGCAATCCATGGCTTGGTCTCTGGAGAGAGTGCCATAACTTAGAGACATTTAAGGGGAATAAAGAGGTTTCCTAGGAGCCATTCTGGACTCCCTTGTAGATCCATCTGGTGTAATCCTGTGGCCCTCTGGAAACGTTTACACTTACCTCAGAAGTGGGCATCTTCTGCCTTTTGGATAGGATGATGCTGGGGCTCATTGGGATGTATAGGTAGACAGTTGTCATCTCTCCTCCCCGATGACCACAGGACCTGGCATCTTATGGTCCAGTTCAAACTTTCTACCTACTGGTGTGCACAGAGCTGTTCAGACCCACTCCTGGGGACAAGGTCCTGTTCTCTATCGCACCCATGATGTCCATAGAAACAGGAATAAAGATTTTCTGGGCCTTGTGGCTACTGGAGCCTCCAGCAGGGGTGCATGTTTGAAAGATCAGAGTGGCTGTGAATATCTATCAGAGGGGATCTCCAGTCTGGATTATTTTCACAAATCCTGGGTTCAGGAGCCGATTCTGAATTTCTGAAGTTTACCAGACCACCATGTGCACAAACAGCTTTTCCTCCTTAGTAAGGCATGTTTCTGAGATCTACAAATTTTGACAGGGAAGACAAGAGACTTGTGTTCACCTTAAAAGTGAACTTTGTTGTCCCAGCCATACCCTGGCTCTGAGAAGTGGGAAGTGCCTTCCCAGACTGACACTCTGTTCTGGGTGTCCAGGAGGGCAGACAAGGCTCAGCGCATCCTACTAAAGAGAGAAAGAATAAATATATGAATGAAAACCCACAGGACAGAACAGCGTTCTGAGTTTTTAGGTAACAAAGGGGCCTCTGGCAGCTTTCTGTGGGCACGTATAGAGCAGGATTGAGTCTGTTTTTGTTGATGGCTCATGAGAACATAGACTGAACTAGTGAGCATACAGCACTGTATTAGTCAGGGTTTCATTACTGTGACGACTCAACATGACCATGGCAACTCTTATGAAGGACATTTAATCAGGGCTGGCATACATGTTCAGAGTGAAGTTCAGTCCAGTACCATCAAGGTGGGAACATGGCAGCATCCAGGTAGGCATGGTGAGGGAGGAGCTGAGAGTTCTACATCTTGATCTGATGTCAACAAAAGGAGACTCCACACTGGGAGTCTCCCCACAGTGACACACTTCCTCCAAAAAGGCCACATCTACTCCAACAAGGCCACATCTCTTAATAGTGCCACTCTCTGGGCCAAGCATATTCAAACCACCACAAGCACTGTAGACACAATGTGTACACAGCATGGGTAGAAGGTGAGGAAGGTTTGCTAGAATCTGTGTCATGTAGAAAAGTTGCAAAGCTTTCTGAGGAGCAAGCAGGCATAAGAAGTCTGGGATCCAGGCTCATTCTCTTTCTTCCATAGTTGCCCTTTCTGGGGTAAGTCTGTGATTCTTAGAGTCAGATTCAGACAATATCCCTGCCTGATAGGGCTGAGGTCCAAAGTCAGTTTGGCGCATTGCTTCACTCTGGAGAATGAGGGTTCTCTTTGAAAATCTTGACATGAGGATGTCTCACTCTTATCTTGGATTTACACCTCACCTACTTCCCTGATCCCTTTGCTGACTTAGATTTAGAGCCCATAATTGCTTTTAATGTTTTTCTCATAAGACACCATGACCAAGGCAATTTTCAGAAGAAATTTTATTTTTGCTTACGTTTCAGAAGGTCGGAGTCCACTGCAGCAGGGATTGCATGGCCGCAGGTGTCAGACCTGACAGCAGAAGCAAGATGCTTTGAGCTTATACCTTGAACCACATGCATTAAGTAGAAAGACAATTAGAAGCATGTGAAATTTCTACTCTCAGTGCCTGCCTGCAGTGACATACCTCCTGCAGCGAGGGTGTACCACTCAAACCTCCCCCAAACAGAACCACCAACTGGGAACTGAAGGTTCAAATGCCTGAGACTATGGGAGACATCTCTCACTTAAACCACTACAAGACCCCAGCACAAGCTCCTCTTGAGAGTCTTAATTTACCTGCAAAGCTCTATATTTCAGGTAAGCCACCCTTGAGGTCTAAGGTGCATACATCTTCAGAAGAATTTTCATCAGCCCCCCCCCCC
>BDUI01000127.1:233697-243743 GCA_002335545.1 Apodemus speciosus
GGGCGGATCTTTCCATCAGTACTCTAGCTTTGAGCAGCATCTTCCCTCAGCTGATGTGGAGAGATCCTCACCTCATTGGTGGTGGAAAAGACTGAAGAGGAAAACTGATGCTTCCTAGCAAGGGAGTGGACCCACCGCCAGGATCCCCATAGGCAGGCGCCAGCCCGTCTACTGCTCCCTGAGCTTCAGACTCGCAGCACCCAGCTGCATAGGCAAGTTTTTCCCCCACGTATTTATTTTTTACTTACTTATTTACTTTACATCCCATCCCAATCACAGCCCTCCCTCCATTTCCCCCAGTTCCCCCCTCACATACCACAGGCCAGATTTTACAATGTATTTCTTTGTATGGTTTCCTCTCACTTCTCTGTAGAACAAGGTTGACAGTGGGGACTAGGAGGGTGTGGCTTCTTCTTCTCTTGACGATCAGACAAGGGAGCYGTGGCCTTTCTAGTGACCTGGGCTCTTCATGGCTCARCCCCTTGGGGAAGCAGAGCTGCTCATATGCTGTCTCAGGGGTCCTGGGTGTGATGGTTAATATTGGTGGTCACTTCAACAGGTTTTTAACCACCAAGGAAACACATCTCTGGGCATGTCTGTGAGGAGCTTTCTAGACTAGATTAAATTGAAGTAGGAAGACCTATCCTAACCATCCCTTGGGCTGGCATCCTGGACTGAGTAAAAAGAGTTAGGAACTAAGCAGTGTTTGTTCCTTTCTTCATGCAACAACAGAGTCAATGTGAACAGTTGCCCTGCCCACTCTCTCTTGCATGTCATGGTGGACTATACTCTGGAACTGCGAGCCAAAATAGRTCCCTTGTTCCTAAGATGACTTTGCCAGGCATTTCATCACTGTGTCAAGGAAAGTGGCTAGTGCATGGGTTCCAGGAGTACACCTTGTGAACTGTGCCAAGAATCATAGATGCCTCTTCCTCTGTACTAGTTAAAATCATCCCAAGCCTCCAAGACTCAGAAAGTGAGCAGGAGGAGAGCCCATGTCTCCCACTGTCACATATCTGTCAGCTATGGACCAGCTAACTGGTGACATCATATTTCCCCATTATATTTCTTGTTACTTGATCTCCACAGTCTCTGTGGAGAACTAGTATAGTCACCTCAGAAAATACCATGAGAGATATCTGTAGTCATGGTGGGTAAGAGAAGGTACATCTGGATCACTGGACGATAGTGAGTCAGACTCTGGGCAGTCACAAGTTCCATTTCCTTCAGCCTTGGTATTGCTCACTGATGCCACTGACTGTGCCTGTTGGCACTCACCAGTGAGCCACAGGGGCTTCCCTCTTTGTTAGAAAAGATTCTCATTCTAGCTGAATGTTCTTCTCTTCCTGCTACATGGAATCACCCATCTTAGCTCCAAAAGGCTAACGTCAGTTTCAAYAGTTTTCTCACTAGGTTGCTAGAATTATTTCCAATGTCCCATGGGTCTTCTTTGTATTTTTTATGTTTGAACTCACAGAGAGCAGAGTAGGTCAAAGGATCCTAGAGTCTCCTAGATGCAGCCCATGTGGGGTCCTGAGGCAATGTCCCTATGTCTTTTTGAGTCTTTCTATCAAGAGTTTGGAAACATGACAAAGTCTGATTTAAAAAAAATCAGTATGTCCTGCTGTCAAACACAGTCTTTAAGTTCTGCTGGAAACAGCATTCACTCCATAGGTCAGGCCTCTTCATCTTCACCTTCCAATGATCAAGAAGCCAGCTGAGACTTTTAATATTCAGCTCCAAAATCCCATGAGCAGAATCAATTTCTAGAGTACATTTTCTACATTCTCACAGGCAACGGTTTTGTTCCATTTTCAGCCCTGTACAGCAAGGGTCTCCATTCCCCTAGCAAAGCATCTCAAAAACATTTTGCACACTTTCTGGAGTTTGCAGTAACCCCTCCCACCACCTGTCTTCCTTCTGCYAGGACAACTGAGGCTAAAGAAGGCACACTATTGGTACACACTCAGAAGCAGCAGAGGTACAAAGTAAGGCCCAGTTTGAAGATCACCTTGAYAATGGACACAGGCACACTCAAGGTTGGAGTTCCAGGATGACTACTGTCCCTCCCCTTTGCTATCTTTTCTGTGATGAGGTTCTGGTCCCTTAGAGCAGAGATTGCAGCCAGGGACCATGGAAAACCTGGTCTAGCTGAAGCTTGCTCTGTCCCAGCAATGTGTAACTTTCCTTAAGAGGCAGAGACAGGAGCATGGGAAGATATCTTGGGCACTGCTGAGTCCTTCTCATGAGCCCATGAGATAGCTTCTGTTTTGATATCGGTCCTTGTCATGGGAGTCACTGTTCATGGGTTCCCTGTACCAAGTAGAACCCATGCTTGCCTAGAGCCACCACATTCTGACAAGCTAGGGAGGGGCATGAAGAGTGGGGGACTGTTTATAGAGGGCATTCTGCCCCCCCTCATGACATCAGCAGCAGATGTACTTAATTATTGCTACACAAGCTAAACACCCTCCACAGCCATTTCCCCTTTAGCAAGATGGGGTGTGAGTGTGTATATGTGTGAAAAACATAAACAGATTGTATAACAAAGTGTTCTCTAGCTGTCAGCAAGAGCTTTGAAAATAAAACATTTCCCCCCCTGCTCACAATTGGCTGCATTCGGCACATCATGAATAAATCGCTCCAGGGACCTGCGGAAAGATGTGTGGGAAAACTTTAATTAAAAGCTTGTCAGTGCAATTTTACCTGGGTGACCTCACCTGCCTGCAATGCCGCTGCCTAGCTTTGTTGTCTGTGGGACCCAGGGGCTCATGCTTGTTTTGCTGACAGCAAACCATTCAGAGAGGTCTTTAGGAGCTGACTGTGGGTGGAAGGGAGTGGGAGGGAGAGAGCTGGGCTGCCCTGAAACCCCATTGTCTGGGGGGTCTTGTTTTCTAATTAGCAGCTCCCTGGTGTGCGTGGGCAGGGTAGCTCTAAGCAAGGCCTGGTGCTGGAGGGTGGTGGGGGGAGGCTCCTGTGCACTTTCGGTTGGTGTCCCACCCTAGTCTCTTGGGCCCTGCCAGGCGTGGGCACCGGGAATGTACTCACCCTGAGGGCACTCCCAAGCTGGCCTGGTGATGTTGGTGGGGAGAGTATATACCCACTCTGGAGCAAGTCAGAATAGATTAGAACAGTCCACACTCCGGTGGCCTCAACTGAAGCCTCGTGGGGGGTGTTAGGTGAGCCACGCCTGGCTTCAGCTGGGTGCTCAGGTTGGCTGGAAACATCCATCTAGAACAGTTGGGTCCCAGTCCTTCCAAGCACTCAGTTTACTAGCCCCCTCCTGCAGCCTCCCTCCTACAAAGCAATTATTTTTAGATGTACTCTCAATTGCAGGCAGGCCTTCCTGCCAAGGAAACATTCCTATCACCTCTAGCTGAGTCATCTGCCACCTACTAGAAGCTCCTCAGACAGTTAAAGCTTTAAAAGACTGCAGGTTGAAAAGGGACATTGGGGTTCGAACCCAAGGAGGTGCTTGGAGGATTCATGGCTGCAGGAGGCTGAGGTTCTCATGGGCTACCCATCTGACTACCCTTGGTTCTTAGCTGGTTTCCATTGTGCCTGTCTAATTTGTTACAAGCCTTCATTCTTAATATTAATGGATTAATTGTGAGTTATAGCAATTAAATACTAATTAATCCATTTTCTGAACAACATCTTTCTTTTATCTATAGCTGTTTACTTGACAGACAAATATTTTGGTAGCAATTAAACAGCACGGTGGAGCCCCACACTTTCCACACGGTGTTTAAACAAGCAAACAAGCATTAGTGTTAACTTTTTTTTTTATCAGCCGAGGTGATAGCATGGTTGGCGTAATGACCAGCCTGGGCTAGGGCTTGTGGCTGAAGACTTCCACACAGGTGTATTTTGTGACTTTATCTCGGATGAGCCATATTCATGTCTGCATATTAGCATCCAGCTCACTGGCCTGAGGCAAGCACAGCCTTTACACCCTGGTAAGTGGGATAAGAGCAGATTTGGGTTGAGGAGCTGGAATAACCTATGCTCAGAAGCTCTCAGGTCAGTGCTCTCTGAGGGGGAAATGTGGAATCTGTTTGCCACCATGAAAGAAACTAATTCTGCCTGAGACACCATTTGAGAAGTGTGSACATCGAATWCTGGGGGACAGTCTCCAGATTTGCATGGTGTCCCAGTCTGTGTGCTGAGGCTGCGTAACTCTCAGAGTAAATAGTTTTGTTTGGCTTGGAGATCATGGCACCAGACACTTCGTCACTCTGGTAGGGGCCTCTTGGCAGATTCAATCATGGTGGACTTGGTGAGGAGGAAGCAGGTGAGGAATACGAAGGAGGATTCAGGAGAAGTGCCAGGCTCCTGTAACAACCCATTCTCAGGAYTTGTGAGAGATGCCTTAGTCTCTTGTAACTCTAACTCTATGCATAAACTCCCTTTCCATTAGGTTCCACTTTTCAAATATTCCATGACCTCACCCCTGCTCTCCAACTCCAATGAAGATCTGGGGCTGAGTCCCAGAACCTGCAGAGGCCACATCATAGTACATTTTATTTGAGTTCCACAAAACAGAATGGGAAGAGGTAAGCAGTGGGAGTCCTGACAGTTCTGACAGACTCAGCACCACTGCCTCCCGATTGTGGGTTCTGGGAGGATGCTTGTTCATTCAGAGGCTCTTCCCAAGTTGGGTTCATGGTTTACCTAACTCTAGAGGAAGCCTCACCACACATACACTGATGGAGAGTATAATGGAAGGACCCTCAACTTGTAAGGTTGTTCTTCTTTGTGAGATCCATGGCTGTGTGTTGGGACTGGAGGGTTGCTTTGCCTTCATTCAGTCTCCTTTCTCTTTGATCGCTCTACTTTCCCAAATTGAATTGGTGTTTACCCACAAGCCTGAAGAGAGAAGGCACTTCAGTTACCATTTTAATTCCCGTGGAGGCCTGGGCACATATTTAGATATGTGCTTCCATTTCTTTGTTCTGGCATTTTCAGCCTGTCACTATCCAGCTATCAGGTCACCTGATCAATACTGTCAGTGTTCCAGGAAAAATACAGCTTTGGCATGACATTAGGAAACCTGGTGTTTCTTTCTCCTTCCCACTTATGCTCAACTAAGTCAACCCAAGCCAAGATTCGGATCTCCTCAGGTTAAGTAAAGAAGGAGCTGTGACATATCAGAATGATAGCCTCAAGAAGCTTGAGTAGAGGACTCTAGGCTCAGTCACTTCCAAGGCTGTGGCGCATTGAGACTTAGTTTACCCCTGTGAAAAACAGACTCAGTCAGAAAATATACCTGTAGTCAAAAGTACAACATGCAACAGTGGTGGCACATACCTTTAATCCCAGTTCTCAGGAGGCAGAGACACTTGGATCTGTTTTGAGGGCAGCCTGGTCTACAGAATGAGTTCTAGAACAGAAAAATTCTTTCTCAAAAAAACAGAAATATTTCATCTGAAAATATACATCTTACACAGAATCTATGACAGGTAAACATTCAAGTATAAAAATTAATACAATGGGAATCGAGAAAAATTAGGCAGAAATTTTTGCCACATTGGCTTGGATTTGAGAGCTTCTTAATATAACTAATAGCTACTCTGAAAAGAATTAAATCTTTGAGTAATGAAAAATAATAAAAGTCTGAGCCAGCTTGGTGCCATGCAGCCATAATTGCAGTATTTGGAAGCCAGTGGTAAGAAGGCCACAAATTCCAGGCCAGCCTGTGCTACATAGTGAGAACTTTCCTAAAAAACAAAAGAAGAGAAAAAAGTGCATATGAATAAATAAATAATAAAATGGAAAAACTAAGTAAGTTTCTGATAGAAAGTGCTCCACAAATAAGGAGATAAAAATAAGGAGATAGGGAAAGAGGGTTTAAAAACACATACGTAACTCACAAACCCATCAGAACTTGGAAACTTCCTTAGGGAAGAGAATACCAGATATGAGAAGGAAAACTTCATTTTAGACCCATAAATGTTCACCTATTGGGTGGAGTCTGGTAGAACTCAGGATGGGGTGTAATCATGTGGAAAACATATGAAGACCTAGAAAGGGGTCACCATGAGTGTCTATGTTACTGATGTTATTATTATTAAATAGGTTTTGTCTCCTGTTCAGTGTTTTGCAGTGTTGAAGATCAAAGGAGGGCTGATTTGATCCATTTTTATAAGATTTCTCCCTCCCTCCCTCCATATCTCTTTCTCATTCTGTCTGTGTGTGTGTATGTGTGTGCATGTGTATATGAGTGTGTATATGAGAGTGTGTATGAATGTGTATGAGAGTGTGTGTGTATGGNAAAAAAACAGAAATATTTCATCTGAAAATATACATCTTACACAGAATCTATGACAGGTAAACATTCAAGTATAAAAATTAATACAATGGGAATCGAGAAAAATTAGGCAGAAATTTTTGCCACATTGGCTTGGATTTGAGAGCTTCTTAATATAACTAATAGCTACTCTGAAAAGAATTAAATCTTTGAGTAATGAAAAATAATAAAAGTCTGAGCCAGCTTGGTGCCATGCAGCCATAATTGCAGTATTTGGAAGCCAGTGGTAAGAAGGCCACAAATTCCAGGCCAGCCTGTGCTACATAGTGAGAACTTTCCTAAAAAACAAAAGAAGAGAAAAAAGTGCATATGAATAAATAAATAATAAAATGGAAAAACTAAGTAAGTTTCTGATAGAAAGTGCTCCACAAATAAGGAGATAAAAATAAGGAGATAGGGAAAGAGGGTTTAAAAACACATACGTAACTCACAAACCCATCAGAACTTGGAAACTTCCTTAGGGAAGAGAATACCAGATATGAGAAGGAAAACTTCATTTTAGACCCATAAATGTTCACCTATTGGGTGGAGTCTGGTAGAACTCAGGATGGGGTGTAATCATGTGGAAAACATATGAAGACCTAGAAAGGGGTCACCATGAGTGTCTATGTTACTGATGTTATTATTATTAAATAGGTTTTGTCTCCTGTTCAGTGTTTTGCAGTGTTGAAGATCAAAGGAGGGCTGATTTGATCCATTTTTATAAGATTTCTCCCTCCCTCCCTCCATATCTCTTTCTCATTCTGTCTGTGTGTGTGTATGTGTGTGCATGTGTATATGAGTGTGTATATGAGAGTGTGTATGAATGTGTATGAGAGTGTGTGTGTATGGRTATGTGTGAGTATATGAATGAGTGTGTATGTATGTGTGTGTATATGAGTGTGAGTGTATGTATGAGTGTGTCTGCCTGAGTGTGTGAATATGTGTGTGAGTCTGTATGACTGTGTAAATGTGTTAGTGTGCATGAGTGTGTAAGTGTGTGTGAGTGTGTGTGTTAGTGTATATGAGTGTGTGAATGTACTTGAGAGTGTGTATATGAGAGTGTGTATGAGAGTGTGTGAGTATGTATGAGTATGTGTGAGTATATGAACAAGTGTGTACTACATATGTGTGAGTATATGAGTGTCGGTGTATATGTGAGTGTGTGAATATGTGTGTGACTGTGTATGGACCATGTGTGTGTTAGTGTGAGTGTATAAGTGTGTGAGTATGTAAGAGTGTGTGTGTATGAGTGTATGTGAGTGTGTATATGTGTGTGAGTATATATGTGAGTCGGTAATTGCACGTGTTTGTGTGTGTGTATGTTGCATATGTGTGTTCTTCTGAAGTCCAGTGATCAACATGAAGATTTCTTCATTTTCCCCTCTACAAGGGGACAGTGGTCTTAATCTAGAGCTCACTGTTTAAGGCTGGCCAGTGAGCTCCAGAGATCCACCTGGCTCCACCTCCTCAATATTATGATAGTAGAGACAAGCCTGCYGCCTACCTATTTAACATAGATTCTAGGGATCAGAACTTGGATCCTTATGCTTGCTTTGCAGCCACTTTATTAATGGGACCATCTACTTAGCCCCTGTTTGATGAATGAGTAACAATTTTATAACTAAAAAATGTGATTTTATGATAAGATAAGAAGTTACTATTTATTTAGCTAGGTCCTATCCTGTTCCTTAAAGGTGACAAACATCTTTTCAGGTCACATGAGCATCACTGGAAGGAGGCAAGAGAGTATAKCTGGGATTGAAGCCAAGAGTGTTCAACGTCCACACAGCTTTGACTTCACCCAACATCAGCTTATACTTTCCATGGTGAATGAAAGATTATAAGAACCATTGTGCCTGGCTGCCATGCTCCCTCTCAGTATGAAGGAAGACTTGGTCTAAGACTTCCCAAGAATAAGATCCTCTGTAGAYGAATAATGTTCCAGAGTTCTCTAGCACTGCGGTGTTCTAGTTCTCTAGAAAAACACCTGCTCAGACAGAAAGCTCTTTAGTGGATGTAGGAGTCATGCTGGCCACATACTCAGGCTTAGGATGGAGCTCTCTACTAGCTTKACTCTGGGCAGTCCTGGGCGATGAAAGCCAGTATCTTCTAAGTTCCATCACTTCTGTTTTGGTTACTGTGAAAGCCTATGAAGAGAATGCGGAGCCTGAATGATGTGACGTCTAAGAGGCCCCAGATTGCTTGGCACTCTGTGACTCTGTGTTTGGCATGCTCACATGCCCTGGCAGYGCTATCTCCTGCATGTGACAGTTTTCCTCATTCTCCTCTTCTAGTCAAGAGCAGCTGGGACATGCACAAATGGGTTCAAAGCAGGTGCCATGATCTCGGGGGAGTTTGCTTTAGTGTCTGTCTGCAGTAGTTCAGTACCTGGCCACACCATTTGAAGGATAAAGGGAAGGCGTATCAGGATGGTAGCTCCACCTTCTTGACTCAAGTATCAGTTCTCTCTGGCTTCCATGTCTACAATGTACTCCTTGAGCTGGAACCTTGTCCAGGTCCTGTGCCTGAAGAGTGTGCTCTGCAAGTATAAGTCCTAGCCTCATGTGACACCAGGGGCTGTGCTTTTGTGTTGGTGATCTCCATTTGCTCGAAGCATCATGCTTACTCTATTTCCATTCATTGGGAGTTCCATCCCTGACTTCTTTCATGGAGTGCTTCACTCCTGTGTCTGGAATGAATGAACATAGTGAATGCCCCCTCTCCTCCAGTATATACACATATATCCACAGGGAGAGGAGCAAATGCCTAGGCAGAAGGTTCTATTTTCTACAGCCTGAATGAGTTAATAGACAACGAGTTGAGCCCAGGACTCTGAAGGCTGAAGCCTTTATCCTGGAGTGGGGCAAGAACTTCTCCTTTCTGCTGTCACCCCCACAATCTGTGGGTCTCATCCAGGTCGCAAGTGCTTGGACTAAACGTCCACTTATTTGCTCTAAAACTGGTTAGAAATTTTTAATGTTTCTCAGCTGCTAATTAAAATATGTATTATAGTTCATTTAAAAGACTCTCAATTACTCTCTTACACACACACACACATACACACACACACACACACAAAGATACAAAAATAAAAAGAAAATATGATCCCGCTTGCATATTGCCAACATCTCTTGTGGCTGGTGGCCATCTTCAAATCCCTTGCTCTCATGTTTTACACACAGAAAACCTCCTTTACACCCCACTGCTGGAGTCCACGTGACCCTGTAGGAGCCAGCATTCTGATCTCAGGGATATATACTATTTAGTGACATTTTTCTTGTTTAACCTTAAGGTTGAAAAGTGAACCTTGCCAAATCTGCTCCTAACTGAGTGCAAATGAGTGACATAGTTGATTCCAAAAAGATTTTCCCAGTGATCACCTTTCCTGGTAATCTGTGGCCAGTTTCCACTGTCCATCCTTCTGCTTGGATCTCCTCATGCCACCTGTCCCTAGAGTATCATGGCGGACAAGCCAGCTTCTTTAGCACCGACCTTATTCTTTTTAGGGCTTTTGGTTACTGCTGTGTTAAGTCAATTGAACACTGAGTGGATTAGCTCTCTGTAATGTATGCACCCTGGCATTGTGAAACCTGAAATAGTGCAAGAATTTAGACTGCACATTTTTGGTCTGAATTTCCAAGGCTGTGCCATTTCTTAGACCTTCCAGCTGCTCCATCACAGCTTTTTATTATTTAAGAATTGGGGCACAAGTCAGAAACAGAGCTCTGAGTTGGGTACACCAATGCTTTTGTTC
>BDUI01000127.1:267612-278081 GCA_002335545.1 Apodemus speciosus
GGGACATCTGGGGGGCGGGGAAACCAGAAAAAGGGAAATGAAATGTAAATAAAGAATATATCCAATAAAAAAAGGATCAAATTTAAGTGAGTCATTTGGTGATTGTATAGAGTTGAGAAATTCTCATCTCACAAATGTATTCAAATTATTTCTAGATTTCTGGTAATTATTAGTGGGAGTAAATTCAGATAGCAAAGATGGCCAAGTAGGAGATGTCTATTTGGGAAGAGAGACAGTATCAGCCTGCGTGGGAGGGAGATAAAGGTGGACATGGGGGAGAGGTGAGAATGATCAAAACACATGATCTATATGTATGGAAATGTCATCATGCAATTGATGTATGCCTTTAAAAAGCTAAGTCTGAATAGTATTTTGAAAAGCCACGTTTCTCCTCAGTCCCCAACTCGAAAGCTGCAGCAGTGCATTTTTGCTCTCCACCCCCTCATCCATTGACACCGAAGTCACAGTATGTAACTAGAGTGCAGCAGTGTGCTCTGGTCTGCCTATCCAGGTGGCTCAGAAGTGGCCCCGACGCTCGGTTCACGTTCCAGCCTTGGAAAGCTGAAGCCATGGATTTTCTTTGCATGAGGGGATGGGGCTGGCTGCATTCATCAGTGATTTCTGGCCACTAGCCAATTAGAAGGAGTTTATATGCATGCCTGTACCACTTAAAAAATGTTCTGAGGGTCTGGCTTTGTTATGAAGCCAGAGGATCTGTTTTTAATATAAATATTTTGGCTTTATTAAAGTTCTTAAACCAAAGTCTTTGGGGCACTTTTATTTAGATCATTGTCCCATGAGGCTGTGGTGTATGTTTGCAAAATGACCAGTGGCCCATAGGGCACAGAGGACTACATGGGGCCTGAGATCTACAGTGTGAGATGAACTCCAGAGAGGAGGAAGGGGAGGAGGGAGAAGAGGGGGAGGGGAAGCCTGTGTTCTGGGCCATGACCTGAGCTGTCCTTCATTGAGGAGGAGAGGGTAGGGAGCTACAGGAGTAGAAGGTGGGTGAGGAAGGAGTCTGCAATTGGGAAAGCTAGATGACAGGAGGAGGATTCTTCTAGTGGGTTAGAACCAGCCAGGAGGCTGAGATCCTTGTGGCAAGGATCTTATACATTGACTGACAGATGGTTTGGAATTATCTTTACATATCTCTGGTCCCTCTGGGTGAGGGGCTGTATAGGACATCAGGCCTACCCTCTGCTTAAAAGTGCAAAAAAAAAAAAAATGCCAGATGTAAGATCTGACTCAGGAATTGTGTGGTCACTAGATGGGGGTGCTCTGCTATATCCTGAGAGTAAGCCCTTCTACAGGGAAATGTGGACTACAGGCCTGTGGGTGGACTGCAGAGCCAAGCAAGAGGCTAGAGATGAGCAGAGCAGATCAGGCTTCAGGCCAGCCCTCCTGTTGTTCTAGTGCAAGATCACCACTGCCCAAAAAAAGCAACCAAGAGCTCCCCACTGCCCTGGAACTACATCTGCTCATGCCTTGCACTGGCTTCCATTGCCCTCTCTCACAATTTCTCAAAAGCTCCAGGGTCCCTTTGAGAGGCCTGGTTCCTCAATCAGGCCAAGGGCCTGGGCTTTTATTCCCTGTGAATTGGGTCAAGTCTCATTGTCAAATTTAATAGTAGAGATTTGCTTTCAAAATACCCTCCCTAACAGAATACGCTTCTGGTTACTGTAGGGCACAACTTTGTCTGGCAATGATTTAATAAGTTAAAAGTAAGAAGCATGTTTAGTTAGAAGGCAAACAGCCTCCACTGTAGTATCTGGAAAGGGGCATGCAGACACCTCAAGTCTTTTCCCCTTAGCTAGGTCAGGAGGGCACCAACTTCCAATTGTGGAGCAACAGATGCAGCCCAGCCCAGTAATGGAAGAGTGAGAGAGGTGGAGGGTGTGTTAGTTTTCCTTCTAGGCTCAGCCCCACAGTTACCTGGCAACAGCCAGGTATGCCTGACTCACTATAAAAGGGACGGTTTGCCCCCCTCCTCACTTACTCTCCTCTTGCTCTCTTACTCTCATACCCTCTTCCCTTTCTGCCCCTCCTTTCCCCATCCCCTCCCCTCTCTCTCCAAGTGCTTATGACCAGCCTCTACTTCTCTACTACTCTACATACACTCTCTGTCTCTATCTCTTTCTGTCTCTGTCTCTCTCTGTCTCTGTCTCTCTCTCTCTCTCTCTCTCTCTCTSTGTGTGTGTGTGTGTGTGTGTGTGTGCATGCATGTGTGTCTACTCCCTTCCCAACTCCCCTCCCCATGCCCTAAATAAACTCTATTCCATACTATATCTATTGTATGGCTGGTACCCTAGGTGGAAGGGATGCCTCAACATGCTCCCACCGAGGCACCCCCTTCCCTAGCACCAGGCGTTGCCCTACCAAACATATCCCTGGCTTCCCTTTCTTTCTTATAAAGCACAACAGCAAGTCCCTCGAATTGTGCTCTGACTCAGTACTCCTCTCTGGCWATTCACCCTCCACTCAACTTCCCTCCAGTTCCTGTTCTGGGCTGAGGAGGACTGGGCATCCCTGTTAGGCTTTTCCTGGGCAACAGAAGACTGAACAGTACCCCAATGTCTCTGTTGGTGGGGGGTCTGTAATTTTATTTCTGGAAGGAAAGACTTTGAAAGCTCATCTAGGTCTTGTCTCTGGTTTGAAGCCATGCATGGTTTCCCTGATCTGACCTTGTAATTACCAGGAAATGACTTGCAGAATTCATCAGATTGATTGTGTGATCTTTCCAAAATCCTCTTTCTCTATGTACCTGCTCTCTGCTAGTGAACAGTTTTACATAAATGTGGATTTTTGTGAAAATGTCTAACTCATGCAGCCCGCATTCTGCCCCCAAGAAAGTCGGATTATCAACAGGAAGACAAGGTTAAATTATTTTAAAAACTAAAAATTTTGATGACTCTTTAGGAGGTTACATTACACTAAAATGAGGAGACTAGGATGGCCCAGATGAGGAGACTGGGATGGCCCAAATGAGAGACTATCCAGTGAACTCACACTGTCCACCCAAAGTCAGCACTGCTTTTTGCTTCTGGCTCTATCCTCCAAGATCCCATACAATGAGTTCCTGTGCCTTCTGGGGATTGGGATATCTGGACCAAGCACCCAGGTATCTCCCTGAAGTAGAGAGYCCTTTGCTTCCTAACTTACAAATGTTAAAACCAAAAAGCAATTTAACCAAACAGCGAATGAAACCCGGGGTGACTCATTTCTAGCCACTGCTGCTTCCAGATTTATTTATGTCACTGTTATTTATAGATTCTGACTACTATCATCAAAGACACTTCAGTCTTAATCATTTTTTATGGAAGCCTGGATGTCACACATAATACTATTTTCATAAGGAAAAAAATCTCCAGGCAAATTCAGCTCAAACGAGGGTATACTGTAGGAGGGAAGAAAATGAAAGCACTATTATAATCTCTAATTTTTATTTTGGGGTACCACAGGCCCCTTGCAGGCCACAGACCACATGGTGGTATCAGCTCACTGCTCCTTTCTCAAGCAAATGGTAATTTTTTCAAGGATTGCAGAAATTAGAACAACTCTTCTGGCTCCTGATATTTTTCTTTCTGAAAAACCAATGAAAATGCAAATGGGTTGGGCGCTTTTGTGTGAGAACTCTCCCCCAGCTTTATCGCCTCTCTCACTCTGGCCATGGAATCCAATTACATTACCCGTGGTCCAAATGCAGGGCCCAGGGCAGTACGGGGGAAGCTGGAAAATAAGATGAGAGGCCACCAGTCAAATTCTTTTCTCTGCTTCCGGGATGTAACCATGAGGAACCATGGCGTCCCTTTTACATCTTGCAAAAGAATTATGAGCCTTAAAATTGATGAGGGAGAGACCTCAGCCATTTAGACATAAACTTGGGCAGCTGATAGAAGATGAAAATTCCCCAGAGAAAGTTCAGGACACTCCGTGGTTCTCTAATAAGTTCCTTGGTTTTGAGAGTTGCCCTGTGGTTTTGGAGCTCCACAGAGCACTCCTGATGAGATGCTGGGTACTTAATTACTTAGATCTCTGTTTGCAGGATGGAATTTCTCCATTCTGGAATCTCACGGGATTCCAGTACTGGCCTGCATCAAAGTGGCCCTCCAAAGAGACTGAGGTGCTCTGTGTGCGTGACGGAACAGCTCAATCTCAGGAGCTGCTTCCCCAGGACACCCTGAGAATGCTCCTCGGGCAATCAGGGAGTGTTTACATGATCGCTATCAACAGTAACTATTATGGCACAACCATCAATTAGCTCTGTACTTGCAAAATAGCACCTGGGAAATCTTCCTCCACAAACTTGTTTAACCTTTTCTCTCCCCTCCTCCAGTGACAGGCCAAGATTTACAGTTTTTAAGACTCAGAGCACCTGGATTGATGTTATCACTGATGAAATGCCTGGGAGGGGGCGTGCTAGCAAGACTTGCTGTTCATTAAGAAAGAACTTTACCCTAAGAGCAAATTTAGTGTTTCCACTAATAACATTCTAGACAACGATTAATTTTGACAAGGCAGTCCTGATCGGCTGCTCTGAAGGCAGTGAAGGGCCCATCTCTCTATCTCTGCACCCACCTCTGATGGAGGCCAGATAAAGATGTGGACTTTGTTGCCAACCGGTGTGATACTTCTAGAAAAGGGAGCCAGGGACCACTTGAGGCTCACCCAAACCCAACCACTTAGTTAGTGGACATGTTTCTAACCCTGTAAAATCTGGATTCACTGTGCTCTTAAAAACAAGAGAAGATGAGAGAGACACAGTGCCACAGCCTGCCACAGCTCACCCACAACCCTGGTTCTGACCTGTGAGTTTCTAATATTCCTCTCCAGCCACTCCCAACCTGACACATCTTCATTAGCCCAGTTATTAGAGAGGGTCTGGCGCACCACACTGTGTGGTAGTTGGGTGATGAAACCCTGGCTTATTGGAAAGATGTAATCTGAGGTCCCTGTTTGTAAGGAGCCGTAGGGAGTGTGCTTGTGTGCTCATACTGTACAGTCATGTATCTTCTTTCATTCAAAGCTGTCAGCTACATAGCTCAGACTCCAGATAGCCATCGGATTAGCTTTAATGGGCTTTTTTTTCTTCTTTTTTCATCATCATTGAGGTACAGTTGTGACTCTATAGGCTTCAGTTAAGGATTGCTAAATTTGGCAGTCTGGACTCTAGCCACAAAAGTAGCACAATGAGGAGGTGTGACACATGCTTGCTACTCTCTTGCAGAGTCCTGGTTGGTGTCACTCCCACCTCTCAGCCTTAGAAGAATATGCAGAGTCAGTGGAAGGCTACACAGAACCTCATTCTTACCCAAATGCCTGTTACAGACTGTTTGAAAAAGTTTTCCATAATTATAACAAGTTTAAAGTCAGCAAGACTGGGGAATGTGGAACTTAAAGCTCCTCATTGGGATTTTTACTGATGCAGTCCAGGGGGCTGGGTTGTGTTTGATTTCTTTGCCAGCTAAAGAATTAAAAGGTGGCAAAAATCTAAGTTACAACAGATAGCAGCAGAGAAATCTCATGCACCACAGACAGAATCAGCAGTTAAGAAAGGCACTTATTAGAGTGAAAAGGTAGACGCATGCATCTAGGCACACAAAAAACAAGACCCTCTGCAAAGCCAGAACACACACACACACACATGTATGCATGCACATACACATGCACACATGCATTAAGCAGGGATACACTCATGCACATGCACATGCATGCACAATACATGCACACACATGTGTACACACACATGCACACACACAAGCACACGCGCGCACACACACACACACATACACACACACACTCGTGCACAACTCAAGAAGCCAAAGAATATATTCTCTTCCTCAGGGCTTTTAAAGCCTCTGAGGAGCTTTCTTCCCCTAATTTAGGATTGTTCAGTTTGAAGATAGCTAGCATGGTTGATTGGTTCAGGACTGTGTGTGGCATGTCCTGAGTGGGGTTTGAACTTGTTGAGCTAGCCCATAAACAGGAAGCTGCTGGTGGGAGACAAAAACCTGTAAGGCCTTTTAAGCTTCAAGGCTTTTGTCTCAGGTCAGGAGGGTGAGGGAGAAACAGCCATCTTGGAAATTTATCATCTTTATTACCTATCCACGACCCCTCTCCTTTCTGTCTGGCCACCAGGGAATCTGTCTAACTCCTAGTCTCCCAATGTCATCTGCCCTCAGTTTATACATGCTAAGTCAAGTCAAGAATCTAATTGCTTGAGGTCTCACCTCAGGGGCAAATATTGGTTACATGAAGGAAGGGATGCCATAAATTGCTTTAGGGGTGGGAGTCTGTTAATGTTAGAACAAACTCTGTTAGATTAAAGAACTCTTGCAGTTACAGCCAGAAAGAATACAGATCACAGTCAATGCATCTAGGTAGGCTCCATTGGCTGAGTACTAGTACTTAGTACCAGTACTAGTACTGAGTACTGCTGAGGTACTAGTACCATCTTTGTGATGGGTTTGAAGTTAAGCCACAGTGGATGAAAGAGATAACCTCATAAGACTGTGGTCAGGCCATGCTCACCAGCTCCCTGCATCAGAACTCGGCAGGTACTGCCACTCAGTGGGAACATCTACCACACAGTGGCCACTCTCCAGCTCTGGTTGGTTCTGGTACTGCCAGATAGACTGCTTCTCCTGGGTCCTCATTAGGTTGGGATCTCTACTTTCAACTCTGTGCTTGGCATGTAGGGTCCTATCCCCAGCTAGGTTTTGTATGGTCCTTCTGGTCTTCCTGATGACAGGCTGAGGTCGGTGCATGGTTTGGGTCCTGCTGGTGAAGAAGAGGACATTGTAGATGGCTACCAGTGTTCAAAGGCTCTTAGGCATTTGAGAGTTGCCCTAGTGAGGATTAGCCTGGTTATCGCTGTACATGCCAATGGTTGATAGGAAAATGTGTATCTGATGTCCACATGATGGCTGATCACAATTTCCCACTCCTTGAGGCAAATCCTATTGAAAAGAACAATGACAGTGATCAGGAGCTGGAGTTACTTCCTAAGCCTTTGTCTAGTGTCACTATGTATAGTATGTGTTACATAGTATACTATGTCCGTGGTATGGGGACAGAGCCAGTGATGGGGCCAAATAATGACAGGCACAAGGGACAATACCAGTCTCTCCCCCACAGGGCTGGGGAGATGGCTCAGTTGGTTGGTTTATCATTTGTTGTTCAGTGTGAAGGTTTGKGTTTGATCCATAGAACCTACATTTTAAAATGTAGGCATGGTGGCTTGCAAACAAAACAGTGCATCCTTGGGGCTCACTGAGCCACTTTGCCTACTTAAGAAGTTCCAAGAGACTCAGCCAAAATACAAGATGGATAGCTCCCCAAAGATTTTTTCTTTTTTTGGCCTCTACATGCACACATATGAACACACACACACACACACACACACACACACACACACACACACACACACGGTATCAATATCTCCTTGAATGGACTTTTTGTTTGGAACGGGCATAGCCAGTGGAAAGATGATCTGTTACTTCTTCATGACCCTCAGTTTCACTTCAGCAGGACAATGACTCTAGAGTTAGTAACAGGATGGTCCCTGAGATCTGATAAAGATGAACCATACAGAGTGCTATTCCCTTCCCAGTTCTCACCCATGTATTTTACTGGTCTCAAGGAGTTGGGAATCCATTCCCTCCCATGAATTGGCATGCATGTGAAATGTATGCTTGGTCATCACCTTTTGCACAGGGTGACTGACAGAACCAGAGCTGGCAAGTGAATGCTCTTCCACATCCTTTGTTACTTGTTGGGGACAAGACAGGGAGTTTCTAGTTTCAGATTGACGTGAACAGAAAGATGAGCTTCCTAAAGGAAATGAGTCAGAGGCACAGGGTTGGGAAAATTCCTGAAGACCAACGACTGCTGATGGCCCCAGGACAGCTGGGAAGCCGTGGGTTGCTATTGGCACTGGCTTTGCCAACACCTTCCAACAGGCCCTGTTTGCATAGATTCACATCTGCTAAGCTTTGCTTCAATGTGAAAGCATCCAGGGCTCAAAATCAAAGCCGAGTCCTCTACAGTCCTTGTGTGACATCTGTTAACAGTAATTTGTCAGCTGCACTTCTGAGAGCAGGAAGGTAGCATTGTAGGTATTCCACAAGGGGGCTGCTTTTGGTTAAGCTGTCAGAAAGAAGAGGACTGCTTCCTGATTTGCCCAGATTTTTTGCTGTTTCCTTTTCAACTTTTTCTCTTAATCTCCCTGTCACACGATCCCAAGAGACACTGTGCAAGCCCAGCTTAGGGCCTTGCACTCAGAGTGCCTGAGGGCTGCTTGCCTTCCTTCTTATCTACCTGTAGAAGGAGCATTTACTTAAGAATAGTTACTCTTGAAGGAAAGCTCTCCCACTAAGTGGTTTTAACTACATAGGTGAAGAGGAAAGGAGACTATTGAGCTTCCATTTTTCACTTTATGGTAAAGGTAGTTTTATTCTTTGAAAACAATTCTGCTTGAAAGGGTCCAAGACTTTGGTAAACAGCAGTAGCCAGCTCTGAAACAACAGAGCAATTAATTCCAGGAAGCTTCCTGGTTTTCCTGACAATGACGCAAGTGGCCGGTGAAGGTTTATGTCCTCTACCTGTAGAGAGAGAGAGTGCCTCCCACTGCCCTGGCTGAAGCCACTTTACCTCATAAATATTCTGTGAATGGCCCACACAGCCTCTTTATGACATATGAACTTGTAACAGCTCTGCCAAGGGCCATGACTTGGTCCTTATAGATACTGAACTGCTGGGGTCACCCAAAGAAGGCAGTGGTGTCCAGCAGCCATGCACTGGACCATTGAAAGGAAAGTGAGGTGAACTTTCAGAAGCAGA
The DNA here is from genome assembly GCA_002335545.1 of Apodemus speciosus. Classification (NCBI taxonomy): domain Eukaryota; kingdom Metazoa; phylum Chordata; class Mammalia; order Rodentia; family Muridae; genus Apodemus; species Apodemus speciosus. The sequence goes on from BDUI01000127.1 coordinate 276,454, forward strand.
TGTTCTCAGAGTCAATGCTTGATTCATACTGTCTCTTCACCTGCTTCCCAAGTAGCTCATGGACCTGGGCTCTTGAGCTACCAGGATCAGAGTTGAGTTTCCTTCCTGGACTTGGAACAAGTGAGAATAAGTTAGAACAAGACTCCACTGTCTTAATCACCAAATCTTCAGGGCTGAGGTCAGCAGTACTACTTCCGAGATTGTTCTGCCAGCTATTTACCCTGGGACACCCAGGGACATAACTCCCCTGTAATGGATTTCTGCTCATTGTTGGAAAGTTTCTAAGAGGCTTCCCACTCCAGGCTTAGGATCAGCCTTAGCACAGTTTCTGAGAATCTCCCACAGGGCCCTTAAGAGGGAAGGTCCAAGTACACAGGTTGGCTGGAAAGCAGAGACCTGGTGTCCCTTGGAACCGACCCAAGATTCAGCTGCCTACACATGTGCCCTTTCACCTGACTAGCTGGGCCCAACCTTCTACAGAGAAGCACCCGGCAGATAGTTAGAAGAGATCTGAACACAGGTGTTGTGAAAGTGAGAGTGGTGAGTGCCCCGAGAGTCAGGTGTGAGCGATAACTTCCTTTTGATCCTGGCAGACATCTGCTTGTTGACAACTTCAGGTYGAGTTCATGAGCCCATTAGAGCCAGAAAACAGGAGAAGTTCTTACCAATTGGGGATCGAGGTAATTAAGGTTGAAGAGGTGAACCTCTAGCCTCCAGCATCAGAAAGGAGCTCCAGGAGTTAGGATATACAAGGTGCCCAGCCAGGCACAGAGAAGGGAGGGTGGGTGGGCCAGGATGGACCCAACATAGCAACCTAGACCAAGACTTGTTAAAAGTTTCCACTCTGAGCTCTTTCCAGCCAGAGAAATTTTTACAAGAGTCAGAGTATACATGGCCATAAAATAGTACATAAATCAAATATTTATTTATAATAAATTACAAAGACATCCATTTAAAACAATTCATATTCATATGACCATTTCTTAAAGACAAAAAGCTAATTTGAATAATAATGAGGTGTCTTCATTTTTTAAGGGAAAAAGCAAATCTTGGTTTGATTTGACACTATGGGGCATGGAATATCTACAGTGTTTTGCAGAGATGATTGGGATTTTAATCTTAGAATCTGAGAGTATCACTTCACACAGATACTTTGTACAAAATGCCAGAAGAATGTTCAAGGCCATTTCAGAACTTGTCAGAAATCCCGTCCTAATTTCAGCCCCAAATTCATTGGACCCTTTTAAAAATGAAGCCGAAACTTCATTAAGTTAACCAGCAAGTGTTAGAAATCACTCTAATGTAGCTCAGCTCAMAGGCCTCATAAATTCACACCTACACGCTATGATTGACAGGCTCTAGACTCACCCGAGGGAGACAAGTCCCTGGGCATATCTATCAGGGATTACCTAAATTAGCTTAACTAAGATGAGAAGACTCACTTTTGGTATGGTTTGTATCCTTGACCGTATGAAACAGAAGGTAAGCATTCATCTTTTTCTGCTCTTGACTACAGATGCCATGTGACCAGTTCCCCATGATCCAGGCACCATGGTTTACCTGCCGTGCTCTCTCTATTGTATCCTTAAAACAGAATAAGCTCTTTCCTTCTTTAAGCTGTTTTTTTT
>BDUI01000127.1:300555-312423 GCA_002335545.1 Apodemus speciosus
CTTTGGCTGAGTGGGTAGCGTGCTTATAGCACAAGAACAGGAGTTCAGATCCCCAAACCTACCTTAAAGACAGGCATAGCAGGCTATCAGTCATTCTAGTACTTGGGAAGTAGAGATGGGGAGTCTCTAAGAACAGGATGRCACACATCATTCTAGCCCAAGTGATGGACTGAGAGACCATGTATCAACATGAACATGTAATRTAATTGATGAACACATGCCATGAATTTATACTTACACACATGCATACCCCAACACATGTGAACATGCATACACATGGGCACTATACCATACACACATGTACAGAAGCGTGCACCTCAGATCTTTCTCTCCTCTGRGCTGTCTTCAGTTCTGTCACTTCTAAAGCTTGTGGTTCTCCTTTCTCCTCCCAATGTCAGCAGCAAGGCTACAACGCCAAGTCAGCCACATGCACTGAATCACTAAAGACTGTGCCTTTCCCTCTACTCCCACTTTGAATTATGAGGACAGAATTGCCTGTCTCTTCCCCTGGGGATAAGGAAGCCTCAAGACAGAATGGCATTTCTTAGAATGAATGCTGAACAGCCTCTCAGGGAGAAGGTGGTAGAAGTGACTGAGATGTAGAGTCTTCAAAGATGAAACCATGACAGGAAATAGGTCACTGGACAAGGAAGCGTCATGGTTGGACTTTAGTGGTCTGGTCTGGGCACTCTTGCTGCTGCAGGAGGGTCTGGGTAGGGTGGATAAAGGCCACGAGGACTTCTGCAGACTAGTCTCCCAGGATGAAGAGATGTTTGCATCCAGCCTGCCTGGCTTCCGGGAGCTCTTATGGAGGCGCACTCTGCCATGTACAGAGCAACTGTGGCCTTTAAGGTCTTGTTCCTTCTGACCAAAACATAGCCATACCCATCTTCCCCTTTGAGTTATTCTAYGTATGGTACAAGGGAAGTGTTTCCAAAAGCAAACACAAGGTCTTCCTTTCAAAATGCAGCCATGCAACAAGGTGACAGTAGATCACAGGACACAGAGTTGCAGACCACGCGAAGTGGACACGTGTGCAGTGGCTGATTAGTCACTGGTTTCACATTGTGTTTTCTGCAACCTCAACTCCGAGTGACTCCCTACCTCACAGCCACAGCCTCCACTTCAGACGTCATTGAGGACTTTGCCAAGTGCAGAATAGTCAGACAATATCAGTGTCTCCTTGGGCAGAACACCAAGCACCTGGTGTGGAAGGAGTGTGTAGGTGAGCTAGGGTGATAATAAGGGTGAGTGGAGACATAGATCATGTCAAAGAGGATTTATGATTATGTCGCACCTGGTGTGATACTGGCTACTCTCTTGGGTTCCTTAGAGGAGACCTGTAGTTCCCTTGACCTGTGTTGATCCAACCACCTTTAGCTTGAGATGAGTTTTGGGGTAAATTTGCTGGTAGTGTCTTCTCTACCTCTATAAGAAGCTTCCCCCAACCCTCCGCTGTTGATGAAGACTTTAGTGTGCCAGGAGAGAAAATGGCCTCATTATATAATCAGAGCTAATGAAAAATAAAAGCACGAGGTGTGGTGGACACTGGGCCTGCATACCTCCCCTCCCTTAACAAGAAGTATTGACTGGCAATTGATGTCGCTATGGATTTTTACTTTGTCTGTTTATGGCTCTACGATGCAGTCCACTGGCTCTTAATGGGCAGGAGAACAAGGATAAAACAATTCTACATTTTCTTTAGTGATAAACAAAGCAGCCAGTCTGAATCTGCAGTGGGCAGGGAGGCATCTCTGGTTATGCAAACTGCAGCCACTTGAGCCAGAGTGTATTCAGAGGGCTCCAAGGAATACAGATGGCTCTTCACACAAGGGTGCATCCCATCCATTTGCAAAGAGATGGGATAATCAGTTAATGACTGGCATTCGGATTTAGGAGAGATTCTACACACAGAATGATTCCTGCAAACATCACAAACATTATGAGGTCCCAGCACTTGAAATCTGTGGTGTTTYACATAAATGGAAGAGTGGCTACCTTACCATGTGTTTCAGAAAGATCTTTGGACTAGGACTCCAGAAGACAGGGCTCTAGTGATAGCCATGGTCCAAGCAGGGCCCAATGAGGCATGTCTCAACCTGAAAGTGCCTTGTGGAAAAGGTTGTCTGTGCTCTGTCTACCTTTTCTTCGGTTCTGGGATGGTAAACTTAACTCACTAGGCTCATTTTAAGGTGAGCTGAGTAACTTCTGGAAATGTCTTCCTCCATCTTGGATTCACCTTCAGGACTGCTTCAGGATGTGAGATAGGGGTACTGCCTGCTCCAGAGCCCCACTCTATGGTACCAGGAGGAGACAGCTGTCATCACCCTCTGCCCGCTCTCCTCCAAAACATCTTCTCCTGATGTCTTCTAAGCAGTGCCAGAGTTGAGACACTATCACTTCACCACAGACTCCTTGGAGATTTTATGTCTTCATCTCTGATAGTAAGTATGACCTTGAAGCAAAGCCATGGCCAGAGGTTCAAGGGCATGGGATCCCAGACTGAAGTCAGTCATTTGCCCTAAACACTTGTGTTTTCCTAGACAGACTCCCACATGCTTCCTGTTGGCCTGAATGCTTAAGCAGCTCCAGACATACTGCAACTAGCCAGTCACTGTCTTAGGTATGTTGAATTCTGGCCACTACTGGACTCCTCAGTGCAATGAAGAGGAGATGGCCTTTTGTAGTTTTAGTGTCCTCCRTGTGGTGGAAACGTGCAGGTACTCATCACCCTAATTACAGGTGATGGCCAGCGAAGTTATCTGTGTGATAAGAACATTGAGCTGCACTCTTTTCCTCCACTGGAAATTGTTTAACTAGGGGACTAATAGCTTGAGGTCTTTAAATGACTACATGCACCACACAAGGCTCTTGACCATAGGACAAGCTGCAGGTTCTTGTTCCATGCAAATGGACTAAATTTGCCCCATCAATCCCAGGTTTCCATCCCACCATGCTGAATGCTAAAAGGGTACCTTGCTCAAGCTGGGGATAATTTTTCCTTCAGAAGGCTTGGGAAAATCATTGCACAGTGTGGAATAACCTGGCAGTGGGAAACTGCCAATTTTGTTCCTAGGCAGGCTTATGTTTGACCTGTGTGGCTTCGTTGATCCCACTGTCAGCATCTAACAATTACCCTCAGAGAGGAGATTGCTTCTTGCTTCTCAAGCCACGGTGTGTTACCATCAATCAAAAGTTTGCTTGATCAGACTTCAGGTTTAAACACTCACTACAGGTTACCCAGCCAAGCAGTAGGGGCTGCCCAGAAAAGAGGGGATCAGGAAAGAATAAATCATTATGAATCTAACTCTGAGGACCTTGGATAGGGCAAGAATTCACCTGTGGTTTTGGGTCTTTACCACTTTCTTGAGAAGAGAAAAAAAAAAAGGTGACTGCCCAGTGACAGAAATCAATAAGCAGAGAGGAAGGCACAAGTGTGTTACAGATAGAACCTTCCTCCAGCTCCAGGAGTACAATGGTCCCTGGAAAGAGGCAGAGGATCCCAGTTGTGGACTTCAATGTTAGGTCAGTCTGTTGTCTTGTCCAGCAAGAGAATAGTGCTGTGTGAGCTGTGAAGACTCAGAACTTCTTGGGTCTCAGYTTTTTAATATGGTCACCCCTGAGTTAGTGGGGCATTTGGTTCCTCTTAGCAGATCACTTCAAATTCAGAACTCTACCAGGTGCTCAGAATGACCAGGGTGTGAAAACACACCATATAAATAAGCAAACACTCTAACTCAGTTCTGGTCCTTGTACACACAATGGCTGCACACACTTCCTGTAGGCATGGTTTCGTTTCTTTGTATCTCAGGGCTTCTCAGAGTACTGACTCCGGTGATGTATTGTGAGGGTCAATTGATGTTAACACAGGTCAAGGGTTTGGCTACATGTACAGAGAACACAAGCCAAGGAAGCTCACATGTAGACTGATTCTCCTTTGGTTATACCCTGTCTTTCAGCTGAACTTTGGACTCCATTTACTGAGATCTGATCTTGTTCTATATGGAGAAAACAGTACCTAGGGCCTAGAAAGTCACACGGTGTGTTAACATTGGATGGCAGGTGTCACTCGGAGAAAAACTACCTTCACCACAATTTGTGTTCAAGGTGAATTTTGCACAACCTGTGGAGGGAAAAAAAATCCTACAATCTCAGTGAGAAGTGGCAGTGATTAAGCAAACAGACCCCAGATGAGTCACCTGCACCACAGGCTTGGTCTGCACAGGCATCTCTGCATCTCTGGGAGACCTGAAGGAGCAGGTGTGGAGAGGCCCCCTCCAGCCGCCTTCTGCACCTCCACAGAGCCTGGTTATGCTGCTCACAGTCGCTTGGATGCCTTCTAAGTATGTTTCCTTCCGGCTGGCACAGGACTGACTGGAGCAGACAGGGCACTGCGGGGAAGGAGGGAGGCTGGCTTCTGAAACCTTATGGTGAGCTTTGCTTTCCAAAAGATTTACATTCTTGTTCAACAAGCACATAAACACCCGGTTTGCCTTGTGTTTGTGATTACGGCTGGAACTCGGGTGCAGAGCTTGCATCCTGCCAGCAGATTCCCACTGGGTAGGCGTGTGTGTGTGTGTGTGTGTGTGTGTGTGTGTGTGTGTAAAAGGCTTCTCACTAAGATGCCTGCCAATGCAGACCCCATCAAAGCGGAGTTTGTGGTAAGTCTGCAGAAGGTCCTGGTAATCATTTGCCCTGCTTTAGGATTTACTTCTTAAGTTTTGAGTAGCCTTTGAGGTCAGTAACTGAAGCAGTTGAGACGGGTGTGTATTCTCAGCTCTGAGCATGAAAAGGACAGCAGAGAAAGTTTCTAAGGGCAGAAGGAGCCACTCCTTGTCCTAATGTCCCGAGACATGTGGAACATCTGCCTCCAGCATCTGTGCTGCCTGCCTGCCTGTGTGCATGCCCTCAGTTCCCTCCTTGTGATCCGCTTCCTCATTCACTCCTCTGCAATAAGAACTGGGGAGAGGAACAGGTTGCACCTTCAAAGCCTCATGTTCCCTTTAATGTGTTGTGTGGTCCTTCAAAGTGTGTTACTGTTTCTCATTCATCAGAGAAGTCACCAAACACACGGCACAAGACAACTGAAAGATTTCACTCTGGCCCCTGCAGTGGAACAGCCTCTGAATCAAGTCAGAGGGGAAAAGGTGGGCTGAGGGGGCTGACAGCCAGTGTTTTGACTATAAGTGCCTACACTGAACAGAGTTGAGGCCAGCCTTCGCTCCTGCCCCCCAGACCTTGAGAGTTATGACCRTGCTGTCTTAATGAAACTGACTTGCTCACTCACTGCCTGAGGTGGAGTGGGCTTCACAGACTGGGTCTGTTATTTGTGGTGTGGTTGGCATTCTTAGGTAGGCATGGGAGGAGCTGGGGTTTTTGAAAACTAGACCCTGTCACACCAGTTATTCTTGTTGTTAAATAAAGCACTTCAACTAAATACCAGGGAGGGAATGTTTGCTGTCAATGCACACATGGTACAAAATACCAGTGTAAGTAACAGGAAAGGGAGTTCTTTTAAATCAAGAAGCCCAAGCAGGCTTCATCAACATTTTATAAATATATCATTTACATATTCTGCATACAGTCCCCAAGATTAAACCTGTCTTCCAGGGCACTACTACTCTCTCATGGTGCTTGGCGGATGTCTTAATGAGTGACTAGAAAGAAAAACCAGAAATCCTAGATGCTGTGTAGAGRGAGTCCCTGCCTTCTACATTTCTAGGAAGATTTGAGACTGAAGAAACATTCCTATTTTAAGTTTATAAATAGTTTATATCCTTTATCATTATTTATTTTTTATTTTTGAGACAGAGTCTTTCTACACAGCCCTAGGCTGGCCTGGAATTCACAGATATCCACCTGCCTCAGCCTCCCACRTGCTGGTAATAAAAGTTGTGTGCCACTATGCCCAGGTCATCTCGGACTTGTTTTTTATGAATCAGACTAATGCCCTGGCTAGGTAGAATGAGAGCCCAGTGCTGTGTTCAGCTGTGTTCAGGACTCTTGGATTCTCTTAGAACATTTTGAAACATAGTTGCCACATCTGTCTGAAAACATAGTTGCTACATCTGTCCTTCACACAGCTCTCCTGCAAAGAAGCTGCTAACATGTAGACCTCTGGGATTTCCGCATCACTTTCTTGGTAATTAAGCGTATATCATTTGCTGTGAGAGGTTAGGATGCATAGAGAGCATCCTAGCAGAGTAACTGACAGGGATGGTGGGAAAGACAGGAACATACACAGGCCAGGCCAGTCACTGYGTCTGAGAGGATCAGAGGATGGCAGACACCAGTGCAAATGTTAAAGCCCAGTTTCCCAGTACTGTCTGACTGGTGCATGTCTAATTAGGGATGGATCTGTTTAAAACTTCCCCAGTAAAATAATGATGGAAGAGGAAAATAACTAGGTCAGCTTGAGATTGCTACATGTTTGGTCTCTCATGGGCATAACCATTAAGGATAATTTCCATTATTTGTGTTTGAGTGATTTTAGCATCAGTCCTTTGAAATCACAAGAGGTCGACTACACAGAGTGGAAGTTAAGAATGGCCTGACGTATTGCTCGAGCTTGTCCACTRTGAGAGGGATCACAGGAGGGGGGGGGGTAGGTTTCACCCAGTGCTCTTGTTTCTTCCCGTTTATTCTGCAGCTATGGTGTCATGTGTGATTACATTTTATGAGATAATTACCAGCAGAACAGCTTCTCTAAGCATGCACAGGTGAGCTCAACACTGAGGTAAATGCATTTGGKTCTGTTAATGAGCTCCACTCTCACTGGCTTGATTGGCTCCTAGCTTGACTGCATAGTGTGGACTTGCAAGAGCCATTCCCCTCTTCAGGCCTCGCCATAGACAGCACTGTCCTTACATTCTCTGCTCAGCAGAAGGGTGGTACCAATCCCACATACTGGCCTAAAGAACTAAGTGCTTTGCTAAGCCATGCACCTGCTAAAGGGCAGGACTTGAAAGGGGTGTCTTCTGCTGTGACTGTGGCTTCTGTAGAAAAAGGCAAGGGCAGATACTGACAGTCAGAAATCTACACTGAGACTGAAACAACCTCCCTGAAACAGATCAGAAAGCCAGTCTATCCGGAAGGTGCTGACTCTTCTTGACCCCAGAATTTAAATTAGTACCTGAAGACTGTGCTTTCTCTACCATCAACTACAGGGAGCTTCCCTTGTGCTAGCATTTATTTTAGGTGCTGTGACATCTATGTGACAAAGGAGAAGGTGTCACACTTGGTCCTGTCTCTGAGAATCTCATATGCTTGCCTTCTGATGACCCAGTCACAAGGGGAATGTCTTCACCTACGAGAAACACAGAGCAGGTTTATCCACTCTGAGAAGCAACAGGGCTTGTATGTGCATGACTACTGTTGGGTTCACTTTCAGCACTCACTCTGATGGATAAAAACCAACATGAATTTGGTTATCTAATTCAGTAACTCTCAAGTGTCATGGATAGTTTGCATGGAGGGGAAAGTGTAGACACCACAGAAGTGGTTTACGAACACAAGAAGTAGCTTGCTGGCAAAAGGTGGAGGCCATGGCCCCCTACGTGGCCTCTCGTACTCAGAGTCTGATCCCAGTGCTGCCTACATAGCTGGTGTGTGGTCAGTTGTATCCTTCAAGAGTTTCTCTTATAAATATTTCCTAGCTGTATCTCACGTAAAGGACTCCAGTGACACTTGATGGCTTAATTGGAACAATATCCATGGCTTAGGCCTGGTCTGTTCTTAATAGAACAAGGACATTTATTTCTGATCTTCATGAGAACTGGTTTCCTACCCATAATCACAGCCACAGAGAGAAAAAGGAGTGACTTCGAGTTCTTGGGATGTGGAGAGAAACTATTTCCTGAGACCCAGGAACCAGAGGATGTTGTTGTTTCTGTGTCCTGGCTGCCACTTCTGCCCTGCAGGCTTCTCTGGGGGCAGGTTCACCTTCCAGGGTGCTCCACAGGCTCACACTGTGAGCTTCTTCAGGCCTGGTCTGCTTCCAAGTTCATATTTACTTTTTKCTGATCTTCATCAGCAGGTGCCAGCTACTGATGAGGAGTACTTTTTGCTGGTACCCATCTAGCATCATCTCTGTCTCACTTGAAATTCTCATCTTCTTGGGACCTCTTACTTTCCCCATGTGACATGGTGATCATGCTGTGCAAACTGGAAGCATCATCATACAGGCTGGCTCTGCCTCCAGCACCGAACTCTGAGGCTCTCTCTGCCTCTTACCCATCCACCATTCCTTACTCTAGGCCATCCTTCCAGGTACATGTGGCTCTTTTTCTTTCCTGAGCTCAGCATATCTGGCCATTGGGCAGTCAAGGACTCTTCTCAGACCACACAAAACTAGAGTTTTGAGGAAACTTARAGATGTTGTCTCAAACTGAACTGCCAACCAGAGACCATCCACAGGACTGACGTAGGTCCTCTGCACACAGATAACAGCTGTATAGCTTGGTCTTCCTGTGAGACTCCTAACAGAAGAAACAGGAAAGAAACTCTGTTACCTTTGRGGTTCTTTCCCCCTACTGGGCTGCCTCTTCTAGCCTCCATAGGAGAAGATGTGCCTAGTCTTCTGCAACTTGACATGCCAAGGCTACCTGATATCCATGGGAAGCATCCCCTTTTCTGAAGAGAAAGGGACTAGGTGTGGATGGGAGAGATGGGAGAGGAAGGGGAAGAACTGGGAGAGAAGAGGGGAAACATCAGGATGCAAAGTTGATTAATTAACTAATTAATCAATTAATTAAAAGTAAGTTAATATTGATATTATCAGCTCTACCTATTCTCCTTTTATAAGTGTCTTGTAGAAACTCCCAGAGGCTACCTGACACCCATCACACCATTCTGAAGAGTAATAAACTATGTGTTATCTTTGCCACCCTCTCAGTGGCTCACCTTTTGTCCCCACAAACCCTCATGCATTTGCTCAGAACAGGCATCCAGTGTTGGTTGCCAGAAGGAACATTCAAACTTCCTGCCAGACCAGTTTGCTCTTGTTCTGTCCACAAGGAGTGAAAAAGAGCCTCACTATGCAGAGAGACGGCATGTGCAGTAAAAGACATTCCCTGGGAACTTCCCAGAATCCTCCTGGATTAGAAAACTCCTCAGTTCTGGAGATACCTGGTGCAACATGGGGATCTAGAACCAGCCATGGTGACATCTGTACATCCCTGTGGGTGACACACACACTCAATAGAGACAAGCACATATATAAATAGAGTRCACCCACTGTGGGGAGTTTCTTGGTCCTTGGGTTGACATTTGAGCACATGTTCACAATTGTAGCAAGGAGATAAGGGAGACAACTACCACCTAACTTGGAGCATAAAGAGTTTTGCTATGAAAAGATCCCAGAAATCTGTTATAGTAGACATGCCCAGCGCATAGGGCCACGAGACAAGGATGAGACAAGAGGAGGAAGAGCAGTGCCCAAGACCCTACAAAGAGTGTTGAGCTGTGTATGTTGTGAGCGACAAGCATGTGAGACTATAGCACAAGATGTTCTAGATGACTAATAACTGTTTCCAGGAAATCACCACAGTTAAGATTCCAGCCATTCTAGTTTCATTTTTGTTGCTGTGATAAAATATCATGACATGTGATGGATTTTATATGCTTGGCCCAGGGAGTGGAATTATTAGAAGGTGTGGTCTTGTTAGAGTAGGTGTGTCATGGTGGATGTGGGCTTTGAGATCCTCATCCTAGCTGCCTGGAAGCCAGAATTCTCTAGCAGACTTCAGATGAAGATGTAGAACTCTTAACTCCTCCTGCACCATGCCTGTAAGATTCCATAAATGAACCCCAATTAAATATTGTTCTTATAAGAGTTGCCTTGGTCATGGTGTCTGTTCACAGCAATAAAACACTAAGACATGACACAAATCAACTTAGTAGAGAAAAGKGTTTAGATGAGTTTATAATTCTGGAATTGTGGGGAAGCCAAGGTGGGAAMTTTAAGCAGCTAGACACATCATATCTACAGTCAAGAGCAAAGAGAAATGGATGTGTTCATGCTCACTTGCTTCTGCTCACCTCAATTTCCTCTCTATTGTACAGTTCAGGACCCCCTGCCTAGGGAACAGGGCCGCCCACAGTGGACCAGGTCTTCTCACATTAACTAAGATAATCGTTTACAAACAAGTCCACAGTCCAACCCAATGTAGAAAATCCCTCTCTAAGGGTCTCTTCCCAGGCAACTTTAGATTGTTCTGCATTGACAAAGCCAACCATCTCACCTCATCACTCTAAATACCCAAGACACAACTCACATATCAAATCATTCCCAAGAAGAAGGAAGAAGAGGGCCCTGGTCCTGGAAAGGCTTAATGCAGCATTGTAGGGGATTACCAGGACAGAGAAGTGGAAGGGGGTTGATTGGAGAATGGGCAGAGGGAAGAGGGCTTATGGGGAGGGGGGAACCGGGAAAGGGAAAATCATTTGAAATGTAAACAAAGAATATAGGAAAAAAGAGTATCATACAACATGAAGTGTGTAAACTGTGAAAGTCTAGCACTCTTGCACTTCTGAAGTTTGCTAAGGTACAGCTATGCCTGAAAATCCAAAACAGTTCATCAGGAGACAGGTGTCCTTTCTTCCCTGTGACATCTTAGGTCCTAATCAATCACCCCTACAGAGAAGGTCTCTAGGTTAGTTCCTTACCTGCTGCATGTACGCAGGGGGTCTCTGAGGGTGGGAATTCATTTCTCAAGGACCCTCACTAATCAATTCATTAGCTGGAATATTAGCTCCTGACATCACAAATGCAGATTAAGTCCCAAGTTCTGTGTTGTGTGTTTGTTTGTCCTTGATTTTCCCAGTTCTTAGGCTGTATTAGAGCTAGTCCTCAGTTGCCACATTCAGAAGATTTATTTATCAACAGCTTCTTCTTAGGAAGGGTGGGGCAGGACACAGGGGCCTGCCTTGGGCAGAGGGTGATGACTAAGTAGGATAAGCGATCCGCTGGGGGTTTCCTTTCCAAAACTTTCTGGATCCTTCAACCACCACAGCCAACATCTACCACATCATTTTAGAGTGGGCTTTGCCCCTCAACTAAACCTTCAGCCCACAATCTTTCAGGAAAAAATACTTTTCTTTGGTATAACCACAGATGACTCCATTGGGAGAACATGCCATGTGTTATATGATATTGATAAGCAAGTTTGAATTATTTTCCAGCTTGTCATTTTTTTCCTGTTTAGATGATGTTTATAGGCTAGGCTTATCAGAGCTATAGCAGGATGRTCTGGACCTCATGACAATCCCCCTACTTCAGACCACTATGTGGTGGGATGGTAGGTACGAGCTGGCCCTCCTGACTGATCACTTGTATTTCTTAAGGATGTAGTCATCTCAACTTAGGGTTTTATTCCCTGTCACGGTGAAAACATTACTTTGAATTTCTGACATCTGTTATGATCAAGTCTTTGAGAGATAGATACACTTTGGGGTGAGGGCTTGCCCAGGACAGCTGCCAAGGAATGTTGATGAAGAGAGGAGCCAAAGAAGGTGGGAGGCAGTGTGGGGCAGTGCCATAAAACTTTACGCCTCCTGTAGGTCTGTGGAGACATATGGTACATCCCAGGTTCTGCCCACACAGGTGGGGGAGCTGGGCTTCCTACATCATCTCAATGTTCTGGTGCCTTCCCAGGCTGGAGTCACTTGGACAAATTGGTCAAATAAAGGAATTCCTCAAAGAGTGATTCAGATGTGCCTAATCAAAGAGAAGTGTAAGCTTAGACTTTTTTAAAATTTATTTTTGATAAAGGTTTTAAAAAATCTAAGCCTACAGGAGGTAGTTTCTTCAGAGACTCAGTTATATCCTGTGAAGTTTTTCTAATAACTGTCTTATGAGAGGATTTTTTT
>BDUI01000127.1:331307-349974 GCA_002335545.1 Apodemus speciosus
CACATGAAATCCAATCACTGATAAGTGGATATTATTTAGCCCAGAAGCTCTGAATACTCAAGACAGAATTAGCTAATCATATGATTCCCAAGAAGAAGGGAGGAAAGGGCCTAGGTCCTGAAAAGACTTGATCCAGTATAGTAGAGGAGTACCAGAACAGAGAAATGGGAGAAGGGTGATTGGGGAAAGGGCGGAGGGAAGGGGACTTAGGGGACATATGGTGAGGGGGGAACTTGGAAAGGGGAAAGCATTCAGAATGTAAACAAAGAATATAGAAAATAAAAAAAAATTAAAAAAAGAGTTTTCAAAAGGCTGCTGTGGTGGCTGGTAAAGGCTCACAAATGACTGGGACCCATGGCTACACTGTAACCAGCCAGACTGTGACTCCCTAGTTACTGTTTGAGTTTGGGCACTCAGTGTGCTGGGCAAGCCCTGAATCCTCTGACATCTTAGGTTCTATTCTCTGTGACATGGTTAGTAAGTAGCCATGGACAGTAAACCATCAGTACTTCCTGGGAACTAGTGCTGATAGAGTAGGGACACAGCTCCGACTGTCATGGTAGTGGGAGAGCTCAGTGGCTGCACCTTTTCTACATGCAAGTCCATCGCCACCATTGGGAGATGCTTCACTTTCCTAAAGGAAGCTGGGAATTTATGTACTTTTTCCAAATGGCGTCTGTTTGAATGGAGACTGTTAACCCTAGCAGAATGTTTCATTTCTTGGCTACTCAGTAGCCAGTATCTGTAATGAGCTACTGTTTGTGACCTCCACAAGAATGAACCATGCATAATGTTGGACAGCTTAAGATCACTGAGTTGTGTTTCCAAGGGTAGCTATGCATATAGAAATGTATATGTGTAAATGTAAATGTGCATGTATATATGTCCATATATATKTAATTCTAAATGTATCCTATGACATCCCTTCTTAAAAAATAAACTATTGCGTGGTCTGCCTCATAGATACATATGGATATTAATGGAGAAACTGAAGTTAGAACACAGAACACATTGGCTTCCTTACCCTCTGCAGGGTTGAGCAGGGATGGAGATTTCCTAGGCTTCCAAACTGGCAAAGTCAGGGAAGTTGCTGTTTATCTGGACAAGTATAAGCTAATGTCCATCTGCCTCCCAGGACCAGGGGGACCTCACTGGTCAGGCCAGGAAGGGGCATTCAAGGTATAGTCAGGAAGAATGCTTCTCAAAGGCAGCCTAGAATGGCTTGTTCAGCAGCCCACAGTGCTGTAGGATGGTTGAACTAGGGATTGGCTTGCATAAAGAAGCTGGTCTCTTGGAGAGCACCTGGAAGGGAACCTTAGGCCCCAGTCTCTTCTCCACCCCACTGTCTTTGCCTCATAGCCACTTTGAAATAAGCAGCTTTCTCTGACCTGTGTTCCCACCATGATGCACAGCTCAGCAGCAAGTTCAAACACAATGTGTTTAAGAGACCATAGACTGCAAGACTTGAAGCTGAGGCATCTGAACATTTCTTACTTTGTTTACTTCAAGTGTTTTGTCACAGCCAGGATAAGCTGACTGATACAGGTTGGATGTGGGAAACTGGAACCAGGAAGCCAATGTCCAGACCAAGTGCAAAAGATAGCTTCAGCTCAAGATAGACTGAATCTAGTTAGCCCAGTTTTGAGAGTCTGTTTGAAATAAGAACAAAATGAATCAGAGAAGGGCAGAGGCATTTTATTTGAGGGCTACCTCACTTGACCCACAGCCCACTTTTGAGGACACAGTTTAATGGTACAGAGATGACTAACCCCTGTGACTCTCAGTCCCCAAGACACAATTCACATATCAAATGATGCCCAAGAAGAAGGAAGGAGTGGGCCCTGGTCCTGGAAAGGCTCAATGCAGCAGGGTAGAGGAATACCAGGACAGGGAAGTGTGAAGAGGTAGATTGGGGAACAGGGAGGGGGGAAGAGGGCTTATGGGACTTTCATGGAGGGGAGATCCAGGAAAGGGAAAATCACTTGAAATGTAAATAAAGAATATATTGAATAAAAAAAAGAAAGAAAGAAAGCAGTAGCTGGTGGGCGGGGCCTGTGGCCATTCAGTATGACTACTGGGTTGTCTTGTAAAGCCAAAATGTCTCTATGTGCTGTGTTGAAGTGGATTGTTCATGTATGAATGATGACTATAAGTTTGAGAAAGGAGCTTTGGGAAAATATTTTATGTATCTGTGAGTTAAGTTTGAAAAACAATATGAGTTTGCACTGAGTCATTGGTCAGTGGTAGGTTTTATGTATAGAAATTAAGTCACTTTGAAGAGCGGAAGTAACCTTTATCTAGAAATGACAGTGTAGGCTCCTATGGCTACAATCTGCCTCTCCAAGATGGAAATAAAAGCAAGTTTATTTGAAACAGCACTGGAGGAAATAGGGGTGCCTAGCTGTACCCTACATGCTCTTGTTGAGACAGACCAACAGACAGAAGCAGATGCCTCAGAAGTCTTCAGGTAAGAGATGTGACCCCAACAGGATTCTTAGTGCCATGTGGCCGTGCCCACCGTCTCTCCTGGGAGGTCTGAGTCCGGTCAGCCTGGAGCATGTCCTCTATGACCTGGTGTTGCTGGACTCATCCCAACACTGCAAAGCCTCTAGGAGAGGGGACTGAGGCACACAGGAGATGGAGTCAAGAATATTACCCTGCCCCCAACACACATACAGTAGAGGACTGCCGGGTCTGTGCTCATTAAGAGATGATGCAACTAACTAACCCTCAAGAGACTGAGGCCTCAGGGAGTTTAAGAGGTCAAGTGGGGTGGGAGGTAGGGATATATACGTAGAGACAGGGTGGTGATGGGGAGGTTTGGGATGTGAAATAGTCAGAGGATGGACGTGGGGAAGGATAAAATATGGAGTGTAAATAAATAAATAAATAAATAAATAAATAAATATAATCAAAAAAGAGAATATTCCCATTGGAATGAAAGCAGCTGTTCCTTGATGGTTGTATGCACTAAGTATGGAAGTCAGGTGCTGAGGAAGCTGAGCGCTGAGTTTCCTTCATTGTCCTTGTCCTCGTGGGACGTTCCTAGCCCAGGGACTTGGGATCAGGAACTGGAGTCACTGTAGCCTGCAAAGTACTTTCTTGTGTAACTTTTGGTGTCCATTTAATTTTTACCACTGTGTTGATTCCTTTTATGAATTCCTTCATGCCTTATAAGCAGTGGGTATTATCTAGTTTTTAGATAGGTAAACTAACAACACATTGAACATTTCTGTTGATTTTGTGCCCTCCATTCATGCCTTCCCTGCTGCCTTTACCTGATAATCCTTTTAAGTCAGTCGGAGTCTTTCTCATTCATACTTTTAGGATTGAGCCCTTAATTTTTTACTTTACACTTTTTTTTTTGCTTTCATTTTTTTTTGTAAAGTAGGCAGAGCATGACTTACTAAGCCTTTAATCATCATTTTCCAGAGAAGCCAATACCACCATCCACCTGTAGAACATTTCTGCATTCTCAAATTGAAACTGATCTCTCCTTAAACAGTAACTCACTCACTGTGCTGCCCATGTTATATTCTCTATGAATCCGACCTTAGAGGCTTTCCATGAGTGGACTTAGTGTTTGTCCTTTGGGTCTAGTCCACCTTAATGAACACAGTGACCTCACACAACCCCAAATTCATCACAGTAGTGTTCTTGTTTGTTTTATATTATATTAGTATATACTAATTTATGGAATTAGAAATTCCATTATGCAATTTTCATTCATTGTATAATGTGCTCAATCACAYTGTCACCTCTTCCTCTTTATCACCCCTCTTCCTTCCCTTTCTGCATCTTGGTATCTCCTATTTAACTTCATATTTTTCTTTTTTATTCCCAGAGTCCATGTGAAAAAGAAAACATGCAGTGCTAACTTCTGAGTATGGAAGATTTTATTTGATTCCAGTCCTATTTCCTGTAATAGGCAGAATTTCATTCTTTACTTTTGAATAAGAGTTCATTATATACACACACCACTTAAAAATCCATTCATCTATTGACAGACACCTAGTCTAGTTCCATTTTGTGGCCATTGTGAACAGTGCAGCAATAAACGGACACACAGGCATCTCTGTGATGAGCTTGACTTATGATCCTCCAGGGGTCATATCCTGAGTGGTGGAATGATAACACCTGATTTCTATATTTATGTTTTCATTATTCCATGCAGCTTCTATAATGGTTCGATTCAGTTTTTTTTTTTTTTTTTACCATGAGAAAATAGAGGTTCCTTCCCCCTCCCCCTCCATCTTTGCCCACATTTGTTTCCTGTTGGCTTTCCTGGTGACAGCCACTCTGCCTGGGGTGAGATGGGATCTTTAGGTTTGCCTTGCGCTTCTCTGGTGACCAAGGACACAGAGGATATTTCAAGTGTCTGTTGGCCACTTATATTTCTTTTGAGTGCTGTCTAGCTCATGGATCCATTTGTTGACTGGATTAATCACTCTGTTCTTTAATTTTTTTGAGTTCTTTGTATAATCTATGTGTTAATACTTTGTCAGATGAGTATTTGTCACAAATCTCTCATTCTGGAGTCTTGCTCCTCACTCTGCTAAATTTTGTTTTGGCTGCGCAGAAGGTTTTAGTTTCTCATAATCCCAGGCATCAATTCTTACTTCTTGAGTCACTCAGATCCTCCACAGGAAGTCCTTGCCTATACTTGGATCTTTGAGTTACCTTCTATTTCCCTCAACCAGTTCCAGAGTCTCAGTTCTTACATCAAAGACTTGTACCTATTTTTATTTGATTTTGATTTTTTTTTGTACAGAATATGAGACTGGGTCCCAGTTTAAGTCAGACTCCCAGAGCTCAGGTAGGTGGTCTATGCTGTGTAATAAAGATAGCTGAGTATAAGCCAGAGAGCGAGCAGTGTGCAGTGTTCCTCAGTGGTTTCTGCTGTGGTTCCTGCTATGGTTCACCTCAGTGATGGACACTGAAGGATAATACAAATTTCTTCTGTACCTGAATATCCGTGTTGTTGTTGTTGTTGTTTTTTCCAGCACCATTTGCTGAAGATGCTATCTTTCCCCAAATGCTTCCTCTTGGGACCTTTGCAAAGAACCAAAAGGCTCTAACTCTGCGTTTAATTCTGATTCTTCTCTGCAAGTGGACAATGAAGTGATTTGCTGTTCATCACCAAAGGATGTCAAGACAGGAACTCACACAGGGCACAAACTTGGAGGCAGGAGTGGATGCAGAGGCCATGGAGGGGTGCTGCTTACTGGATTGCTCTCCCTGACTTGTTCGGCTTGCTTTGTTATATAACCCAGTACTACCAGTCCAGGGGTGGCACCACCCACAATGGGCTAATCCCTTCCCCCTTGATCACAAATTGAGAAAAAGCCTTACAGCTGGATCCTATGAAGGCGTTTCCTCAAGGGAGGCTCCTTTCTCTGTGATAACACCAGCTTGTGTCAAGTTGACACACAAAACCAGCCAGTACTGTATTTCTCCCTGTCTATCTCTCTATCTCTCCCTCTCCTTCTCCCTCTCTCCCCYGCCTCTCTRTGTGTGGGTGTGGGTGTGGGTGTGTGGTGTGTATGTATGCACACGGAAGCCAGAGATCAAACTTTTGTCATTCCACCTTATATACTTAGACAAAGCCTCTCACTGGCCCAGAGCTCAATGGTTCAACAGAACCAGTAAGCCACTGATACCCAGGGATTCTCCTGTCTCTGCCTTCCAAGCACTGAGNTGTCACCTCTTCCTCTTTATCACCCCTCTTCCTTCCCTTTCTGCATCTTGGTATCTCCTATTTAACTTCATATTTTTCTTTTTTATTCCCAGAGTCCATGTGAAAAAGAAAACATGCAGTGCTAACTTCTGAGTATGGAAGATTTTATTTGATTCCAGTCCTATTTCCTGTAATAGGCAGAATTTCATTCTTTACTTTTGAATAAGAGTTCATTATATACACACACCACTTAAAAATCCATTCATCTATTGACAGACACCTAGTCTAGTTCCATTTTGTGGCCATTGTGAACAGTGCAGCAATAAACGGACACACAGGCATCTCTGTGATGAGCTTGACTTATGATCCTCCAGGGGTCATATCCTGAGTGGTGGAATGATAACACCTGATTTCTATATTTATGTTTTCATTATTCCATGCAGCTTCTATAATGGTTCGATTCAGTTTTTTTTTTTTTTTTTACCATGAGAAAATAGAGGTTCCTTCCCCCTCCCCCTCCATCTTTGCCCACATTTGTTTCCTGTTGGCTTTCCTGGTGACAGCCACTCTGCCTGGGGTGAGATGGGATCTTTAGGTTTGCCTTGCGCTTCTCTGGTGACCAAGGACACAGAGGATATTTCAAGTGTCTGTTGGCCACTTATATTTCTTTTGAGTGCTGTCTAGCTCATGGATCCATTTGTTGACTGGATTAATCACTCTGTTCTTTAATTTTTTTGAGTTCTTTGTATAATCTATGTGTTAATACTTTGTCAGATGAGTATTTGTCACAAATCTCTCATTCTGGAGTCTTGCTCCTCACTCTGCTAAATTTTGTTTTGGCTGCGCAGAAGGTTTTAGTTTCTCATAATCCCAGGCATCAATTCTTACTTCTTGAGTCACTCAGATCCTCCACAGGAAGTCCTTGCCTATACTTGGATCTTTGAGTTACCTTCTATTTCCCTCAACCAGTTCCAGAGTCTCAGTTCTTACATCAAAGACTTGTACCTATTTTTATTTGATTTTGATTTTTTTTTGTACAGAATATGAGACTGGGTCCCAGTTTAAGTCAGACTCCCAGAGCTCAGGTAGGTGGTCTATGCTGTGTAATAAAGATAGCTGAGTATAAGCCAGAGAGCGAGCAGTGTGCAGTGTTCCTCAGTGGTTTCTGCTGTGGTTCCTGCTATGGTTCACCTCAGTGATGGACACTGAAGGATAATACAAATTTCTTCTGTACCTGAATATCCGTGTTGTTGTTGTTGTTGTTTTTTCCAGCACCATTTGCTGAAGATGCTATCTTTCCCCAAATGCTTCCTCTTGGGACCTTTGCAAAGAACCAAAAGGCTCTAACTCTGCGTTTAATTCTGATTCTTCTCTGCAAGTGGACAATGAAGTGATTTGCTGTTCATCACCAAAGGATGTCAAGACAGGAACTCACACAGGGCACAAACTTGGAGGCAGGAGTGGATGCAGAGGCCATGGAGGGGTGCTGCTTACTGGATTGCTCTCCCTGACTTGTTCGGCTTGCTTTGTTATATAACCCAGTACTACCAGTCCAGGGGTGGCACCACCCACAATGGGCTAATCCCTTCCCCCTTGATCACAAATTGAGAAAAAGCCTTACAGCTGGATCCTATGAAGGCGTTTCCTCAAGGGAGGCTCCTTTCTCTGTGATAACACCAGCTTGTGTCAAGTTGACACACAAAACCAGCCAGTACTGTATTTCTCCCTGTCTATCTCTCTATCTCTCCCTCTCCTTCTCCCTCTCTCCCCYGCCTCTCTRTGTGTGGGTGTGGGTGTGGGTGTGTGGTGTGTATGTATGCACACGGAAGCCAGAGATCAAACTTTTGTCATTCCACCTTATATACTTAGACAAAGCCTCTCACTGGCCCAGAGCTCAATGGTTCAACAGAACCAGTAAGCCACTGATACCCAGGGATTCTCCTGTCTCTGCCTTCCAAGCACTGAGMTTACAAGTATGTGCGAGCCCACCCACCATTTTACCTGGGTTCTCAGGATCAACTCAGGTCCCCTTCCTCAAACATGGCCAGTGGTGGACTGACTCTTCTCTCCAGTCTTAGGCAAGTTTTATTTTAAAAATCATTTATTTGTGTTGTATCATGTTAGAAGGATTCAAATTGTACCTTTCAGTGGTTTTCTTTGTGGACTGAGTTTTTTTTTTTTTTCTATGAAGGTTGCATATGGTTTTAAAGAGAAGGTTCATTCCCTGGATTTGAGTTCACTGCATCTAGTGTCCACATTTTTACGATTGCTCACATCCCCAATATTTCATCTCTCTGGCTGACAGGATAGAGTGATGTTTGTGGTCAGCAGAAAGTCCCCCTCCCCATCTCTTGAGTTCTGCTTTGTGGAACCTGTTGCCACCTGTAACTGTGCAATTGCTATCAAGTTTTGTGATGTGAAGAGTGACTTCTTTCCCTAGAATGCGTTTTGGTCTGATATAACAAATGTGTCCGGTTCATGTATATGTACCATGTGAAATATCAGTGCCTGTCAGTTTCCATTTTGTACTTCCTGGTCTTTCTCTCAGGCCTGTCCTGTCTCTGTTCTGTTTGATGTAGCTCTTTTGTTTAACTGATTAGGTTGTCATCTTCAGAAACAGTCAGTACATGCTGATCCATGGTGGTTTGAATAAGACTTCCCCAGTGGCTCTGTCTTAGTCAGGGTTTCTACTCCTGCACAAACATCACGACCAAGAAGCAAGCTGGGGAAAAAAGGTTTATTCAGCTTACACTTCCACACAGCTGTTTGTCACCAAAGCAAGTCAGGACTGGAATTCAAGCAGGTCAGGAAGCAGGAGATGATGCAGAAGCTATGGAGGGATGTTTCTTACTGTCTTGCTTCCCCTGGCTTGCTTATCCTGCTCTCTTGTAGAACCCAAGACTACCAGCCCAGGGGTGGCATCATCCACAAGGGGCCTCCCCACTTGATCACTAATTGAGAAAATGCACCACAGCTGGATCTCTTGGAGGCACTTCCGCAAATGAAGCTCCTTGCTTGGTGAGAACTCCAGCCTGTGTCAAGTTGACCCACAAAACCAGCCAGTACAGGCTCAGATATCTGGACATCAGCCCTTCAATTGGTGATGTCTGGGAAGGTTATGCTGGAGGAAGTGTGTCAGTAGTGGTAACCTTTGAGAGTCTACTCTCTCCATTTCTCGTTTACTTTCTCTGCTTCGATCTKGTTTTAAAAGAGATGAGCTCTCAGCTTCCTGWTCCTGCCACCATGCCTGTGGCCTGCCCGCCATGCCTCCACTCCTCCCTCCTTCTGGAGCTGGAAGCCAAAAGAAGCTCTCTTCCTTGAGTGGTCTTTGACCACAGTGTTGTGTTGCAGCAGCAGCAGCAGCAGCAGCAGCAGCAGCAGCAGCAGCAGCGTAACTAATATGCTCTGCAGGAGGTGATGGGGCCACAGATGACAAGTCCATCATCCCCCTTGTTGTTTCATGTCTCTAGCCACCAAACAGAGTTATGTCCTGTGACCCATCTGTGGTTTGCTGGCAATAGAAGACTGGGTTAGTTACTTGTTTCACAAAAAGTACCTAGCAGAAGCATTTGCAGTGAGGGATGAATTCTGGCTCATGCTCTCAAGGGAGTCCAATCCACCATTATGGGGAGGCAATGAGATTGAGGGGGTCACTGGTCTATTGTATTAGCAGTTGGAAACAGAGAGACCTTGAACTGGAGGAGTACTCAGCCTATAAGCCTTAAAGCCTTGTCCCCTCGTGGCTGTCTTTAAACAAGGTTCCACCTCCTAAAGGATCCACAACTTCCCTTAGCAGCACCTCCAACTGTGGACAGTGTCCAGACACATGAGCCTGTGGGGGCAGTATATACCCAAACCATGACTTCCAGCCTTGCTTCTCAACTTCAACTCATTGCTGGGATTTCACAGTTGTTTTCCTGAGAGTCACACATGGATTTTGTCAGTCTAAAATTTCACTTGAATTTGCATGAATTTTAAGAAATTAGAGTAGTTTTAGGAAACTTGCATAAGTATAGAAAAATAAGCATACGTATACCAAACATGAACCTTTTGGGGATGACTTTGCCATTCTGGATTTCAAATACATAAACACAGGAGCTAAAGACACCAGGCATCACATAATATATACAATAACACAGCCACCTAAATATACTCATACATGCTCACACAACTCCAGGAACCACACAGGTACCCTGCAAACACATACACACATGTGCATGTGCAGAAACACATGAGCTTTCTTAAGGGGTGTGGTTTTACTTGTTTGAAGTTGTAACCTTAACCTGTATTATTTCCTCTTTCATTTATACTAATGATTGAGTCCAAAGATTTATGCCTGTTCATATGTTAACCATATCTAAAGCTTGCTGTCATAGAACATCTCTGACAAGATACTTTATTTTTCCTTTGGGCAACATTTCCTATTTGGTTATTAAGGCTGAGTGAATCATGAGTGACCTCACCGCAGAGAAGGGTATACGCTGGGTAGGAGAAGAGTGACGCCAGACATGGTGAGAGCAAGATGAAGCTGCACAGGGTGAGATGGGGCTGGCACTGTCAAGGATGAACTCATGCAACATGAACTCTGCAGCAGCCCTGAAGGCACTCAGCTCACAGGCACCCACAGAGGCTTTATGTAAGGTCTGTGTGTTCCACACAATTCAGAGAAGCTTACATATCCTGAATTGCAGTCTATTGAGGGAAGCCAGCGAAGGAACTCAAACCAGGTGAGAACCTGGAGGCAGGAACTGATGCAGAGGCCATGGAGGGGTGCTGCTTGCTGGTTTGTTCCTCTTGTCTTGCTCAGCCTGCTTTTTTATGTAGTACAGGACCACCAGCCAGGGGGTGGAAACATCCACAAWGAGCTATGCCCTATCCTATCCATCGCTAATTAAGAAAATGCCCTACTGGCAAAACTTCTGGYGACATTTTCTCAGTCGAGGTTCCCTCCTCTGAGATGACACTAGTGTGTGTCAAGTAAACACAAAAGCCCACCAGGAAAGCACACTATTTTTGTTCTCTCAAGGACAAAATACATAGCATGTCACAGAATGCTATATTCATACAGACCATGAGGTTTGTAAAATGCAACTCATCCTACCTATTTCCAGCCTAGGACATTTAGTCAATCTTTTTCTCTGGCTACATTTTAAATGTCCTACTGGAATACGGTAGTTACAGCTTTGAGGTGTGCCTGTCTGGGAATAAAGCAGGCTTAGAGTTCTTCCTGCTGCATTGCCTGAGAAGGTGTTTGGAAAGAATACAATGAGCTTCTTCATGTCATAAAGGCTGACCTCTGTCACTCAGATACCCCTGAAGCCCAGTAAAGACACTTGCTAAGGATATGTAGTGCCTTGCTCAGGTATCTCATGCTGTATACACTGCATTCCTCTTAGACCTCCAGGCTGGCGATGGTGCCTGCCTAAGCTAAGTAACAGCCTGTGATTAGGGAAGCCTGTGCCCCTTTATCACTGGCTATTGAGAAAGATGCTTTGCAATTAAGCCACTGTATGTAGAGCTAAATGCTGGGATCGAAGGCCAAGAACAGCAGCAGGGATCCACCCATCGTATATTCAAAGTTAATGCAGATGGGATTATAGACTCATACAGGTAAGGGAGCCATGCAGGTGTGTGCCCCAGGCATTTCTCCCTGACACCTCTTCCTAGAACTCTCTGTGCTGGTAGGAACTTGGAGGCTCCTRTGTGACAAGACATCACCAGAAAGCACACAGATCTCCCTCGGTGCATCTTATCTCTTGGCTGATCTGAATTTGTAATAGACTGCTGTTCTGAGTGCCCAGAACACACCTGAGGCATGCACAGGCCACAGCTGGCTTTCCCAACTAGCTTAGAGTCAGCACATGCACACTTAAAGTGGAGCTAGCTGCAGGTGCAGGAGCCTCAGGGTTACGGCATGGCTGCAGGTCTAGACACACATCTCAGCTGCATCCATGGTTATAGGGAATGGCACCCAAGTTATTGGTGCCCAGAAGTCTCAATCCAAACAGGTAGCCATCTCCCTTAAGTAAGTTCCTAGCATAGTGACAGGTATCCTCCAAACTTTATGTTGGTCAGTGATCTCTCTTTCTCCAGGTTCACAGCTCCAAGTTTCTCATCTTCCTTCCTCTCTTTTCCCAGAAATTCTTCAGCCACCAGCCACCAGCCACYAGCCACCAGCAATCTAACCCATTGTAAGTTGATGACTTTTCTCCCTTTTTTTTAATCTGTTCCCTTCCCAGATATACGCATGTATGCATACACTGTGAGGACAGTCTATTGCATACACACTGCCCCCACTCTCCATAGTCCTGTTCCTTTTTTTCTAGAAGGTTCTTTAAACAGAAGACATCCTAGCTAGCGACATTGAACCTGAAGGGGATTCTTGGACCCTGGATGAGATTTTCCACCCCTGTGGGGTATCTAGTTCTATTTCTGCCCTTGACCTTGCTCAGTGCCTCTGAGAGGCCAAATCTTTTAAGTTCAGACTCCATTTTAGAGAACTTGATCTAAGTTTGAACTCAGGTAAACTAACAGGCTGGTATCTAGCATTAGTTTCCAAGTTACCCCCCCCACACACACACACACAAAATATGTCTCCATGTTATTCCTTCAATAAGGCCTACCTATATCTTCAGGTCATTCCCCCAACAAGGCGTGTATTAAACTAGTTTCCAGGTTATCTCCCCCCAACAAATCTGCACTGCCAGTTATAAGCCTGCCCCTGCTTCACAACCAAGTTTATGGTTTGACTCCCAGCACCAGGCAATTGTGCTAAAGGCCATAGAAGCACTCCAATTAGATGCTTGCCAGGTCAGAAACACTCACCCATCCCCCCTGCTTGCTGCTTTCTATAAAACCTCACCCCAACAGATGTTCAGGGCTCTTCTCCACCAAAACGTATGTGTTGGACGTGGGCTGAGCCTAAGCTAGCTCAAATAAAGGCCCTGGTGTGATTGCATTAGGATCTGCTCCTGACTGGTCTTTGGGGTTCACTAAAACATCCTTGGCACTATACTTTACACAGACTCAGACAAGCAGAATAAGGGTCTCAGTGGTTTGTCCTCTGTCCTTTTGACTTTCTGCTCCATCTCTCAGCTTGACTGCATTCTCTAAGTAGTCAGCCTGTCCAGCCTTCCCTCACATCTGGAGGTCTTTCCATTTCTTTCCTTTTTCTGTTCTCTCCTACCGCCTTCCTGCTCTTTCATTTCTCTCCCTGCCTAGCCTTTTCTTTCCTGATGAGTTCTTCTCATCCTCTCTGAAGTTTTTCCCTTTCTCCATGGGATCTTCCCCCATGTCTTCAGGGCCTGCTGGAGCTGATGCATCACCTGCCTTCCCTGCAGCCCCACAGATTGCCATACATGATGTGGACCTTCAGTGTCCCAGATGGGCTTCCAATGTCACAGTAACTGGGCGTCCTCCCATCCTGTCTGTGATGTTGCTCCATCCCCTCCCCATTCCCCCCCCCCCCCCCCCCCCCCCCCCCCCCCCCACCACACTACAAGCCCTGGAGTCCATCACCACCATTATGTCTCCCCACTGTCCTCTTTTCCACTAGGAGAGTATGAGCTTCACCATGAAGACTGATCCTCACTCCACTTGAAAGAGCTCCCCAAACCAACAATGGTGATGTGTCCCTAAAATGCCTCTAGGTTCTTCCCACAACCCTCCCAGAGGACACAGACCACATCTTGCACAGATTTTCAGGGCCTATTTTATACTTTTTCCCCATGTTGTAGCTACATACCATATACACTAGCCTCAACTGGTCTCACTACTTTATGTGAGCACTGAGCAGGGGCAGGCTGTGCCCTTTACAGAATCCTATACCCCAACCCTTTTCTGCCTCATTGTCTCCCTGATGGGAGGTGAGATGAAGCTCCCTAGTCCACAACCAACTCCTTCTCTTTGCTTGTTTTATGTATGTCATTCCCCTCAGATTCAAGTGAGTGCATGCCATTAAACTCTTGAAGGTAAGTGTGCATAGACCCTCCCTGTCTTCAAACTAGTGACTTCCATGGGGACATGGAACAGATGGAGGTGGCTGAACAATGGCAGGTGGACAGGTACCATCATCCATTAATAAAGACTGGGCCATTATTGGAAGACATTTCTACAGGATGAAGAGCAATCCTTCCAAGAGTCCCATAGACTGGGAGTCTCAGTGCAGACATGAAGCCACCCATGGGAGTCACATTACAGAGAAGTGAAGGATCTGCCCTGGGTCACACAGCCTGTCTCTGCACAAGTACACAGAATGACTGGTCTGGACCAAGGTCAGAGGCTTTCCCCATGCTTTTCTCAGCACATAGTGGGCATTCTGTTGGTAAATCATCAGATGCTTCTCGAGTTCAGTGAAAAGCAATGACTCCTGGGAGTCAGGAGGCATTGCTCTGTGTTCTGCAAGTATTCTGAACCTCAGGCATGGTTGACCTCAATCTGGTAATGAAGCAAGGAGAAAACCATAAACATCTAAGGGCACTGAAAATGTCACAGCCTTGACAACAGACAGAAGAGAAACTCTTTCCTACTGGACTTAACTCATGTCTATCCCAGAGTGGAAAAAAAATCCCTGTTGTGGAAAAAGAAGCAAGTCAGTGGGTGGAAGTCTACCTCACAACTTCCTCTTCTTCATTTGGATTCTCGTGGGTGTGTGAGTGCCCACACTGATGATGTTCCCTTGCGTGCTGATCCAGCAGGCTATCCTAGGCAGCTCTGGTGTAAGTTGTAAACCCCTGAGCTGAGAAGTTTTGTTTGCTTTTGATGCTTCCATCTTTCTGCTACTTGTTGTTTGTTTTTTACTTTTTCTTGCTACATACTCAATAACTGCCCATTAAAGCCAAAAGCAAGACTTTGTAAATTATTCTCTGGACTGTACAGGTAAGGAAGCCAGGTCCTTTGCCTCCATCTGCTTCTGGCTACAGAGATAGGGTGCAGTTGCCTCTAGACCGTTAAAAAGGAGAAGTAAGGTGACTTCCAGCATTGACTGCTAGGCTCCTTTCTCACTGTTCATCCAGAACTCTAGGATGTAACCACTTTTTACACAAGGGAGTGCAGTAAGGTTTCCTGTTACTCTGGTCTTGAGGAGAGACTGGGTCAAAGAATAAGTGTGTGCATGTGTGTCTGTGTGTGTGTACATGTGTGTGCATGTTTGTGCACATCCATCTGTGTACCATGTGTATCTAGTCTTGGAGGCATCTTTTGTGGTAGAATATACCTGCCTTCCTGTTTTTGTCTGTGAGTACCCAGAGCCTCAGGAGGGAAGAGAAGGAATTAGCAAGCAGAAGATACTCCTGGAGTCCTTCTCAGGGATACTCCAAGATATGGCTGTCAGAAAAAGATGGGTATTGCCTCTGTCCTGACCTCAATGAAACACAGTGAAAACAGTAAGACGCCATGCTCCTAATTAGTTGGCAGGGGAAAGGAAACTGGCTCTTTTAAAAAGCTATAAAGCCGGATGCTGACATGTTTTACGTTGCCCGTGAATGGAGTGATGTGCCTGTGTGTTTGTACTGGGGTGGGGGTGTCATATCTAATTCACTTAATGTGCCTTAATATGGGTACTTGGCTTGCTGCCAGCAGTTTACTCATTTTCTCTCCAACCTGCTACTGAGCATAACCTTGGGCCTTAGCAAGCAACATTCTAGAGACTTCTCTACAGAGAAAGATTGAAGTTCTATCAGCTCAGTCTCTTCTCGATGGATGCATCTGAACTATATACTCTCTTCAGAGAATAGAGTTGTGTTTTTTAGCTCTCAAGGCCAGGCCRGGCATTTCTAGGCAAGCCACACCCTTCCAGATGTGCATCTGCTAAGGTGCTTGCTTGTAATCTCTTTTTCTCCGATGACTCTGGAGCAGGCTTTCCACACCGAGCCTGACTTCAAGTTCTTCCTGTTTGTTAATTAGGCTCCAATTTGTTCTCGGTGCCAAAGTTTCAAACCTCCTACATTCTTTACCCAACTGTTTTTCTTTYCCATCAATCATCTGTACCTGGATTTAATTAAGTGCTCATAAAATGAGAAGAACATTGTGAGATGTGCTATTAAGACATRGGTAAGGGAGGGAGCTATGGATGGAGTGAGAGGGAGAGAAAGGAGAATTAGGAGAGTGAGAAAAGTAGAGGAGGAAGGAAAAGAGGGGAGAAGTAGAGAGAGGTGGGASGAGAGAGATAAGAGACAGGAAGAGSCAGCAATGACCCTGTCAAGACAGGATACATGGCAGAATCATGAGCAATTTTCATGAGCAGAACATTGGTGATTTAAGTAAATTAGCAACCACCTGATGCCAGAATTCCACATACAATGACTTCCTAAGATGCATTTCCAAAAGTCTGAAAATTTCCCAAACAATTACAGAGATCTGGTGACCAAAAATCTCCCCATTAATCCTTAAGGCAACCCCTAGAAACTGATCTCGCCTCTAATCGATTTATGTAAGCCAAGTTTTAAAGAATTTCATAACCCTAGCCATTCTACATACTTTGAGCCAACTGAGTGGGCCTGGAGGAAGCTGTCTTTGAGGTGGCACATTTGTCTGGGCACATCTGGATGAGGTGAAGCTCGCTCCCTCGTGGCAGAGACCGCAGGGCAAGGGAAATGGATCAGGGGCTGTTCTTTGCTAGTGAACCTGGAAACCCTCAGACCAGTGCCATAAAGTATACATGGGCCAAAGGCTGTTAGAACATTTTGTCTTCGGAACTTCTGTTTATGGTTCTTTCTCTGTTCACAGAGCACTAGAGGACAAGACTGTGGAGCGAGGTGTCTCTTTTTACCCACAGTAGTGGAAGACTTATGGCCAGTGTCTCTAAGAACTAACATGCCAACCCCATAGACTGACAATGGAAAAGATCCAAATACTTATTGTAATTAAGCCTAGGAATTATTCAAAGTAACAAACCTGTTTATGGTAAACACTGGAGAAGTGTCCTGTGACATCACTCTCATTAAAGAAAATGACTTACTCACATAACTGTAATTGCTTAGTAGCAGAAACCATATCTTCTGGTGCTGTCTATTCCTCCCTCTTTGCTCCCTTTTCCCAGCATGCACTGCACACATAAGCAACCTCTTGCCTACATCGKCATACACAAAGGAGTGCCCACAGGTTTCCTCAGGGAACTCACTGTATACAGTCCATTTCTGAAGTCACTGTATGACCACAGGCCTGGTACAGCTGACTGGGCACAATGTCAGATGACCTTGGCTGATCATGAAATCTTGGGGAAGTAGAAAATCAGATTCCACCCTACCAGCTGGGATCTTCAAAGAAGGAGGTGGGGATGGTTATTGTTTTCTGGTGTCTGAGAGTCCAGAGAATGAGGAAACACCCAGGGATGGTGAGTCCTACTGGATGGGACACTGTCCCCAGCCACCCTGGGATCACTGCATTCTGAATCCTGAGAGACTATAAAATGTAATATCTCATGTAACTTTGGGCTAAATCATGTTAGGTTTTTTTTTTTCTTCACTTGTTTCTAGAAGAATCTTCACTAAAATCACATGAGCATAAAATTTATAGCAAAAGTTCCTGCCCAGTGGGCTTGAATATTTCTTAGAAGAAGAGACCTTGGAGTTTTGATCTGTCTCACACTTGGAACTCGAAGATATTTCAGAAAATAAGAAAACACAGAACCAGAGAAAACAAAACCAACAACCGAAGATGCTCCCAAACAGAACAGTGGGAAAYGGTGGCAGAGATTTCCACTCMGTTGAACAGAAAGCCTATCTAGTTTGTATCTTAAACACTGGTTACTTTTATCATAATTGTTTCCTATGGGTAACAAGGCAGAAACAATTAGTCTTATGCAGGCTGGTGGCACACCTGAGAATACATAATTGAGCCATTGCTTCAGACAATGTCCTTAAACATGGCTGACACACGACAGGACAAGTACAAGCAGGAGCAAGCTGGCAGACAGGAAACTTGAAAGAACATTCTGGAAGGTGTTTTGCYGGAGGGGCTATTCCACCACCTGAGCACTTCTGGGTCTTATCCCGGGAGGTTGACCTGGCCAACAATGTCACATGGCTTCCTCTGTGGTGTTTGCAAAGTACCCAGGAGGGACAGTTTGCGTTTTTTGGTGCTATCAACTCAGAAGGCAATGTGGCTCCTTTTCTCTTAGGAGCGTGGGCAGACACTGCTGTTCCAGATTCAGAGCAAAGGGTGCCATCTGCTGAATCAAAGGCTTCATTTCCTGCAGCTGCAGCTGATCCTGGGCTGCCTCCCAGCCAGGACCTCAAGGGGCTCTGTGGCTGCAGGGAAGTTATGGGATGCAGAATGGAGGTAGCCAGGAATGAGCCATGGTGTCCGAATGAGAAAGTGGGGGTGGGGGTGGGGGTGAGGAYGTGGGAGTGAGGATGTGGGGGTGGGGCTTTGGAAGCAGATGTCTTGGTTTTGCTACTTTGGAAAACGGTGATCACACAAATCTGACATGTAGAGTCCACCTCACTGAACCAGCTGTGGAGAGGAATGGGAACCTCTGGAGCTAAGTGGGCCTCCAGGAGTCAGGGAATCAAGGCAGGAAGCAGAAGGCCAAGGTCTACAGGTGGGAAAGGAAGAGGAACCTGTTAAGACAACCGGGGTAACCTGAAGGGCAATGAGCATGCATGAGGGTGCGGAGGGGGCAGGTTGTCCACCCAGATGGTGTGTGTGTGTGTGTGTGTGTGCGTGTGTATTTGTGTGTATGTACATGTGTGCATGTGTTATGTATGTGTCTTTATGTTAAAGTGTTCTCTAGGTGTCTCTGTTTCTTCTCTGTGTCTACGTGCTCTATGTGTGTGTGTGTGTGTGTGTGTGTGTGTGTGTGTGTGTGTGCTGTCTCTGTGTCTATATATGAGAGGAGCTATCTATGTGTCTGTGTGCTGTCCATTTATCTGAGTGTAAAGGGGTGCTGTCTTTCTCTGTGTGTGTGCTGTCTATGCATCTGTTGAGGGTTTCTGTGGAAGATTGTTGCTGTGTGTGTGTGTGTGTGTGTGTGTGTGTGTGTGTGTGTGT
>BDUI01000128.1:17109-27516 GCA_002335545.1 Apodemus speciosus
ATGATCTAGGAGAATTAGATCTAGAACTGCCTGCGATGGTTCAAAAGTGCTTGGGTTCAAATCTGAGCTTCGGGTTGTCTATCTTGAGGATTTTAAGTTTACTTGATTTCTTTGGGTTTTAGCTTTCTTAACTACAAAACACAAATACTCAGACTGTCTCATAGAACTGTTACAAAGAAGAAATCATTAATTTGAAAACCATTGCTACAGTACCTGCCTAGGATATTTTATTAGAAGTAGTAGGTATAATGATAATTATTATGTTTATATCAGCAACTAATCATATACTCAAAGGTGATGAGAATTCTAGCATTGTGTTTTATTTACTAAAAATCAATTAAAGTTTTTAACTAGGTGATAAAATTATATTGTATATGGATATATATCCATTATATACATATCCATACTGTATATACTGTCTACAACTATTACAAAGRATACACTGGAAGGCGGAATCCAAATCTCAGGCAGTGGGGCAAGATACTATACATACATTTAAATTTAATGACTGTAAATGTAAATTCTGAAGCTGGGTGTATGGAGCTGATTGATCAACTATGAGATGAAAATTGTTTTAGATATTGTGTCTTGGACAAGAAATTGAGGGCTAGGGAGATGGCTCAGCAGGTAACACAGTTGCCGCCAAATATGAGGATCAAAGTTTGGATCCCCAGTGTCTACCTAAGAGTCAGGCAGCCATGACAGCCTCTTGTAATCTCCCACATAGGAGGCAGAGACTTAGGATCCCACACAAGCCAGTCAGCTAGACTGTGCAGATCAGAACCCTGTGGCTTTGGCCAATCAACCCTGTCTCAATATGGAGAGCACTTAAGGAAGATAACTGATGCCAGTCATGCCTCCACATGTGTGGCACACTAGTGTGAGCACACATGTTCCTGTGCGTACACGCCACACACATACACATGGGGAAAATGAGGGGATTGGGRGTAACAAGACAGAAAGTAAAACTATTCGTCTGTACTAGCCAAAGTACATCTTAAAGCTCTCCTCTGCTGATGAGGGTGCCAGGCCCTGCATTAAAAACATTAGCATTGATGAACTGGAGAGATGGCTCAGTGGTTAAGAGCACTAACTGCTCATCCAGAGGTCCTGAGTTCAAGTCCCAGTAACCACGTGGTGGCTCACAACCATCTACAATGAATCTGATGCCCTCTTCTGTCATGCAGGCATACATGCAAATAGAGTACTCATAAATAAATAAATCTAAAAAAAGAAAAAGAAAAAAAACACCTTTGCATTGAAGATAAAGAAAGGAAAAAGTAAAAGAAAAACAATGAAAAAAGGAGAGTTTCTTTGGAGTTTGTCCTGGTCGCTCATTCCTGGGGCATAGTCTTCCTTCTGAGTACTTAAATGAGATAGAGTACTACTCTCAGTGTTGCTTGACCACAACAGTAAATTGACTCAATTCCATGCCATTTGGTTAAAAACAGAAACAAAACAAAACAAAAAGCCCAAAACATTATTGGTGGTATATAATCTATCACACCAACCATATAAAATGTTTGTTTGGGAAACATTTGAGTTTTGTTTTGAACGCTATRGATTCTTTAGCTGTGGTGGGGAGACATTTCCTGGGGAGATACAGCATGCACATATCTGCTCACCCTAGAAAGGGAACCCGTATCAAGCCAAAAATAATGATTGCACCACAGTTCAACTTGGTGAATAGTGAGTTTTTACTGGGGCTGCGGGCAGGAGTGTGGGTACAGGGTGACTTATGGGAGCAGCAAACCCTCAAAGCAGCCACAGCAAGGAAAAGCCCAGCCCAGCACTCAACTCAAGAAACTCAAACTGTTGCACCTTGGAGCTCCCYTTGACTCACAGGCAGACTGGACAAGAGCAAGTGGGCYGATCACTGTCTCCTCCCCCAGCAATTGTTTAACCTTGGGGAGGGGTCTTTTGCTTGCTGAAGGTTCTCAACCTTCCTAACAAGCACCCCCATCAGGTAGAGCCAATATTTCAGTTCAGAGGAAACTTGTATCAAACGTCACCTAGCTGGTTTTGTTTGTTTGTTTGTTTTGTTGGTTGGTTGGTTGATTGGTTGGTTGGTTTTGTAATAAAGTTATAGTTTTCAGAGTTTGCTGTTAATGATAGGATCTTGCAGTGTGGCTCTCATTGGCCTTAACGTGACAATCTTCCTGCCTTGGCCTCCCCTACATCGTGGCTCTCATTGGCCTTAACCTGACAATCTTCCTGCCTTGGCCTCCCCTACATCTAGTAGAACTAACCTTGGTATCACAGATGAGCCCAGCTTCAGTTCTTCATGATGTGAAGAAAGAGTTCCTTAGATTCCCCTTGGATGAGATCATGGCTTTCTAAAGGGGAAATCTCCCAGGACTTAATCAAAATAATAATGATATGTGTGCTCTTTAACCAAACATTCCCCTTTATGATTCTAGGCAATGGAACTGTTCAGATTCAGTATGAATGGATAGAAGTAGTCTTCGTTTCCACAATGGYGTGGGACTGTGAAAGTATAAAATAATGTTAATAATCAATGGAAAATATGATTGTCTTCCAATCTTTAAAAAAAAAAAGTCAAAACAGTGCTAGAGAGATGGATCAGCAGTTAAGAGCAGTGACTGCTCTTCCAGAGGTCCTGATTTCAATTCCCAGTGGCCACATGGTGGCTCACAACTGTCTGAAACAGGATCTGATGCCCTCTTTTGGTGTGTCTGAAGACAGCTACAGTGTACTCATCATATGTATAAAATAAATAGTCTTGTAAAAAAAAAGTCAAAACATTTTAAATATCTTCTGTTGGCTACAGGTATGTAAGAAAGAGGAGAGAATTTTAAAACAGATACAGTAGTTCAGTGTAACTTGAAACATGAGAAACACTCAAAATTACGTTTTATTTCTTTGCAAATAGCTTATCAAGAGTGATTTGATGAGAACTTTCAGTGTCTCATCAGATAACTTACCATCCGAAGCAAGCGTGTTCTCTACACCTGACAAATTGTCATATTCATTTCTGAGTTTGGATAAGCTTCCAACATTTTATTCTTTGTACTTTCAATGTTGTAAAATACCTTCGAAAATTCTTTGAGTGTGAAGCTTTTGGCAGACGTTACTTCCTCTGGGGCCTCTTCCGTCTCTGTTTCCACCTTCCTCATTCCTGTCAGTGGGCCTTCACCAGGGTCTCAGCCGCACCCCCACCCAAGCCTCTCTGGGCAACCTTGTTGCTCCTCCCACCATCAGATACTTCTCGATAACTCCCTTGACATTCAAATTTCCCGTCTACTATTATTACTCTTTGTTTCTTTGTTATACTTTAATTTTTGTCAAGTGTCACATGGGTCTCAGCTGCGAACAGCACAACTGTATACTCTCCCGTCTGGGCACAGACGGCTAACAGACAACGCATTCCCCCCCGCCCCCCACCCCGGCCAGGTCCCACAGCACATGCAGAGCTGCCTTGGGAAGAGTCATTACATTTGTCCTAAAGACGCTGAACTACAGGAATTGGTGCAGTGATGAGGTGAAAACACTAACATTTTGGTGAAGATTAGATGCAGCAGGCCTGGAATCACTTGAGGGAACACTTGGTTCAAAAGATTCTTCTTAACAGTGTGTACTGGGGGGCATGGTATTGTTGGAGGGCATGGCATTGATGAAAACAACTCAACTCCTATATGGAGAATGGATGGTTTAACCTCACTTGTAAGAGTTTGGAGTCAACTACTTACTGTCTGTGTAGGACTTGAAACAGGATTCTGAGTTGGTCTAACCTGTACACCATCTGACTAGTACTCATATGCAGGCCCTTCCTGGCTCTCAGCTTTTGTATCTGTCAAAGGGAGTTATGAACTCATAAACACCTTTGGGAGCACCAGCATCTCTGAGGCCATGTGGCTGGCTTCCCGGCTCCTCCCTGGAGAGCTTCCACCAGCTTGCCCCTCCAGGCACCCCAAGCAGACATACAATCTAGATTTTAAAGTGTGGACCAGCTAGGTGAACACGGTTACAGAGAAGCATTTCAGCTGCTTCTYACCAAATTACTGCTTACTGTAAACCCTTTCTTTAWGTGATCAGAAAGAGACAGGGATGTGGCGCCACACACTTGTAATCCCAACACAGGTGCTAGAGCAGGAAGATTTGAGTTCAGAGCTAGCCTGGGCTCCATAGTGAGTTTGATGGCAGAAGGTCATTGAGATTAAATGAGATAATTACTGTAAGACTCTTACCACAATGCCTAGTACTTAATAAGTAAAAATTGTACATGCACATGAGCCCCAGTGAGTCACAATTGTACTTAAAGTGATATTGTTTCCCCACCAGTGAGGGGGTGTGTATAGAATGACTTGGTAAAATCAAAGCCTCCCACCCCTCTCTCACTCTCTTGTGTTCTTGGATTCAATTTCCTTTTAGTTTTCAGGGCCAGTGCCTTTTCCCACCTCCTTGTTCAGCCCATAGTCACTGACTGAACGCTTACTGAGTTCCAGCTTCGGACCTAAGGTGCTAGGAGCACTCAGCAGGGAAAACAGAGGCTCTGTGCCCAGCTCTTTCAAATCAGCAGGATGAGGATGCTCAGGTAATGGCCATATGATGTGATTCCAGTTAGAAACAGATGTGTCTAAAGGGGACAGATGGAGCAAGTGGACAGTTTGTACAGAAGTCTGTGAGGAGGCAGAACCAGTGAAAGCATTGTGACAGAGAAGGGAGGAAGGACTCTCCTGTCACTGCACATAGGCAGATGTTGGTTGGTATTTGGTATGATGTTTCCCAACCATTTACAAGCCCCAAATGGCAATGATCTTGGTTGCTTTTTGGGGGGTCCTTTACATTTGCCTATAGTGACAGAAACTCAGAGAAGCAGTAATCCAAACTAGAGTGCACTGCAACGTCCGATGGCACAGGCTGCAGCCTGCCCCTGCATCGATGACCCCTGCCTCTGGAGCTTTCGCACCTGCTTTCCTTCGCAGGATCCAAAGCCACTGCACCTGTAGCCAAGGCCTCCTCCTGTGTAAGCCTTTGTGATTTTGTCATGAAGGAGAAACCCTTCCTCAAAATCTCATTGGAAGAATGCTGTCCTGCAGTCCTCCTGAGCTGTCAGTGAACACAAGCATTCCCCTGGTAGAAGGGAAAGAAAAGACCCTTGTGAGTGGCATTCGTTCCCACTCCAGCAACTGTCATGGCAGGGCTACAGTTACTCCTCTTCCTTGTAACCGTTCGGAGTCGTTTCTCAGAGCTTCTGTAAATTGTAGATGATAGAAACCGCTCGGGCTAGCGGTTCTGACGCGCCCGAGCGGACCTCATCCCTCACCTTTTGGTACCTTCTGTTGCTTTGCCACAAGATGACAGCCTCTGGCTTGCAGCTGTGTGACTACAACCTCTGCTCTGGCACTACTGTGCCCTCCCCTGTGTCTGTCTGTCTGTCTTCATGTGTCAGATCATTCTGGATTGGGGGTCGGCCTCAGTGTAACCTCATTGTGACCTAACTGTATCTAATCTACCTAATAATACACCAGATATCACTCAGTTGTGGGAAGGGAGGAGCTGGCATCTAACCCAGCCCTTCACTTCTTTGTACTCAGTGTGTATATAAGGAGTGCTGTTTCTGTCTGCCTCTTCTTGTTAGGTTTGGATATGCTTTTAAAAGCCTTCGTTTATTCCTAGTTTGAGAAGCAGTTGTTTCAATTACACTACTGTGACAGGAAAGAGAGATCACTTGAAATTTTGTTTTTAAATATGGGGGGGGGGGCGCTATTCCAGTCATGACACCAAAGAATGTACAGCTTTGAAGGGCCGAAGATTTCATAGAGCTTCCAGAAAGAACCGACATTTCTGGATATTTTTAGAGTAGTAATAAACAAAAACTATAAAGGAAACACAATTCAGCCAGCCGTTAGGCCCTCCAGCAGCTAGATGGTCAAAGGATTGACCAATCCATAAGACCACTCTGTTCAATGGGCTTATGGGGAAAATACTCAATAATCGGTAAAAATACCAACTTCAGAGAAGCTGACAGGTCGTGACCTTGTTTATGGTAATGTAAATTGATCAGTCCTCTGAAAAAACATTTGATAAATGGAGTTATAAGATTGAAAGTATGAAAAAGCCAGAAGATGGAGGAATTTTCTGAGAGATAGTGTCCCCTAGAAATGTCAGAAGCTACACCCATAAAGTCTCACAACAAGACTGCAGATCAGGGGCTGRMCAAGGACAACAGCAATTGACCTGGCAGAGTGGGCTGGGGGAACCCACAAGGCCTCAGTCCTCTACAAAACCTCAGGAAACTTCAACATGCTCAGCCCTGAAGAAACACACATACCACTGACATTATACCCACTGAGCGGGTTATGCTTGGCAATACATATGTGTGCACGTATACATATAACCATGGAACAACAAGTAGAAAGAGGCTGTGAACTTGAAAGAGAGCAAGGGATATGTGGGATGGTTTGGAGGGAGGAAAGGAAGAGGGGAAATGAAATTACAATTATGCCATAATTTCAAACTTTAACAAAATGAAGGAAAAAGGCGCGATTAATATCATTAGAAACTTTTATCCCAAACAGCTAGGCTAAAGGAGAAAGAGAGCTGTGTTCCTAAAACTGCTAATTGCAGATCATTTGTAATAATGAGGCCTTGTGAGCAATCTAGGCTAATGTTTAAAGGCATAGTTGGCAGGATTACGATGGGATATGCAGTCATCAAAAGGTGTAATTATGAAGACCTGTGGCAACACGAGGAAATACTTATTCTTTGAGCTTGCATGGTCTGTGTGCGCACACACGTGTTTGTCATGTATGTGGGTATATATGCTCATAAGTGTCTGGTTGCACATGGGCATGTGGGAGCGTCTGTGTGGAGGCCATAAGTTGACACTGGGTGTGCTCTGTTGTTCTCCTCTTCTTTTTCTGAAGCAGGGTCTCTCACTGAACTTGGGCTCTCCACTTTGGGGGGGGGGCTGGCCAGTGAGCTCTGGGGATCTGCCTTCTCTTTCCCGACCCTAGGATTTTGGGGGTACAGTATAGTCATGCCTGGGTTTTACCGGTATGCCAAGAACCCAAATTCAGGAGCTCATCCTTGTGTGACAAGCAACTTCGGCCCTGAGGTTGAATGGCATTTAAAGTAGTAGATGAGTTGCAGCTTTGTTAACTTCTAAGGGACACCTGTAGAAAAGTGTCAGCAGCAATGAGACAGAGCAGGTAAACGTTGTCAGGAACATGAGGTTGTTTGAAAGTGACACGATTATGAATCATTTTCCCATCATATTTGAAAGTTTCTCGTGATTTAAAAGGCCCTGACATGCACCAACCTTCTGTGGTCTTAAAATCCTCTTGTACTTCGTGCACATCGATGAAACTTCTGGGGTGATCTTATGAACTTTTTGGGGAAAAAATATTTGCCTACAATGTAGTATAAATTCCAGCAGACTCTTTCTTCCATAAATAATCTTGCACTAAGTGGTTAGGTTATCCAGATCTGAAGCGTGACATTTGGTGAASGCATCTCAGAGTAGTATACGTGCCTTTTATAATTGCTGGTGATGCCTTTGGCTGGCAAAGTAAGTATTTTAATCCCCTCTCATCATCCACTCCAGTCTGGGTTTATGGTATGGACTCAAAAGCTGTGTTTTCAAAACACGAAGAAATACGTTTTGAGCTTGCTTGCTTTGGTGTGCACACACATGCTTGTCATGTATGTGGGTGTATGTGCTCACACGTGTATAAGAAAAGAACTTATCCATAGGCTAGAGAGACGTAGGATCCCTTGCACCATGCCATGGTTCTCCTCCGACTTTGTAGGAATGTGTGAGTTTAATGCTGGGAAACCAATGCTGTTGATTGTATCTTAGCAGTGTTTGCATTATTGTGAAGAAGACTCCCCCCCCCCCACACACACACACCTTCTCCGATGGAGTTTAAGAACACAGAACCACGCCTCTTTGCCCTGCTGCTTATCCCTGACAAGGCTTTTCTGGGATAGCTGGACAGCCCACCATCCCTGAGGGACATAGGTGCTGACTCTTCCCAGGGTGTGAGAAGTCACCAAAGATGACAGCCCCTCTGGGCTCTCTGCTGCTAAGGCCTGATTAGATTATGCCTCTGTGGCTGACTGCACTTTGAAGTCACTAGTCTGGATCGCTTCCCTGAAGATTACATTTGGGCAGTAGCACATTTCACCACCCTCCACTCCCTAAGTCAGACCCGCATGCACACACGTACATACAATGTCCTTTGCACAAGCTTAATGTGAATAAAACAGCATATGCCTTTTAAGAGAAAAGAGGAGTCTGAGTGTGTGTGTGTGTGTGTGTGTGTGTGTGTGTGTGAGTGTGTGTATGAGAGAGAGAGAGAGAGAGAGAGAGATGGGAAGGATGGGAAGGAGTTAATCCATGTCTTCAAAATAAGGACTAGACAATGAGGTCCATGCAGAGCAGCCCCRGACCACTGATAGCACTGACCTCTGGGTGGAGTGCAGCCTGCCCTCCATTATTCAAGGACCAGATCCTCCAGGGTATAGATTATACAGGCCATATGCTTCTCTCCCTTTGCCATCTGGCTAGTTGCCTGCCTCTCTTCCTGTTGACATAGAAAATACTCAAAATACCTTAGTTCATGTCTGCCACGCCATTCTGATTACCTTATCGTACCTTTTAAGCTTACCCAGTACACCTCCTGGCTAAGTCTGACCACTTGGCATATTTGGATTCCTTACAGGAAACATGGGTGAGTTTCTAATCTATTCTCCCCTTGCTTACTGAGCCGAGCTTGGTAAGAGTCCTTTATTATCTCTTGTGTTTATTATTTAGCACTTCAGCTCACTGGTGGGCGCCTTTAAAGCAGTAGATGTCTCCTATGCCTTTGATACCCTCTTCAGCTGTCCCAGAGAGCTCGTCCTCACTCGGCCAGCACAGGGCAAGCTGCAGGCTGAGCAGTGATCATTCTTATTTCTGACGTATTTCATAGCAGAGCGACAGCTGCACGGAGCAACACGCGGAGTGACATTTGCTATTAAAAAAAAAGCAAACCCTAGACATTCAGAATTAGAAAGAACAGTGAAATAAATTGCTATTATTGCTTAAGAAGTTGAGATAGAAATTTTTTTATCTATTGATAGGAAAGTCATTTGTCTTTGATCACCCAGGAATTTGTAGCAGAGTCAGGACTAGAATTCATATCTCTGTGACCATCTTTGTCACATTCTAATCTTCTAGGAGTAGACAGAGATGAGTACCTGTTGAATGCAGTGTGTTCCTGATTTCTAAGGAGGGGGCAGAYGCTCTAGTCCTGGCGCACTCACACTTTTGAAACAACTTTCTCCATGGGTTTTTACGAGCTCTAGACAGGTAGCTCTTCTACAAAGTAAGGCAGATGCCTTAATTTCCTCTTTGGGGACATTAGAAGTTACCAGGAAGAAAGTTAGTCCTCTGTCACCTACAAATAAAATGTCGATTTCATTTGTAGGTGACATAAAGTCATAACCTGAATATTTCAAATATAGTTAAAGTTCCAAGATAATTTTCAAACATCAGATAACATTTTCAATTCTAGTTATAGGGTAGGGCTCGTGCACTTCACAGAGAATTTCAGGTTAACATTTTCTAATTAAAGACTGCCTGAAAACAATTTTCGTTACATCACTTTCTTTAAACTTTTTTTTAAGACCAATCAAATAATGCATGCCCATTACAGGAAAATTTGAAACTCAGGGCAATCATTAAGAAGAATAAAGCTACTGAGTTCTGGAGGCAAAGGCTGTTAGTGTTTAGTTGTGTCTCTGTCTCCACTTCCTTGTGTGTAACTCATCCGTTCACATGACACACTCTTTAGCACAGCCTTCTGCATATGTCACGAACATTACTCAACATCAGTAAACATTCCTGGAAACCATTTTTAGCAATTGCAGTAGTTTATGCAGGTGTGTTATCCCTTGCCTAACTCCCTCTCTGGTATGTTTTTCACATTGCCATTATAATAGACAATATCCAATGGTATTCTTCAGTGAGTTTTGAAGTGTGCCAAGGCTGCCCTGAAAATACAGGTAGTGTAAGGTTGGAAAATGTGACATTTTCAATTGGAGGTATTACTTTCTTGGCAGCTTTGAACTGTTAGGTGTAAGAGACTTAGTACTAGCTTTTGGTTCTTTGTGGCAGAAATAAACACTTTAGTATTCTGCATTAATATAATTATACTTGACAATTGATGAACTCCAACATGCATTGTTTTGTATGGTCTTCAGGTATTTAAGTCCTAATAATGACTTATGCTGATCAGTTTCCTTCCTAGCCAGTAAGTGTGTCTGTCCTTTGTGTGTCTGGTTAATGTAAGGCAGTTTCTTTTCTTTTTTTTTTTTTTTTTTTTTTTTTTTTTTTTTTTTTTTTTTTTTTTTCCAAATGTGATATTTTCTGCTTGCCTGAAATATGGTATTTATTTA
>BDUI01000128.1:53701-67250 GCA_002335545.1 Apodemus speciosus
TAGATAGATAGATAGATAGATAGATAGATAGATAGATAGATAGATAGATAGATAGAGATAGGTAAATAGAGATAGTAGATAGGTAGATGATAGATTATAAGTAGATGGTAGATACATAATTCTCATAATTTAAAAATCACTATAGTGCATTATACACATACATGCCCATGAATATATGGGCACACACAGAGTCTTGTTTGAAAGATTTGTTTGTTTTTCAAGATAGGGTTTCACTGTGTAGCACTGGCTGTCCTGGAACTCAAAAAGATCTACCTGCCTCTGCCTCCTGAGTGCTAAGATTAAAGGTGTGCACCATCACCACCTGGCTAAAAGATTTCTTTTCTGTCTTAATACAGGTGTTTGTGTGAAAAGTATCTAACTACATGTCATGCATGTACTATGTTCTTAGAGGCTAGGAGAGAGGGTATCAGATTCCCCTGAAGCTAGAGCTATAGATGGTGGTGAACCACTTGGTGTTAGGGTTGAGAACTGAGCTAAGGCCCTTTAAGAGGGCAAGGAATGCTGGTAACTTCCGGACCACCTCTCCGGCTCCTAAGCGGACATGCTTAGTAAAYAGAATGTCATCTTTTCTAATCCTTTGGTAAGCATGCAGTGTATTTTTTCATAGCCACTCCCAGTGTTCCCACTAACTCCCCACTCTCCCCAACTTTCTGTCCTCCATCCAATCCAATCTGCACCGCCCATATACTCCTGGGTGTGGCCCACTTACTAGGGGGTCACACCTTTAAAGAAAAYGGACTGTCATCTCAGAAGCCATGGACTGCTGTAGTTCCCCAGCTAGAGGTGGGGACTTGAATATTGTCTGGCTTGATCTTGTGAGCCCATGATCACTGTGGTCCTGCCAGGTCCAGAAGACACTCTTCGCTCTGTCCTCTCTGACCTCTGGATCAGTGGCCCCTGAGCTTTGGAGGGAAGGAATGTGACATGCATGTTCCGTTTGTGCTGAACACACCACAGACATGTACTCTCTCCGCTTTGGCCAGCTGGGAGCTTCTACATGAGCCTCTGCCCAGTCTACAGAGAAACTTCTCAGTGAGTTCTCAAAGTTTCTAGCCTCTGGGTTAGAGACACTAATTTAGAGAGTGGTTTACTAAGTCGGTAACATACAGGTTCACTCACCAGAACCTGTGAAATCCCCAACAATGGGTTCTTGGCCAGATGTCTAGCACTGAGCACATGCTGCCCCTGTGGGGCACGCCTTAGGTCCAATCAGAAAGTAGCAGGTCACCTCCCCATCACGCTGCCACTGTCCCACCCAGGGCCATATCCCGCCATGCTGGCCATTACTGTAGATCCCGGGGCTCACAACTGGGGAAGACTGTTACCTTTTCTCCCAGCAGCACACATAATACCTTCCAGCACTGTGACAGCTAGCCAGACGGAGGAGCTTTCTAGTCAGTAGCAACTTGATTCTTCATGTCCTCTGTCTATGGTGTGTGTGTCTTCAGAATGGTTTCTTCCCATCAAGTATCCAAGAGCAGTGTCATTATCCTATATTGTTTGAGGGGACTCCAGGACACTTCTGACCAAATCTCAAAAAGAGATATCCCATATTTCTATTCAGCATCATAGGGCTTCTGAGAGTGACATCACGTGTGTGTGTGTGTGTGTGTGTGTGTGTGTGTGTGTGTGTGTGTGTGTGTGTGTGATGAAATCATAGGCTTCCATATGGCTTTCTTCGGATCCTCAGTGTTAGTTTTCCTCTCTTATCCCTCTCGTACTTCCCCATCCCTCCCTCAACTTAACCTTCCTTCTTGGTTATTCTGATTTCCCCCTCAAGCCACCAGTGTTGTGCTGACACTTCCTTAAGCTTCTAACTCCCTTTTCTACCAGCGGTCCCTTGCTGGTTAGCTTGTTGTCAAGT
Organism: Apodemus speciosus; assembly: GCA_002335545.1. NCBI lineage: Eukaryota > Metazoa > Chordata > Mammalia > Rodentia > Muridae > Apodemus > Apodemus speciosus. Next base: position 55,587 of record BDUI01000128.1, read on the forward strand.
TGACACAAACTAGGGTCATCTAAGAAAAGGAAACGTATTGAGAAAATACCTCTTTCACATATGTCTAAGGTCTGTAGTTTGTGGGGTCCAGCTCAGCCCATTGTGAACAGGTCCACCCCTGGGCAGGTGTTCATGGGAAGATAAAAAAAGATGGCTGAGCTGGACGTAGTATTCTGAAGTCTGGGGGCAGAGTCAGGAGGATCTGTGAGTTCAAGGTCAGTCTTGGACATAACAAGGTCCAAAACAGCAAGATTACATAGACAGACCCTGTCTCAAAAAGCTAGAGGGGGCAGGGGTGGGAGGGGATCAGAGGAAGGAAGGAAGAGGAAGGAAGAAGGGAAAGGAGGAAGAGGAAGGAAGAAGGAGRAAGCTGAATGCAAGTTCAGAGAACAAGCCACTCAGCATTATTCTCATGCCTCTGGACTTCACATTTCGTGCCAGAGTCCCAGCCCCGACCTCCCTGCACAGTAGAGTATACAGCTAGCTGTAAGCTAAGATAGACCCATCCCTCCCCAAGACAAACTGGTGTGAACCCTTTCCAGTTTCCTGGGTTCTACAGGCACTCCAAGTTAAATACATGAATGTAAGGGCTCAAATCTAAAAGCCACTGTGAGTGCGAACATGGGCCGTTGCCTTCCTGGGTCTGGGTAACCTCACTTAGTGCAGTGCACCGCAGCTGCACTCATTCACTGCAGGTCCTGTTTCTTTTACCACCAGATGAGACTGCACTGTGCAGAGGTGCCTTTTCCTCGTCCATTCATCAGCCGACAGATAACCGGCCTGTTTCTATGTCCCAGATACCGTCGGTAGAGCAGCTATGGACGTGGATGGGCATGTCCTTGGGATGTATGCCCCAGGAAGGGTGTAGCTGGGCCTCATGACTGATCTAGTTCTAGTTTTCTGAGGAACTGCCACACTGATTTCCATAATGGCTATACCAGTTTGCACTCCCTCCAACAGTGCACAAGGGCCCCATCCACAGTGCACGAGGGCTCCCTCCAACGGTGCACGAGGGCTCCATTCCCTACATCCTCACCAGCATTTGTTGTCTCCTGTTTTCTTAACTTTAGCCATTCTGACAGAGATACAATGAAAGATCAAAACAATCTAAGTTACATCTCCCTGATAGCTAAGGATGGTATACACCTTTAAAAAATTTTTCTTAGCCATTTGTATTTCGTCTTTTGAGAATTTTCTGTTCAGTTTAGAACCTACTTTTTTGAAGTGTGTATGCGTGCGTGCGTGCGTGCGTGCGTGNGTGTGTGTGTGTGTGTGTGTGTGTGTGTGTGTGTATTCTAGATAGGAATCCTAGTCCTCTGTTAGACATATAGCTAACAGATTTCTCTTCTCAGTTTGGTAGGCTGCCTCTTCAGATGGTTAACAGTTTCTTTTGAAATACAAAAGTTTTTCAGTGTTGTGAAATCCCACTTGTTGATTATTGGTGTTTCCTGGGCAGCCACAGTCCTCAGCTGAGCCACACCCTGATGCACACTCCCTGCTCTTTCCTCTAGAAGTGCCAGAGGTTCGAGTCTAACATGGACAGTTTTGATCCATTTGGAACTGAATTGTGTTCATTGTGAGGGGGAGCATCATTTCATTTTCTTACCAGAGTTTTCTGATGTACAGATGCTGTCTTTTCTCCAGTGTGCCTACATAGATCCTTAATGAGATTCTTTCCGCTCAGTCTTGGCCGTTTCACACTGTAGATTAGCCTTCTGCTAGGAACACATCTTTCAAAATGTCCTTAATATTTCTTATTTCTGGATTTCTTCCTTTGTTACTCCCACGCCCACCCTCCACTTTTCTTTTTTTCTTCCTTTCCAGTAAGAGGAAGAAACCAATTTTATTGACCTTTTATTGACAAAGTGTCTACCAGCGTCTTTGTCACTGTTCTGTTGTGTGAAGAGACACCATGACCAAGGCAGCTCTTAGAATGGAGTTGCAGTCTCAGGGATGAGTTCMTATCATCATGGGAGGGGCAGGGTGGTGTAGGCAGGCATGGTGCTGGAGAGGTAGCTGACCTGTTGTCAGCAGGCAGAGAGAGACAGAGACCGAGACAGGAACAGAGAGAGACAGAAACAGGGGAGCGGAGAGGCTAAGCCTCTCATGGGCTTCTGAGACCTCAAAACCCACCCCCAGTGATACACTTCCTCCAACAAGGCCACACCCCCTAACCCTTGAAATCCCTTTAAACAGTTCCACTCCCTGGAGACCAAACATTCAAACATATGAGTGTATGGGGCCCCTTCCTATTCTAACTGCCACACCACGTGTTACCCTGAATTTTCAAATATTGGCATGTTTTCTTCTCACATCAATCCTAGGATATAAATACTGTTATTGCCATTTAAAATTGTGTTGTTTAACTTTTAATTTTAACTGTAGTATATACACATACCAGAAAAATGGCATTTCTATGCATTGATATATTCATATCACTGGGCAACCTTCAGCACTGCTCATCTTCATAGCCTGAAATTCTGTACCCATTAAACAGCAACTCTATTCCTGTCACCCCAGCCCTGAAAGCCGTCATTCCGTCTGTCTGTGTGGATTTGACTGTCTAGGAATTCCACGTAAGGAGAGTCGTATAGGCTATCTTTCTAGGACTAGTTTGTTTCACTTAGCATAATGTCCTCCAGGTTCATTCATGTTGTACATGAATCAACATGTCTTGCGTCCTTTAAGACTGAATACTATTTATTGCATGTATATGCTATCTTGTATACCCCTTCATCTATCAAATATACTCATTCTACAAATGGTGAGACTGTGGCTTCAAGTAATGAAGGACTTCTGTGAGAATACAATCTTCCCAGTTCCGCCTTCAGTCTTACCATACCTCCCTTATCCATACTTATCTGCTTTCAGATTTTTCAAAAAAATTTTTTTTAAGATTTATTTATTTATTTTCTGTATATGAGTGCACTGTAGCTGTACAGATGGTTGTGAGCCATCATGTGGTTGCTGAGAATTGAACTCAGGACCTCTGCTTGCTCTGGCCCAAAGATTTATTTATTATTATATGTAAGTACACTATAGCTGTCTTTAGACACACCAGAAGAGGGCATCAGATCTCATTACGGATGGTTGTGCGCCACCATGTGGTTGTTGGGATTTGAACTCAGGACCTTTGGAAGAGCAGTCAGTGCTCTTAACCACTGAGCCATCTCTCCAGCCCCTGCTTTCAGATTTTTAAGCATTATCCATATAGGTATTTCTTAAATTTATAACCTATGTAAAACCTTAGAACTGGACACAGCTCCATAGTTCCAGTGGATCCAACCAGAACATTCCCCTCAGATACCCTTGATCCTCAGACAGGCCCACTGCTCTGACATGCTGCTTGGACCCTTCCTTTATGAGTTGTACCCCACTCTCTGTGTGCCTCAAGTTTAGTAAGTCAGGAAGCCTGTCACTTATGGCTCCCCAATTACTCTCTTGGATCTTCCATCCTAGCTAACCCAGTGTGAGTGACTCTGAGGTCAGGTAGATCAAAGACCTCGGGCTAAGTTCACAGTTCTGCCTGCCCTGGGAAGGAGGGGAGGTATCAGCTCCTTTCCTGGCCTCACTGGGCTTAGTCTCCTCATCTGTAGGAGAGAGCCTAATACCGAGGGCATTCTGGTCATTTCAGTAGATGCTAAGTCCATGGCAACTCTCTTCTCTCTCTTAATTCCTGTCTCCCTACCTCCAGTGTGTTAGCCTTTTCCCTTCATAAGGATTTCTTTTCTCTCAGACTCTTTTTGTCTTTAGGAAACAAACCACTGTGTTTTACAGTTATTTTACTTTACAGTGCTCTTGATCCTAAATGCTAATCAGAGGACACTGATTGTTGACCCTTCATATTTGAGTTTGGGATTGTACCTGACTTAGAATTCCCAAAAGGATCTTGGAAGGGAGTACCACTATTTCACCTCTTTCCAAACTACTGCTGAGCCAGAAAACAGGCAAAACTATATGATTTCAGCCGTAGAGACACCTGATAGAAATTGCCTTCCATTCTTGTAGTAGGGGCACCCGGATCTTGGCGCCAACCTACACTCCAGGGAGCTGTCCAGCACACATGTGGCATCAAAGTAGACATTCCAGGACAGACTCTAAGCTAGCTGTGTTCTTTACCCAGCTGCTTTTCTGGGACTCAGAAAACTCATTAACAGCCACAAAACCCAAACAGTCTTTAAGTGGTTCGGAGAAGGGTCTCTATATTAACCAATATGGAGGTCACATTGCCTTGTGACGATGCTCTGYCACATCTTCTCACCTGTGCCATTTGGGAACTGGGGACAGCCTTGGATGCCCATTTCATATTAGACATCCAAGCTCAGCTATGCACGTGATGTCCTCAGCATTACTGGGCTCTCCCTAAGCTTGCCGCAGAGCCTGCCTGGGATCACGTGACTGCTTTCTCAGCGGTGGCCGGCAAGACCACTCTTGTCACTACACTCCAATTTCCAGCTAATTCAGGCATGGCTACAGAGTGGCCAATCTGCCCAAACACTTGAGCTGGATTCCTTGCTCTTGACTCGGTCTTGAACTGTGTAGTCACGTGAAGACCCGGCGCTCTGGCGTGGCTTTTCTTTCCCACAGCAGGGCTCGCTCGGTAAAAGCATGTGATACCACTCAACGGCTAACTTAGCTGATATTTTGTGTCTGTTTTGCTTTTCTCTCTGGATAAGACTCCGTGTGCAGTTACATTCACAATGTGTCCCGGGTGTTTTCTTCTGCAAGCCTACCTTCCCACCCCTTCTTAGTCCCTCTCCCACCGCTCTGGAAAGTGACAGCCTCTGGAATTCTTGCACAAGGTTTCGAAAACGGTGAATCCTTCTGTTCTCTTTCTTTTCCACATCAGTAGCTGTCTTGTCCTCAACAACAACACTTGCCTCTTCATTGTCTCCTTCATTGTCATGTTTTTGGTCCTGTACTCTCTATGTTTAGTAGAAAGTCCCCAGAAATGCACRCACAGGCTTGTGATTGAGTTGGTGTGGTGCCAGAACCTTAACAGAATCCCCTGCCACTCCTGTGGGATTCTGATGCCCCAAGCGAGTTTGAATGACCAGCCATTTCCTCTAAGCTGACTTATTGGAGTAGGGACCAGGGGCTGCAGATGAAAGTACAGACTCTGAAAGTTGAGCCCACGGATTCAGAGGAATGTGGTTAAATAAACTCATAAGGAATGTTGTGCCTGGGGCTGGAGAGATGACTCGACAGTTAAGAGCACAGACTGCTCTGGCAGAGGACCAGGCTCTCGTTCGCAGAAACTACATTGGGTGCCTCATATTCGCCTGTCACTCCAGTTACAAGGGATCAGATACTCTCGTGCTCCTGTGGGTACCTGAACACATAAACTCATGTAGGCACAAACACACAAACCTAAATTTTAAAAAATAAATCTTACTTTGAAAAGAATATTATAACCCTTTTCTTGGCTGTTCTCTTTGCCCCTGCCCCAACAACTGGACATAGGAAGGTTAAGTTTTATAAATGTGACTCAAGGTTTTGGCATTCATCACACGACAGTGACTGTGTGGCCACTGCCACATGCTCAACCACTTCTGTCTTGGGGGTCACCCCTAGTATTTGAGTCAGAGCAATAATAATAATATAATAAYAATTCAAGAATAACCCACTGCCCAAACCAAGGGCTGCGGTCTTTGAAGTTCTGAATGAAGAGACATAAAGTGATGGCCGCTGTGATTCCCAGCCACTGCTGGATGGTTTACTAGTGAAAGGAGGCATTGTCCTCAAGAGGAAAGAAACCCCATCAGCAGTCTGCCCCGGGCACGGGAGTTCCTATTTAAGGAAAGGTAAACGCATGGCATGTGCCATGTCAGAAAACTAATTTTAGTGTTAACAATGAGTCGGCTATTCTCGCAGTCATGAGAAAATATTCCAGCCTTCATTGCCTTCCACACGTAGGCTGCTGGAGGTAAACAAGAGACACTAGTTCAGTGCCAATTCAGCAACACCTCTGCTCTATTATCAGCCGTGCGCACGGTCGTCCGAGGCCGAGTACAGGCCGCTCTAGTCTGTGAATAAGCATCAGGCTGACGGTGCAAGATGATAATTGCTCTGCCTGCCTCCCCCTGGTACCTGCTGATCTCCGCTAAGTGGCTAGGAAAACACACTTTTGAAGGATTGTCAGGTCCTTCTAAAAATTTAAGGACTCAGTTGTTCTTTTTCTYGGGTTCAAGTTGGAGAAAGTTCACACATAAGCCGTCTCACTGCTGACATTAAGCCCTGGCTGGTATCTCAAATCGTAGGGTGCCATCGAATCTGTACTGGGMGTTGGTTAATCAATCACGTTTCCTTTCACATGCTCTGTGACACTGGCTGAATGTGTTGGGATATCAAGTGAATGGCTTCCAATGGAGAGCAAATTCACTAAAGTGAGAATAATTGTGATGGCTGCTTCATCCCCCCCACCCCYGTGCATGTAAACCTGACTTTTAAGTGTTTCGTGGATAATGGATTGTGTAAGGTCACAACTAGGCTTGGCAGCCATGGCTATTACCCTCCCTTTTCATGGGAGGGTGCTCAGCAAAATGAGATTGTCACACTTTTTCTTTCTTCTCCTTTTTCTTTTCTTTTTCTTTTTTTTTTTTTTTATTGGACAGCGACAGACAGTTAAAAGCCTCTTCATGTAAGGATGTTATTTCATGAAGACACCATCCCGGGATTATCCCCTTCACTTTAAACTTCCGCCAGCTTGTACAAAGAGATAAAACAAAATAGCCCTGGTCCCAGGGGTGGGGAAGTGCTGGCCAGCTCAGCCTGGGTCCATGAGCTTTCGTTTTGATTAGTCACATGTGAGGAAAATTCACTTAGGCTGAGAGGTAAATTTAATACCAGTTATGCGCACGCTGTTCCCATCACRGCCATTTTCACGAGATGCCACTTCATTCCCTAAGAAGCAGGAAGGTACACCGGTGGCCAGCCAGCAAAGGTGTCACAATGCATTAAGACCAGGACTCGCTGCAGGGGATAATGGTTCTGATTGCTGTTGGCTCCTGTCCTTACCGACTGCCTCATGTAAAATAAGTGACATTTAAAAGACATCAAGATGTGAGAAGAGGCCGGGGAGAGTGCGAGGAAKGGAGAGGAGGGAAAGCATGCGTTCCTAAACTTACCGCGGGAATGTACCGCTCCCTTCCACCCTAAGTGGTAGGAAATGATAACTCGACATGCCACGGGTGACCTGCAGTAAGCTTTTAACTTCCTGTCTTGTGTTTTTAGAGAAAAATCTGTAAGATTGCTTCTGGGAACTGCTCCAACATGTTATCATTTATTTCCAATTTAATTTTTTTTWAACTTTCATTCTTTTGCCCTTGCATATGGGTCTATTCATCTCTTTAAAAGCTTTAGGCTGAATCAACTTAGGCAGCGGTAGACAACACGAGGCAGGCTACTTTCCGAAGGCCCATTTATGTCTATTTTTATAAAGAGAATCAAATTCCAGTTTACAGTAAGCATATGCCTCAGTTGACATCTGTTTCTGAGACTCGGACGCTTTGTTTGCATAACAGTCGCCAACATACAGCCTTGTTTTAAGTCAGCTCACTGAGTTGTATGTGGGTGGTTCAGCTGGGGATTTTTGTCACAGCTGATCCCCTACTGCTGATGGCTGATAGGAAAGAGGGAAAATCCGAGAAGTCCAGACCCGTCTATTACTGCAGATTTTAACATTCTCAATGAACCACTTATGCAGGGTGTCTCAGCAACCAAATCCTCACGTGCCCGGGCAGAGGAGGGGTGATCGTCACTGTGCTGAATTAAAGCTCACCAACTTCTCTTTGGGGGGTGCAGAGGGTATKTTTAAGGGGAATGGGAAGGAGCAAGAGCACGATCCTCTTTCTAGCCAGTCAGATAATTCAGAGTACAATCAGATGCAATCCTTAAATGGGATGTCAGAAATGAGGCTTATTGGAAACTAAGAATGCCAGATGTTTGTGAAGCTGTACGTCTCGCCCTTTTGTGTGAAGTCTTGGTTGTGTATGTTTGTGTGTGTGTGTGTCGCGCGCATGTATGAGAGATAGAACAACGTTGGCTTCCCTCTGTTCATCTAATTCTTCTGTGTTTGAAAGCGTATGTGATTCCCACACRCATGAGATCAGGCATAGCATTACAATATTGCAATATGTGCATGTGACTGCCTTTAGCATCTGTTGTTACTGCTTTTAAAGGAGTCTCTACTCATGTAGAGTTGCCACAAATGCAACGCTAACCCACAGTCTGTAAATTTCCCCCTTTCTTGCCCTGCCCTTGCAAAGCATGCCAGTTAGTTAAAAACAACAACAGAAAGCACTAACGTCCAGAGGTGGGGCTATCCGTATGCCTTAGACAGTAATGCCGATTAATAGAGGGTGTCTTTGAATTCCTAGTTTCCCCTAAGTTGACATAGACCCTTAATGTATTTGAAAATACAGTGTTTACTGACTTAAACATATGGAACTTTTCCTCTGGCATTCTTCTATAATGTACAGCAGTCATCTATGGAATGTGCAACAATTCTCCAGGGGAGGAGGGATTTACATATGGACACTTTGCAGCGGACCCAGCAGCAGCAGCATGCAATGGCGGCACCCCATTTACATATCGACACTGCAGCGGACCTAGCAGCAGCAGCATGCAATGGTGGCACCCCATTTACTCTTAGCCATCGCACCTACTCTCTTTTTCCCTTTAATTTTTATATATGGCAAAAAAATTCATTGAAGAGAGATTTTAGATGACAGGGCTGTAATTTTAAACCCAATAGAAGAGGTGTAAGCAATTTGAGCTTAGCTGAAGTATAATCTTAGGTTGTCAAGAAGAAACCCATTCTCCCCATGCTAATCAATCAGTGTATCACCAGCCAATCATCTCTTCAGCTTAGCATATATCCCAAGGTTTGATATATCTATTAACTGCCCATCATGCAGCTGGTCTCTGGATGATGAGATTCCCCTATCTTGGCATTTGGTGGCAGACGACTGAGCTATCACAGTCCCAGATAAATACCAAAGTGGAGATTTCAATCCTGTTCCTGAGAGCAGAGACAATCCAGAAATATTGAAAATATTCTTAGAAGAGAATACACAGAAAATTACATTGCTCAACACCATGGTGTGGGTGAAAATTGTATATATTACCTGATTCTCCCTCCCCAGACACAACATTGTAAAAGAGAATTACTCTTTCATTATGTTTGGAATGCTGGTAATCAACAGAATTGTTGGGAGCTGCTAGGACTCTTAATTACAAGACAAATGACATGTAGATATTTGAATAAGTAAGACTAATGACCAGGCAGAAGATATATTTCCCCGAAAACAAACAGAAGCTCAATTACAGAAAGCAAGGCACACAATCATTGTAATTCCAGAGTCGGGATGCGTGCGACAGGGAGTGTCTCCATTTCTGAAGATTGTATGTTGTTTCCTGGCCTCAATTCAGAGATCCTGGTATTGCGTGAGCAGCAGCAGAGTTTATCTATAGCCACTTCCTCCAGCTATGYGTCCAGTCATGGAAATAGAAACAGGAGCCAAAAATCACTTCAGCAAATTGCCAAGTATCTGTGACTGTGTAGAAATTGGGAAGAGGAGAATGCAAGCCATGGGCTTTTCTTTAAACTCTAATTTTCACTTCCAAGGTTAAAAAAAAAATCTCTTTACAAGATGCAAACTCAAATCATAATGTAATTCTTCCTTCTACGCTTGCTTATGTTGCTTAGTCGTGGAAGAAAACTAAGGCGAGCTGTTTGGGTATTGAGGTTCCAGCTCTAGCTCAACCAATTATCTGTTCTGTGTGTGAATAAAGACCCTTCATTTGTCAAGGCTTTCCCTCATAATCGGGGATTTCTCTGCAGTGCCCAYAAAAAGCAGTAAGCAGTTATTCTCATGAGATGCAAACGGTATCTCATATTCTTCAACAAGGTAGTTTTTCTTGTCAATAGTGCTGAAAATTTAGATTAGTGCTATGGAATTTGCTCAGCAAAAATTACCCCCATGCTACTAGGCAGCAGAAGCCGATGAGAAACACATTCTAGCCGAAACGCAACCCTCTCAGCTCAAAGCCGCCATTGTTTCAATCATCAGTTACGGGGTACAGGGATGATGGAGTTCACGATAACATGAACTCTGCGGCTGGAGAGAGAAGAAAATCTGTTTTGTGTCCTGAGAAGTCTGGTGTGAGCCCATGGGGACCCTGATGACTTATCCACGCTCAACAACTCAGCCCAGGCACTCTGACCTCGACTTGCAAACACTCCTGTGTCCTGGTGTGAAAAGACCGAAGGCAATATAAAAAACTCTGGAAATGTTCTATCTTTCCCAACAGAAAGATAATTATGATATCAGTCCAGAACAAGTGTTTGGTTTAAATGGTGTATTTTGAAGGCACTTCTCCAGGAGTTCCAATGCCTAAAGAAAAATGTATGGGCTAAGGTTACAAATTTGTCATAGCAGAGAGAAGTTGACAAGAAAAAATAGCCAGACAGGGGGTCATATTCTCTCTCAAGTCACTTAAAAGACTCACTCCGAGACTCCTTCCAGACTCCTGTGATTAGAATCCTGCCTGCTTATAGATAACAACAGACATGAGAGCCTGTGACAYAGGTTCTATGGAATGAAGAAAAAGGATTGACTTAAAGAAAGATGGCCTATTGAATGTGGAGTCTGTTGTTGGCCTGGGAACGTGTGGAAGTGTGCACCTTTCTGGCCCAGGGCAACCTTGCTTCCCAGAGCATCTATCCTGTCTTCTTGTGATAATTCTCCTTCCAGGCCTATGGCTTGYGTGTCTAGGTTAAAAGGCCAGTGAGCGTGCATTGAGTGCAGTGACACATCCGTATAGAAGTTGACCTGTGGCTGAACTCAAAGGTAACATCAGGACCTGAGTAAATACAGCATAGGGAACTCGGCAGATTGGCCTTGCAGCAGGAGAGTAATTCAGTTTTCATTGTTATGAGTTCCAGGGTTTAGAACTGTTTGCTATTGTTCTACATAAATACACCATGGCTGTATAGATAGATTGTGGAATCTGGCTCTAAGAAAGAAGCACTGAGCTCTCGTCCCACAGGAAGTTTATGTCCAAAGACAATGCAGACAGAAAAGTAGATCAAAAGTTACTTTGTAAAACATTGACTGTGATATCCATAACATTTCTTCACCAAAATATGACCAGTTCTTGCCTTTGGGGAGGAAAGCTTACGTTATAACTGGACAGAGGTTATAGCGAAAGAGAAGATGGCAGAAAGAGAGAGCAGGGAGAACCAAGGGAGAGGAAAACGGAGGGAGAAGGCAGGGTCCCGTTGGTCCTGGTATGGAGAGGAAGTGTGCACCCAGATACCAGACACCAAGCTTGGCCACCAGCACAGCCAATGAGAGTCTCTCCCAAGTCGTCTTTTTACTACTGGAGGTGCCACATTTAGTGGTAGCTAGCCTCTAATCTCAGCAGGATTCTGGAAGCAGTGTGCCCAGCCTCTGAGCAGTGGGCAGAGTGGGGAGGAAGCCGTAGCAGAGAACAGTTAAGAATCAATGCTCTGGAAACACTCCGGAAGGGTGAGAAATACCCACTCCTGACTTCTTTGTGGGTCGTAACTAATACCGCCACAAGACGCGTAATAGGGCCCCTGTCACACTGTGTTACGAAAGTATTAATTGAATAGAGCAATCCAAATATCTATGTGAA
>BDUI01000128.1:69530-96089 GCA_002335545.1 Apodemus speciosus
TCTCTCTCTCTCCTCCCTCTCTCTCTCTCCTCCCTCTCCCTCCCCCTCTCCTTTTTTAATATGAACATCACCAAAGCACTTTCAAATGAAATAGCAAAGAAAGCTTTGTTTCAAGTGGGGTTATCCTGAACATCAGTAAGATATGGCCTTATTTATCAAATCAATTTGCCAAGTAGTGGTTCAGGTTTTTCCAAGTTGTTAATACCAACTTCTTTTGTGAGAAGGGGAGAAATGGACTCAGTGAACAGAGGGCTTGCTCAGCATGCATGATGCACTTGGTCTGGTCCCCAGCACCATATAAACAGGTCTATGGAGGTTGGAGATTCAGAAATTCAAGATCAACCTCAGCTACACTTGCTCAAGACAGCCTGGGCTACATGAGACCCTATGTCAAAGAGAGAAAGTGGAGAGTCACTTGTCTTTCTTCCTGATTCTCTACCAAGAAACCATTCTTTCCCCAGGGCCATTAGTGGGGGGAACTTGGAGCAAGGCACTGTTGACATACTAAGATGTTCGACTTCCACATGACATGCTTTTAAAAAGTTGTGCCGCACTGCAAGGCCCGACCGCAGGACTGGCTAACGGATGCCCCTGAGGTTTTCGTGAGCAGCACGTACCTCCTAGGATGGTTTTCTCTCCGGGGAGGCTTGCGTATGYGTGTAGAGCAGCCACGCCGGAGCATGCAGCTTCTCCTGTGTTTGGAGTGGARTCACAGTGTTGCCTGTAAGGGAGATAAAGCTAGACTCCAGGGTAGGAATCTGCTTCAGGAGCCGGGCACAGCTCACCACTGAGTGCAGGAAGGAAGCCTACTCTTGACGCTTTGGGGCTTCCATGGGGTGTCCATGTTGACAAAGTGGCTCGGAAGCCAAAAATAAGGAACCACAATTATGACCAGCACTCACTGCTCTGTCCTTTCTACCTCATTTGTTTCTGTTACGTCTTTTCAAGGGAAATAAGATGACTCTACCCAAAGGAGAGGGCCTTGGTGTCCCCAGCTCCCGTGGCTCAGCAGGGCTTTGGAGAAGTTGGCAGTAGAAGCCTGTTTCTCCTCTCTTCACCGCAGAAGGGATGCGATGCAGAGCTTCTGGGGAAGCCCAGGCCCGCCTTCCCGCTTCCCTCCKGATAGGAGCTCTTTGTCTCCTTTTCCAGAAAGGATTCTTCTGGTGCCCTCTAGCCAGGTGAAATGTTCTCCTGGGGAAGAAGGGGACAGGGAGGTAGGCAGCTCTCATAGGAGGGGGGTCTCCCCTCGGCTTATCTTTTCTGACCAAAGGGGGATTCTTATTACTCCACCAAGGAGCAAATCTCCTAGATGGAAACATCAAGATCAAAGGGCTTTGCTCAGTTTGGGAGAAAGAAAGTTTCACTTCGAGAGGGGGTTCTGTTTTAACATACTCCATTCTCTAGATCAAAATACCACTTTTATAGCCCATAAAGATACACTGTCATCATTTGTCAATTTAAAAATTAACCAAGAAAAAAACTTTCACAACTAGTATATGTGGCAGTTCTTCTCTGAAGCTGGGAAATTTAATTAACCAAAGCACTTCTAACTCAATTAAAACTGACACGTATTAAAGATTTAACTTACAGGCCCATTTAAATCCATCTAAAAGATTTCCCAGTAGAGGTTTACATTTGAGTGCTGGTACAAATAAAATATTGTAACCAATCTTATTTCTGTAAGATGTCACAGGCCGGGGCCACTGACATTCTCTGAAGCTTTTATCTGGGGATGTGCACAAATATACTGCATCCTGGGGCACAGGCTCAGCCAGTTCAACTCTTCCTCTTTATTCTTGAAGTTAGAACCCAAATATGATTTGTCTAGAGTCATAAAGTTAGTCATTGACAGCCTGGAGAACTAGAAATGTATGRTCTCTCATTCCAGGACCAGCCACTGTTCAAAGGAGTAGCTCATGGAGGTCTTCCATCACTGGAGAGTATGGCCTCAAAGCCCAGCAAGGTTACAYGAGCTCATTCTCCGTTTACACACTTCACTGTGCCCTTTTCTATCATAAGGATAGTACGTGTCTTAGGAATAAGCAAGATAATCCATACAAAGTGCACAGCCCACTGTTTGGCAGGTAGGAAACACTCAGTGAATGCTGCGTCTACTCCAGTAGTAAACATGGTAGTGACAGTAATGGCCAGCGCAGGTYGAGTGCTTACTGAGTAACAGTACTGGCCAGCACAGGTTGAATACTTACTGAGTAGCAGTAATGACCAGCACAGGTTGAGTGCTTACTGAGTAATAGTAATGGCCAGCACAGGTTGAGTGCTTACTGAGTAGCAGTAACGACCAGCACAGATTGAGTGCTTACTGAGTAATAGTAATGGCCAGCACAGGTCGAGTGCTTTCTGAGTAACAGTACTGGCCAGCACAGGTTGAGTACTTACTGAGTAACAGTAATGGCCAGCACAGGTTGAGTATTTACTGAGTAACAGTACTGGCCAGCACAGGTGAGTGCTTACTGAATTCTCACTACACCTGTCTAATCCTCAGTCTGTATACAGAGTGGACAGTATTCTCCTATTCAGATAAGGAATCAAGGCAATGAGGTATAAGTGACCTGCCAAGGCCACAGAGCTCCGTCGGGGCTACTTTTCAAGTTCACATCCTTACCGGTGAGCAGCTGCAGTCGTGGCTGCCTGCCGTGTGTCCCCGTTGCTCAGCAGGGAGTCTCACCAGCGCTTCCCTTTTTGGCATCTGTCCCTCAAACTGACCATCAGAACCAAAGGCCAGAGCCTCTGGGGATGTTCTGGGAAGGACATCTTCTCTTCTTTGCCTTTGGGCCAGGTTCCTTCTTAGGTACCCTCACAGCCCGCACCTCAGTGAGAGTCCAGTCACGTCGTACACAGCTCAAGTCTGACTGCTTCTTACGCTTGAGCCCTACCTGCAAACCCAGCTCACAGTCCGAGAAGTATTTAGTGTTGAAATCCTCTGGACAGCAATTCCTTCCCTCTGCACATTATTGGCTCTTTTATATAGTTATAAAAGTTATATGTTGGCTCTTCCAGGGGCATAAGCAGCAAAGCTTCATCCCAGTGCCCTTGGCCTATCACCAGTGGAAGGCAGCAGATCCTGTGTCAAGAGTCACCTGGGGCCACATTCTAGCTCCGTGATAGAGTATWTATCTGACCTGTGTCTTGGTGTTCCCCTCTGCATGATAGTTCTCAATAGTATTMGCATTAAATAAGTTTTCATCTGCCTGCTGTTCTAGGCTACACAGACATTCCCTCTCACCCAGATCTACCTTGTTCACTGTAATCCAGATTCATAAACATAGGATGGCTTCTACTTAACCCTTTAGGGTACAGAGTGTACATATACAGAGAGAAAGACATCATATACATATATACATACACACATGGGTACATAATATACATATATACACACATTTTATGCACAACACATGCGCGAGTGTGTGTGTGTGTGTATGTGTGTGTGCATAAATGTACACATTTGGAATTCCTGGTGCAGACTGTTTCAAAGTCTAGAACCAGGACACATTATTCCAAATGCAGTTCTTCTGACTTAATTTCATGGGTTATTATTTAAAAATGAGACTCTCCATGAAAATATCATATAAATGCCTTCAAGACAGTATAGAAACATTTCAAAGCAGTAACAGCAATATCCCCAGCAACAGTGTCACCTTATAGATGGCTTCTACCATCTGTAAGGGATTTGGTATGTGGCTGACCTTATTCTAGATGCCTTATATGCATATACATTTAGTCTTCACAGCATCCTGTAAGCAATACTCATTGCCTGTATTTATCAAATAAGAGGCTTGAGGCACTGCCCCACTGGCTGGCTAAGGAAGCCGACCCCCGCCAGAGTTGCTGTGTTTTCCTTTCCTTATAGCACCGCTTAGTACCTGAAATTCTATTTACTGTCTCCTACCTCTATTAAAGCTATTTAGGGAAAGGCTTTGCTTTAATTACTACAATATCCTGGCTTCTAAGGCAGGCATGGCTGTTAATAACTGTGTGTTCTGTGAATGAATGAAGAGGCTTTAAAAGGTTAAGCACCTTGCCAAGGTCACAGATCCGTAAGAGCAAGGACTCAAGATGAACTACATCTAAGTCCAGAAGGTGAAGCCTCTTTCTCTATTGTAGTCTTTATGGGGTGAAGGACTCCTGGATATAATCCGACTGAAACCCATCATTTTGCAGATGAGGATTCTGAAACTCAAAAAGGTGACATTACATAAGTCCCAGTATCTCTCTGTGTGGTAATGTCTCAGTCCAGGCTCCCCCAGGCTGGTGTTTAATAGATCATTATATCAGCCACCTCAGCTCATGGAAAATTCACATATGCATCTGTCCATTGTCCACCATCTTGTTCACAAACGAGACCCTCAACACTCCTGAGCCCCTGTCAGTCAGTTCCTGGATCAGGGTCAGTGGTGATGATTTGAGATGTCTTTGAGAAGTGAGTTGACAAGACCCACTAGGTCATTAGATACAGGGAGTGTTAAGGCCCCAAAGGCAGTGGCAAGGGACACGAGGAGGTCCTTACCCAGTGTCGTCCTGCCTCCCKGTGCTCCTGGTCAACCAGGTTTCTTCAGACTATCCAGCATTAACTTGTAAAATGTGAGTCAGATCCAACAGTCTGTTGTTTAAACCATAGATTTTAAAAAGGATTTAAGATGTTAGCGTTGCCTTTGGAGCCTCTGTGTCTGGTCCCTCCCTCCCCTCCAGCCTTGTCTTGTCTCACTCTCTTCACGATGGAGCCTTACTCCTGGAACATCAAAATATCCCTCTCTTCAGAACAGTATTTCATGAGGCTCTTCTTTGAAGGACCATTCTGTCTATCCGTGCCCCTCTGTCCATCATGCCCCCCTTTGTCCATCTGTGCCCCCTCTGTCCATCTGTGCCCCCTCTGTCCATCCGTGCTCCCTCTGTCCATCATGCCCCCTCTGTCCATCCGTGACCCCYTCTTCTTCCTTTACCTTACATTCCTTCCATCCACATACACTCCATGACTTTACATCCCTACTGTAACCTCATGCATAGCACCATTGTCTGACTTCTTTTTTTTTAAGGTCTTATTTATTTATTTATTTATTTATTTATTTATTTATTTATTTATTTATTTATTATATGTAAGTACACTGTGGTTGCCTTCAGACACACCAGAAGAGGACGTCAGATCTCATTATGGATAGTTGTGAGACACCATGTGGTTGCTGGGATTTGAACTCAGGGCCTTTGGAAAAGCAGTCAGTGCTCTTAACTGCTGAGCCATCTCTCCAGCCCTATCTTACTTCTTTATGAGAGCCAACCTAGTGGGGTTTAAAAGTAACATTTTTAAAAATTTAACATTATTTAAAATAAAGTAACAGGCATTTGCCCTGGCTGTTGCTTGCCGGCCAGGAATAGATAAGACCTAATGGCTAAAGACATCATACACACACACACACACACACACACACACACACACACACACACACACACACACACNGATTTTAGGACACAGAGAAATCAAGCTGGAACCAGGATTGAATAGCTCTCATAGTGCCATGGTGTGCTGCTAGTCAGGCTGCTTGGGGAGGAATCGTCACGATTGTCTTACTTGGTTGTGCACCCTGCATGCTCCACTACTGACCAACAGAACAAGTGCCCACTGGGGCCATAGTAGCAGACTGGTCACAAAGGTAACCAGCCACTCTGGAGGAGATCTGAGACCTCCTCCTCAGGAGGGAATCTACATCCTCTACCAGATCCTGCTCAGTGCTCATGGCTTTGCAGATGATAGGTCCTAGTGGGGAAGCAAAGATGGCTATGGTTTTGCTAAGTGAACACAACATGCCCATCAGAGTAACTGAGATAAGTGTGTTCATACCCTAGATTAGTGCGACCCATTGACTTTGGCCAGAAAAGCTTCTTTTTACAGTGGACCACGGTAGCTGTATAACTCATTAGTAACTGATGTGTGCTGGCCACTTTGGACGCTCAGCCATGAATAATTATATCATTCCCTCTAAGGATCACCACAGGACACTGCAGGACATGGTGCAGGAAGAAGGTAAGAGATGGAGGAAGGTGTGTTGTAAGGTGTGTGGTCTTCAGAGCTTGACATCATCATCGTACCATAGATCTCACAGCAGCTGAGGTTACTGGCCAGAGACCTGTGCAAGACTGGGCCTGCAGCATCCTGCTGTGTAGGGAAGAGGGACCAAAGAGGCCTGTGGGGATCTATAGGACATAATAGTAGCCAATGGGAAGGTGTTCACCCCACCCCAGTATCTATGGGGGCTTTATGATGTGTAAGGGGAGAGAAACATCTTCAGTGGTGTAGCCTCTAGTGGAGAGGCCAAGGTCTGGGAATGATCCCTCGCCCAGGGTCCTGTAAGCAACCTAATGAAACCCAGTGAGTGTCATCAACTGCTAAAATAAACGAGAAGCAGAGGGAGGACTAGAGAGAGAATCAGCAGCAGCAGTAAAGGGACGAGCGAGGGTGATAGAGTCAGTAAAAACAGCAAATGTGTATAATTATGAAAACACTCTAAGGAAACCCATTGTGAATATAATTAACATACATGAACAATTAGTCATTTAAAGCTTCGATAAAGCCACATTTTGGAAAGGCTTTGAAGAAACAAATATGTTCTTAAAAAATGTTTATTACTGTGTGGATATTCGATGGGGAGCATGCACAGCTGCCCATGTGTGGAGGTCAGAGGGCAATTCTGTGCAGTTGGTCCCCAACCMTCTCACTGTCACATATGATCTAGGGCTTAAGTCATAAGAGCCAGCTCAGAACATTCTTCCTGGGGATGCATGGAGCATACAAATTCCACATAGGAYGTTACATATAAATCCTAACAGCCTGGGACCAGAGGCATTTTAAATTTGGGATCATTTTAAACTGGGGTTACATAATATCTTGTAAATGGAGTCCAAGGGTAAACATGAAATTCAGTTGCTTTATATGTATTTTATACAAGTCATCCGAAGTTGGTTTTATTACAGTGTTTTTTAGTGCAACTGTGCTTTGACTGATGTTCCTCGAGAGCATGTGACCATTTACCATCATGGAACACTCAGAAAATGTCAGGTTTTGCAGTATTTTGGATTCTAGATTAGGGATGCTCCACCTGTCCACCAGAATATGAACTGTATGAATATTTTATCTGCCTGTATGTATGTATGTGCAGTCTACATGCCCTGGTGCTCCTGGAGGCCAGAAGAGGTCGGTGCATACCCTGGAACCAGAGTTAGAGATGGCTGTAAGCCATCATGTGGGTGTTAGAAGTCGATCTAACACCCACAAGAAGTCGATCTAACACCCAGTAATCTGCAAGGGCAGCAAGTGCTCTCTTAACTACTGAGCCATCTCTCCAGATCCTATCCTTAATTTTTGACCAGATATTCTATCTCTAAGTATGGGAAAAAATGTTAGGAGAAGGTATGTCCTACTCTTGCTGCTATTTATAATCTTATAATATTACGAACTTCGAACCTCACTTAATTATCTGCTAAGAGGAAATGGGTTAATTGAATGCAGATGCACAGTAGAGTGTCTAGGCAGTCTGTACAAACAACACAACTGGAATGTAGGCTCCGTGTGCTATGGACTCTTCCYAGCCTTCATGGATAAGGGCAAAATCAAGTCACGGCATCCCTGCAGGACAAGGTCCCAACCGAGTAAGATACCTTTATGACTAGGAAGGGTTTTTGGAATGATGTCTAAAACATTAACAGTGATTATATTGCTAATGGTAGAAATTTAGCTTTTGATCTTTGTATTTAACTTAGTTTAAAAATCACTCTATAATTTCTGGAAAAAATATAAAACGAATTGAAAAGACTCTGCACTTTAGAAGTCATATTCGCTCTTCATTGGGGCCTAAGTTTTAGTTAAATACCTTTCCCCTATCATTACTTTTTAAAAACCTCACAGCCATGTACTCAGGGCATAAAGAAATTCATTCTTGTGGTAATTATATCTACTCAGCAAGAGCAGTGTCTTGGGTCTTCCTTCAGAGAATTTTATTATGTACTTCAGCCTTTATGAAGTTCTTTATGTGTGGAAGTACAAGGCCTTATGACTTTGGGGTCCTGACAAAACAAAGGTAAAAACCGTTCTCCCATCTGTCCTGACTCTTGGGACATYGCTGTGGTCCTCATGCATTCTCTCCTCTGCTCTTTGCGAGAGGCCAACAGTAACAACTGGCTTTTCCTTTGTGCTTTTTATTATGAGTTCAGAACTGTCCCTAAGCACACTGCATGCATTTCACTCATCGATCCTCACAGGGATCCCGTGAAGTTGACGTTGCAGTCATTATGGTGTGCAGATGAGAAGCTCGAGTCAGTAACCTATCCAAAGTCTCTCAGCCAGCAAATGACAGAGCATGACCAGAGCCAGAACAGACTGGTTTCAAGCAATCTGTGGTCTTAACAGCTACACTCACCCACCCCTCTTTTCCTTCCCTCTAAATGTGTTTCTAAACACCTCTTGTTGGTTTTCCTTGTCCCCCTTCCTCTCCCAAGTTGTCCTTTCTCTTGAAAATGCTGGGAAGTTGGAGTAGTAAGTTTACCTGCCCAGCTCTCCTGCAGCCAGTACTTTAATGAAGCCAGTTCTTCCTCTTCAAAGTAGGAGATCCATTTAGGGAGAAAAAAATCAAGTCTTTTCAATGTGTTTACCTTTGTGGCAAGGCCTGTCAGCTGAGTGCTGGGTGCTGAGAGGAGGCTGCTCTTTCTCAGGGCCACCAAATTTCCTTAAGCTCAAACCGGAAGRCTGGGTGGAAAGGGAGTAGGGCTTACTGAAGGATGGATGGTTGAGTCTGATCCTTCGGAGAAAACCATAATTTTTATGAGATTATTTGTTCTAAGGTAATGTAGGCTCATTGTATAAATGTTGGGAAATGCAAAAAAAAAAGTATAGTGAAAAGAATTAAGAGCACATATGATCCAACCATCCTATGACAACCACTAGTGAGTTCTAACATCTTTACCTAGAAGCAAGTCATATCCATTCTTGAACTTCAGGTCTTCTCAATAGATGTATAAGTGATGGTTTTAGGAAATGTCTGACCATGAACTTTAGTGTATAGGAATACTGCTTGATTTAAAGGCATGCCGAAGTTGGTGAAATTAATGTTTCTTAATTTTATACTGTAGTTTGGTTTTTTAATTAAAGAAATGAAGGACTCGAGGATATTTTAAAGCATTAATATGGAAAGGTATTGGAAAATAGAATGACCTTGGCAGTTTTATCTACTCCTTAACGTGATTTTAATTCTTTTTAATTTTTGTCTAAAAGGAGCTGCATATGCACATTTAGCAAGCCTTCAACTTACATGTATTAATTTTGTATAACTAAGATTAAGATCCATTTGAACTACCATCAACATTTAAGCTTTGGTATCTATAATGTTGGTTCTTAGTGGGTTTCTTTCGTTGTTTTGTTTTGTTTTGTTTTGTTTTGTTTTGTTTTGTTTTGTTGTGATTGAAGTTTGGCAAAGTTCATAGAGGCTGTTCTACTGGGAAAGGTCATAACATTGGCCGATATAAAAACAACGGCCAAGGAAAGTCATGATCTGGCACGTGGAAGGGACCATGTTGGCGGGTTTGGTTGGAGCTGCATGGTGAGCCTTCGCTTTAGAAGCTTCCTCTGGAGGACAGGACTGTCTAACCCTAGTCTCTCGTCTTGTTTCCAGGTATCTGGCCAGCTGAGGAGGTTTTGGCTTACTACTGCCTCAAGCACAGTCATATATTCAGGTAAGGCTGCAGTTAAAAGATCTCAGATATTGAATCTGCCTGTTGAAAATGGCCTGTCCTACATTCTCCAGACTGTAAATTGTTGAAAGGAGGAAAAAGAAAAAAGAGAGTTCTGCATGCACACGTGTTGCTTCTGAGGAGGCATCCACATGGCCCTCAGGCTACCGTCACACAGCCAGCTCTGGCTGGCTGTCAAAGGCTCTTGATTTCCACTCAGAGCATTTTATTTCGCTTTGATTTAGGGGAAACAAAAGTGGAGGTACAATCAACCCTTGCTGATTGTGAAGGTCAAAAAAAAAGTCTTCACAATAAACACATTCTGTAACTTCTGCTACAAAAGTCACTAACATATTAGATAAATGCATTATAGCTATTAATTGAAGATGTTTTGGATTTAAAGGTATTTTTTGTGTCCATGACAATATGTATAATATAAATTAATATACTACAGAAATCAATATTTTTAGTTATTAATATGTATTATGTATCAAATCATGGATGGGATTTGGGGGGAAAATCTTTTATTTAAAAATTCTGGAGATCTTTGGTACAAGCAGAAAGTAGAGGTTTGGGCTTTTTTTCATTTTAGTTATTATTTTATGAAAATTCTATGTATACTTCAGTCCATTACATTTTATAACAAGCTATTAGTGATCATGATATGTTTAAACTGTATGTCCTTAAGAGAATAAGTTGATACCATGTAATATCTGAAGCTCTGTGGRTTGGTATTTACCAACCAGTCTGTGGTTACTTTGAATAACTAAATGTATATTAAAATAATTTTTAATATGAATGTCCTCTTTTGACACCCCCCCACACACACACACTTTAATTTTGTTTTTTTTTTCCTCCATAAACTTCCCAAACTTGGAGACTACAGGTAGTATTCAGAGTCTAAGCATGTCATGTGTGCAGAGGGCAGGCCTGAGCCTGGCTACACAGCCGCCCTGGACACTGGCCTTCGATCATCTGGGCTGCGCCCAAGCTCCAGTCAGCAAGCAGTAGGCCAGGGTGAGACTGTCACACAGGAGAGCTGACATTTAGGCACAAAGGGGGAGAGTAGGTGTAGACCGACAGGTTGAGCCTTAACTCTGAGCCTGGTMCCACCCCAGCCTGGGCTTGCCCAGGTTAGCCATATTATAGCCCTGCATTGTTTAGTCGCTGTGTTGTGCTGGGGTCAATTTGTGATCTAAGTGTTAATTACTAAATGCTCTTGGGTAATTGTGCTTTATGCGGGTGGTTCAGCTTTCCAAAATATTTCAGCTGGTTTTAGAATTTAAAAAAACAAAAACAAAACAGAACAAACCCCTCAGGATTGCATTTATTTGTGCCTTGTGTGTGACTCTAATATAAGTTCCTAGGCACTCACATATCTTCTAACCGTTTTTGAAGGCATGAATGTGGATTAACAATGTTATCCTTCCCTAACAATTATCTTTCGCAACTCTAGCTAGTTTAGTCCTAAAAGACAGCGCCATTGACAAGGGAAAAAAAGGAACCTTCTCAGATTTTTCAGCTCAGCGGTGGTAATGTTGCAGCGAACACTAATGAGGGAACCCCCACTGGTCTGCCTGCTTTGTGACTTTTCTATTTCATAATTATTTTTAAAACGCAAAACGCCATGAGGTAGGCCAGTCGTGTCTCCACAACTCCCTGGCAGTGTCATTCTGACTGCAGATGGCAATTTGTTCTTGTAACATATACACGGCTCTGACCGTTCCCATCTAATTTGTATGGGTTCTACCATGTCTTTCTCTCTTTCAGGGACCTTGCTGTGTGTGAGCTGGGGGGTGGCATGACATGCTTGGCTGGCCTCATGGTAGGTCTTTTCTCAATTCCAATCCCATTCAGAGGGAAAACAAAAGGAAAAATGTTCCAGGGCCTCTAACTGCTGGGTCAGAGAACNTTGGTATTTACCAACCAGTCTGTGGTTACTTTGAATAACTAAATGTATATTAAAATAATTTTTAATATGAATGTCCTCTTTTGACACCCCCCCACACACACACACTTTAATTTTGTTTTTTTTTTCCTCCATAAACTTCCCAAACTTGGAGACTACAGGTAGTATTCAGAGTCTAAGCATGTCATGTGTGCAGAGGGCAGGCCTGAGCCTGGCTACACAGCCGCCCTGGACACTGGCCTTCGATCATCTGGGCTGCGCCCAAGCTCCAGTCAGCAAGCAGTAGGCCAGGGTGAGACTGTCACACAGGAGAGCTGACATTTAGGCACAAAGGGGGAGAGTAGGTGTAGACCGACAGGTTGAGCCTTAACTCTGAGCCTGGTMCCACCCCAGCCTGGGCTTGCCCAGGTTAGCCATATTATAGCCCTGCATTGTTTAGTCGCTGTGTTGTGCTGGGGTCAATTTGTGATCTAAGTGTTAATTACTAAATGCTCTTGGGTAATTGTGCTTTATGCGGGTGGTTCAGCTTTCCAAAATATTTCAGCTGGTTTTAGAATTTAAAAAAACAAAAACAAAACAGAACAAACCCCTCAGGATTGCATTTATTTGTGCCTTGTGTGTGACTCTAATATAAGTTCCTAGGCACTCACATATCTTCTAACCGTTTTTGAAGGCATGAATGTGGATTAACAATGTTATCCTTCCCTAACAATTATCTTTCGCAACTCTAGCTAGTTTAGTCCTAAAAGACAGCGCCATTGACAAGGGAAAAAAAGGAACCTTCTCAGATTTTTCAGCTCAGCGGTGGTAATGTTGCAGCGAACACTAATGAGGGAACCCCCACTGGTCTGCCTGCTTTGTGACTTTTCTATTTCATAATTATTTTTAAAACGCAAAACGCCATGAGGTAGGCCAGTCGTGTCTCCACAACTCCCTGGCAGTGTCATTCTGACTGCAGATGGCAATTTGTTCTTGTAACATATACACGGCTCTGACCGTTCCCATCTAATTTGTATGGGTTCTACCATGTCTTTCTCTCTTTCAGGGACCTTGCTGTGTGTGAGCTGGGGGGTGGCATGACATGCTTGGCTGGCCTCATGGTAGGTCTTTTCTCAATTCCAATCCCATTCAGAGGGAAAACAAAAGGAAAAATGTTCCAGGGCCTCTAACTGCTGGGTCAGAGAACYGTCAACAGCATCAGCTGCGGTCAAGCTGCCGGGCCTTGAGAGACCTTCTAGATTGACTTACTTTCGGATCATATTGATTTTATGGTTGCCTCCATGAGCAGAAGCATTTTACCTCAGTGTAGTCAATATCGCTTGTTGTGACATTCCAGGCTTCGCACAGTCTTTCTTTGCTATAGGGAAAGCATTTTTTTTTTTCAGATTATAGTCCCATTTGCTAAGATACAGGAATAGCCCGGCGAATCACAGTTGGAGCACCATGAGATAGCTGCTAATGTTTTGCCTGCATTATTACACCAACAGACATGATCCAGAGCGCTCAGTAATTAGATTCTTTTGAATTAGATTGGCCATTCAGGAACGTCGTTCCCCATTCTCTGGGTTCTGAGTCATGTATTCAGGAGATATTATGTAGCAGCACAGTGCATTAGACAAGTTTTTATGTCTCTACAAATAAAAGCATATTGTTACACTGATTGGCATTTGACAAACCTGTCGCTCTTATACAATGTGTCGAGGTTACAGCCCAATGTGCGAGCATGTCAAAGCTCACAAAAAAATTACCCTCACAAAGCCATCTGCCTGCAATACAAAGTTATATGAAGGGCATCAGGCAGCCAGACAGAAGCAAGCTGAAAGGCAGAGTGACAGCCTTGTATGATGGCTCTACTAGATAAACAGAAGCCCACAAATGAAAGCCTCTCAGAATACCATCATCCGCTGTCACAATGCAATTACCGAACAGAATGATAGCAAGATAGAGGCTCCCGCAAATGGAATGATAAAAGTATTGACTGATTTGATTGAATGATTAAAATAATGCAGACATAAAATGAAAAAAGATTGAAGATTGTTACAGAGAAATAGGTGAGGAATCATGATACCGGAGGCTTGTCACTGCCGTCCTCACTTCCACACAGACAAGCATGTTTGCTCATTGTTTGCCCTGCTCCTTTTTTTTTTTTTTTTTTCTTCCTTCCAG
The DNA here is from genome assembly GCA_002335545.1 of Apodemus speciosus. Lineage (NCBI taxonomy): Eukaryota > Metazoa > Chordata > Mammalia > Rodentia > Muridae > Apodemus > Apodemus speciosus. The sequence continues at coordinate 83,335 of BDUI01000128.1, forward strand.
GTTGCTATTTCTGCAGATGTCAAAGAAGTTCTGCTAACTGATGGGAATGAAAAGGCCATCAGAAGTATCCTTATTCAGATAGAAAGCCGGTTCGTTGTGCTCGCCCCCCCCTGCCCCGCCCCCAGGCTGAGTAACAGTCGACATAAAGACAGACAGCAGCACGGGGTATTAAAAAGAGCTCCTCATACACATGATCAGTAATTAAGAAAAACGAGCAATATATGAATTCCCTGCGGATGACTGTGTGTGTCTTCCTTTTCATGGGCTTTCCAGACATTGCTCGCTGAAGGGGTCTGTGTCTTGCGTGCCTCTCGAGGCGATTCAAAATCTTCATAATTTTGAAACATTCTCGCTCCTTTATTCTCATTAAGATCTTCCAGCACCAAGCAGATTAAAATTATTATTTACTTTACTTGATGTTGCTTGCAAATATTAGCATCTAGCCTCTATGTGTGTGATATTACACATGCCCATCATATTGTGCCTATGCTAATTGCTAAGCGGTTGCCTGTATCTCCCGCTGGAGACAGCTATCACCTCTTAGTCATCTCCTTTTATTTAGGATTAAAAAGCTATCTCTCCTTTTTTTTTTTCCTCTCTGCTATGCTATTACAGTTCAAACCCCATTATATTAGATTATGCTTTACTAATATGTACACAGAGTTCAGGAAATTGAACTGTGCTTTAACTAAGAAAGCAAGCATAAGTTATTGGCTACTTTAGCAGTCTAGCTGATTTGCTCAAAGGCAGTTAGCAGCAGTTAGAAACTGAGAGGAAACGTGGAAGATCTGTTTGCTCTGGATTTTTTTTTTTTTTTTTTTTTGACATGGTGAGGAAGACAGGACTTATTTGAATTTTTACTCCCTTCAAAGGCTTGAAGCAGCTTTGAATTTTGTAGCCTTTTATATAAAGCTGATTTTTCTATTTTGGATTTTTCCTGCTTCCTTCCTCCACTCTGTAATTTTTTTTAAATAAACTTGCCGGCAGCTCCTTCAGCTGCTCACCCAGGAGGACAGAGGAAAAGGAGCCTCGGTGGCTAATGCCCTGCAGCAGCTGTGAGCTCTGCTGAGCCCCACCCAGCTAATTGCCTGACAGCCCTTTAAAAAAAAAAATTCAGGAAGGAAAACCAGCCAATCACAACCCTGGCCTTTCACACCAGGGAAAGAGATCACAAAAGGTGCTTCTCTTTTTTTAAACATCAGATTTTAATCATGATCTTGAGACTGTGGCAAGCTCTTCTAAATATTCCTGAGGACGGCTGCTGCTGCTGTGTCGCATCCATTCCTACATTCTGGGTTCTTCTCTGTCACTGACTGCGCTCCTCCTTGTCAGGGAGCAGAGAGCAATGGGAAGCTCTCAGGTATGCCAGCTCAGACCTACAAGGTGTTTTTGAGGGTATAAAAACAGGAATATTGAACAAGAGAAAGAGAGATGTTTTGATTACGGAAACTTCCAGATTGGGCCCAGTAGCCCAGAAGTCAGCAAGTGACTTTATTTAATAGCCCCAGAAATCAATTAGAAGTTTTTATCATCAAACTGTGGGAAGCATCTGGAATCAGTATGTAAATTTAATTGTACTAAAATTATTATTGAGCTAATCTACAGACTCCAAAGAAGGGAAGAGAGGCTAATGTCATTAATTATCATCACACCTTTACTTTAAACAGCAGAGATGCCAAGCCAGCTCTTGAAATCAGAGAGGAAATTCAGACTCTGCATTCACTATGCCGGCCTTTCAAAGAAATGATTGGTACAGCCCCCTCCCAAGAAAATGGATTTTTAACATTTGGTCCTCAGAGGCTCAGCCCTGAGAGAGCTTTATTGTGCTGGGTTTTACAATGGGTTTAATATAGCGGGGTGCCAAAGGGCAGGAGGGAGAACCTTACAGTGTAGATGAGGTAGGTCCTCTCAGGATGCAGACGCAAACTGGCCGTGCATTTTATTTCATCTCTTAGGACTTCCAGGCCGGGTTCAGTTTTTATGGTGCTCTCCTTCCATGTTTGTGTGCCTTTTTTCTGTTGTAAGTAGATCTAATTTATTTTAATTAAGGGAAAAAAGCATGCAAGAGCCTTAAAATTGGCAATGTGGTTTCCTGCTTTTAATACTAATGTTGTTGTTGATTTGCAAACAGCTTACAACAGGCATGCTTTGTAATCTGTTTTGCTGAGTGAATTAATATGAGTGAGTACCCCCCCATTTGTGCGCCCCTCTCTGTAAGAATAAATTATTCGCCAAATCACACAGTGCGGATGCAGCGTATAGATCAAACAGCTCACTCAGGAATCACTGTTTATGTCTTTCCTTTACAATTTTAGGAAGCTCAAATTATACAAATTTGATATTATCCAAAAATCACTTTGTAAAAAGTAAAGATGGATGCCAGTAACAACAAGTGGGGAGAAACCTCCTCTGAAGCCCGCACATCTCTAGGCAAAGCTGCTAATTATTCCTAATGGGCAAGATGAGCGCATTAAGAAACAAGTGAACATACCAGAGAGATGATAAAAATGGACCTGGCAGTCACTCATCGGCTGAGTGTTAGCCTGTGTGTCAGTCTCATCATTTTCGAATYGTCTTGTTCTTGGCCTCAGAATGGATGAACCCAGCTAGTCTTACTTACTGGTCTCTTATCATTCTGACTTTTATCTTTTAATTTTCTTTTGTAGGAAAATAGCATGTTTTGTTACTTCATTTTCAGCTTGACTTTAAGTATAAAGCTCTATTGGGGGTGTGGARACATGAGGGAGAGATGGAGACAGACAGACAGACAGACAGACAGACAGACAGACAGACAGACAGAGAAAGAATAAGACATAGAATGAGCTTGACTTATTTTTAATGTGTGAGGCGATGAGGAGACTAGTTTTGCACRTTACAAAAGCATGTTAGTCAATTGTGTGGCTGGTCATCTCCCTAAGGTGTGCCAYGGGTTATCTCTGTCTCTAGGCCTCTGAATCTTGACCCTGGAAAGCTAGCTCTTGATCTGAGATTTAATGCAAAGAGATTTTTAAAAAGAAATTAAGAATTGAGGTGAAGCAAGTTTTATATCTTGAGTTTTCTCAGACTCATGAGTAGGTTTCCTCAAGTCTCTCCTTGGTCCTTAAGGCACCTCACTGGCTTTAACCCAGAGCTGTCCATCCTGAGAACCACCTTTCCCTAAAGACAGCATTTCTTCTGTACCCACAAGAACTCAAAGGATAAGTTGGAAATGGAATCCTCTGGTTTACCCAGCTCTCAATTTGGTTTTAATTATTATTTTTTATTTTGTAATATATATATATTTGGCCTGCATGCATATCTCTGTTCCTTGTGAGCATTTGGTGCCTGCAGAGGCCAGCAGAGGGTGTCAGATTCCCTGGAACTGGAGTTACAGATGGTTATGAGCCACTTTGTGGGAGCCGGGAATCTAAGCAGCCAGCGCTCTTAACGACCAAGCTGTCCGGCCCCTCAAATTTATTTTATAGTAATGTAAAAAAAAATGCCCTTCGTTATTTCCCTTTTAGTGTAATACGCAAGAAATCCCTAAATACTCACATGTAATAAGTTTTCAGTAAGATGTAGCTGGCAAAATGTAGCAATGACAAAAGACTAAGGGAGAAAAGGGGTGGCAGGAATCCTGATTGCTGCAAAGCCCTCTCCAGACCATAGTGAGGAAAAGCAGACAGGAGTCTGAGTGACTTGCTTGTAATCTTAGCACTTGGGAGGTGGAGGAAAGACGATTGGGTGTTCGAGGCCAGCCTGGGTGACTTGAAACCCTATCTCAAAGCACAAGAGGAAAAGGGCGGAGGGGAGTTAGGAGGGAAGGAAAGCAGGCTAGCAAGTGGCTGGGCGTGGCCCCTGATGGGTCCTCTTCAAACACCCCGCCTTGCCCCATCTCTGTGATGTTATCTGCGGACTATCCCAGTGCTCRAAACAATGCTCCTGTTTCCACAGAGCCTGCTGCAGGGAGTGGGAWGGGGGCAGCTGACAGGCATAAAGGTACCTGGTGGCACCTGGGTGTCATTTCTCAATCCGTTTGGAGTAAGGAATGGATTTAAGAGTAGAGTAAATCCAGACAAGTCTTTAATCCCAGCACTCAMCATAGAGGCAGAGTCAAGCAGACTCACCACCAGTCTGATCTATTGAGGGAGTTCCAGGACTGCTAGGGCTACACGGAGAAATCCTGCCTTGAAAAAAATAAAATAATAGATAGATAGATAGATAGATAGATAGATAGATAGATAGATAGATAGAGATAGAGAGAGTTAGAGAGATAGAATGTAACCTTAAATCAAAACAAAAAATAGCTGCTTTTGAGCATGTAAAGTCATTTATCGATCAAAATTAATAGGATTCATGTTATAATCTTAGTGTTCTTCCCTCCCTTTTAATCCCCCCAATGAAACTGAAGCTAACATAAACCAAAAAGCAATGCCTCATGGGTCACAGTGTTATTATTTCTTAAATATTTTCAGTGAACAATACTGGGCTGCAGAGCTGTCTCAGCAGTTAAGGGTCTATCCTGCTTCTCCAGGCTACACGCTTCCTGGCCCCAGGAGAGATCCAGCACCTCTTGTCTTTGCAGGATCTATACACATATCCAAAACTCACACATAGACCAGGCACACATACATAGTTTAAATGAAATCTTTTTTTTTTTTAAAGAACAATATTGGGGCCAGACAGATAGCTTATGAGTGCTCTTAGAGGATCCAGGTTCAAGTCCCAGCACTCAGACTGTCTGTAACTTCAGTCTCAGGAAATCTGATGTCTTCTTTTAGTTTCCAAGGACATCAGGCACACATATGGTACACAGGCACACACACACACACACACACACACACACACACACACACAAGCAAAACACCCATACACATTAAATAAACAAATAAATTTTAGAAGAATAACCTAATTCAAAATGTATGTACAACTGATAAATACAATTACTGATTACACAGATAGGCTAACATTGTCAACAGTATTTTACATTCCACAAGGTATGCAATTGACCTAAAAGACTATTGTTGCTATTGTATACAGGTACACATATTTAAGAATAAAAATAAACTGATAGTTTAAGCGGATGAACGCTCCTGACGTGGGCTTTGTTTAGGAAGGAAGCAGAGCCTCCGTTTGAGGCACCGGGCAGCCGCCCTGACAAGGGGGCTGAGGGAGCTGCTCCTCCTCACCGGGAAGTCACAGGAGAGCCAGTGTGGCCCCCAGCCCCGCCCAATGAGATCTCCTGGGTGGTGCGAGCAGATCACAGAGCAGGACTGGGTCTGTCGTGAGAACATCACCCTGCTCATGTTGACTCAGTTCAATTGGATTCCCTTATTACCCTGAGGTGACACAGGGAGATGATAAAATCTGTGATTGGACAGTGCCGTCCAGAAAGACCATCACAACTGGCCCGAAAGGCTGGGGCTCTTGAGGCGACGTTCTGAGATAACGCCTGCCTGTTGGCTTCTCTCCTTGTGCTTCTTTTAAAAATATCTTAAAAGCCCTTCTAAACCGCGAAATAGATTTCCTGCCCAGTTCAAAAACTAAGGTACCCTAAGTACTGCTGTGAGTTTTTCATTAAGAAAATAACTTCTAGAATATAAATATCCATGCTTGTTCTGGGCCTGACCACCCAGAGTCACAAGTTTATAAATTGTATAAAGTATATAATGTTAAGATGTTTACTAAAAATTATTAATAGCTCTTTTGAGTTATATAATTTAACTTCCCTGTGACTATTTTATAAAAAGTATTGCCTCCACTAACAAAATAATATGTTTTGCTTGATAGAGTAGTCATGCACTCACAGGACGCTACAGGTGTGCTGGGCGCATTGTGGCAGGCAGTTGGATACCATGGAAACTCAGAGTAGGGTGTGGCTAGGGGAGGGGACTTAATAAAAAAACAGTTGTCAGTTGACTCTAATTTTGCTTCTCAGGAGGAAGATGTCAGGCATCCTTTCCTGCAAGATGCTTCATCTAGAACGCTCCCGAAATAGGCAGAAGCCGTAGGCCGGTGTGCCATTTTAGCTAATCAAAACAAGTAGGCAAATTAGACTCCTTTATTTTTTTTTAATGAATGTAATTTAACAGTATTTAATTTGCATACAGGAAAGTTCACCCAGGAAAAAAAGAAAGTCTGCATTACCGCACTTTTGTAAACCTCAACAAAGCCCATCATCAGGAGACCTAATTGAGTTTTCCTCCCCACTCCTGAGGGAAGAAAGCTACCACAGTACCTGTTTATTCACTCGGAGAGGAATGGGTGTGCCCGGTGGTTCAAGCAGAGATTGGAGTTTAAGAATCCCGTGGTTCTGTTCTGGCAGGGAGACCTCGGGCAGTGTGTGCTCTCAACACTCAGGAAAGCTGTTTTTCCGAGCAGTAGGGGAATGTCGTCTGCCTGGGGTCCTCTCCATGGGTCCAATTTCATTCAGCTTGCCGCCTTCACTAGAATTATTTTATTTCCTATTTATTTAAACTTGCCTTATTCCAGGAGAGGGATTGTGAAGTTCATATAGTAAATGTGTCACATCAAATAAAGAAGGAGGCGGGAGTATTTAGAAATCAAAAGGCCAGGGGGTTTGGGGGAAACCAGAGACAGAGGTCAGTACAGAAATAAGGCCACAGGAGCTCTCCTAGGTATCAGAGGCAGGGATTCGTTAGGCTCTGGCAGTCCAGGGGCCAGAGCAGAGAGAGAAGGAACAACCTTCACAAGACCTATACCCATGGTGGACCTCAAGTCCAGCTTTTCCCAGGTTGAAACTGGGGGGTCTTTGATGTTGTGCATCAGGTCCACAGAGTACCTCTAATCTAAACGTGGCTCTTCTGCATGGCCCCTTCAGTGCTAGCTCATGGCTGCAGGCAGAAGCTCTTCAAGACCCTTTYGCGAGGTTGACTTTCCTCTTCCCTGTCTCATTTTCTCCTGAAGATGCTCCAAGGTTCTCTCCACACCTCTCTCTGCCTCCTCCCAACACTCTCCCTGAAGCTCACCTCTCCCCTACAAGCACTTAGGGGACTGGAAGGTCAGCAGAGGCCGGGCTTGCTCTCTTGGGGACTGGTGGACACCTGTTGGCGGATGCCTGCTCTACCTCCCCTCCCACCGCACCCCTGGGAAGTGGCACAGCACCTCATGCTCCCCAGCAGTGCCCTCTAGTGTTTGTCCTCTGGGCCCCACCATGATGCTACCCAGATGGTCCTTCCACAGGTGGAAAACGGGCAAGCCAAGCAATGAAAAGATGTTGCCAGTGGTGAGTTAGCATCTCAGGGCAGAGCTCTGACAGCTSCTTTCTTTTCCTTATGCTGATCCCATTGTGATAAAAAGCCAAAGTCTTTGTAGGTTCTCTCTTGTAGTCAGTCGATAATCGCTGCAGAAGTTTTCTTAACTGTGCCCTGTAGATGTGAACAGCATCATCGCAAACAATAAGAAGACTGGAGTGTTTAAGACGCAGAAAATATCAAGTCGGTAAGATACTCTCTGCATCCTGTCTGAATTAAAACGTCCCAGTTGAAACTGCTTTCTTGATGCTATGGATGATTAATAATAATGCAGTAATACTAATAACACTAACTGAGAACTTTCTGTGTGTCAGGCACTGTCCTGTTCGGCATTTCATGTGCATCAGTTCATTTAATCCTGTCCGACTCCCATGAGACAGGCCWACGGCCAGTCCGTTCAATAGATGAGAGCACCAAAAATTAAGAATAGTATAGAACACTCGAGATAGCATATTATACACTGAGTTAGGGTCGCTTCATAGCTAAAAATATTCAGTACAAGGTTGGGAAAAGCTCAGCTTAAATTAGTCTTAAATGGCTTTGTTTCTGTGGTCCTCAACATGGGCAGTTTTGCACCCTAGGGGATTCTGGCAGTCCTGAGAATGTTTTTTGTTGTTGTTGTTGTTGYTGMTGWTGTTGTTGTCCTTAGGACATGGGGTCAGAGCAAACAATGTCACTACTGGTTCCTAATGGTCCTGATGTCTAATGGTAGAGATTATTCCTAGCCAGTTTTTAAAACACAACAACCCCCCCCCCAATACCCTAGACCCTAGAAGCRTCTGCCCCAGGACACCAATACTACCGAGGCTGGGGCACCTTGATCCAGCGATGGTTTTCACAGTCCTGGTGTGTCCAGTCCCTTTCTGATYCTTCTCTTCCAGGCCGAGAGCACTGCTTTCAGTTACCAGAGCCACAGTGTGCTCTGCAATCCCACCCTGTGGCCAGTTGAGCTGGGGCGGGGGAGGGGAGCATGGCACCCTTCAGTGCTTTCCATGGGAATTGGCTGTTTCTGTTCATTTTCCCTTCATGGGTTTAACTACTGGTTTTGTTACAGTAACAATTCCATCTGGAATTACCTCCTCCTTCACTATCACTCTGTCACCCTTTGAGGTTTTAAGGTTTCTCCACGTTGAGGACATTTGCCTACCCTGACTGCTTAGTTGGAGGAAAGCAGTTGGGTGACCAGACACAATGGATAAAACCCAATGTGATACTGGGCACAAAGGCAGGGCTCTGTAATCTCAGCCCTCGGGAAGGAGATATAGGGAAGCCCTTCCTCCACGCCACACAGCCATCTCCTTCTGGACAGGACTTCATTTTGTCGCATGCTTTCCAACCTGGTCTTTTAGTTATCAATCAAAAGTGCATTTTCTATGTTGTTCTCATTTACATTTATTTAATGCTTAAGGTCATTTGTGACCATTTGAGTGTATTTCAGCATATGGAATCAGGGAATAATAGACCCCAGCTTCACGCTGTGCAGTGAAATTGTGTTTTTACAAGACATAATGTTGTTTACTGAGTGTTAATAATCACTAATTAATAAACATATCTAGACTTCTAAAATGTTACATTTTTAAAGAATAAAAGTGTCAAGTGTTTAACTTAGGGAGTGCAATCGAATTTTCTGTTATCATTTCATAAAATAATTAGGTAACATAAGGAAGTAAAATGTTACTGTGTAGCACAGGGTAGATCCTAAATACTCAGTGCCTGGCCTTTCTTCGAATGTGACCCTTCACAGAAATGCTACTTCTAAATACATTATTCTGATACATGGTAGGCCATAAAGACATAAGACTACATTTCAATAATGATACAGGAGTCCCTAATGAGGGACTTTTTTGTTTTGTTTTGTTTTTTTTCTTTTTCTACCTTTATCACAGACTAATTGTGGTCACTTTCCTCTTTTGTAAAAAGTAAGAGCATTTTTATTCATTCTTCTAAAGCATTGCCAGGAAGCAGGGACCAGGCATTGGCTCAGTTGGTAAAGTTTTTGTTGAAAGCTTGAGGACCTGAGTTCNTCTCTCTCTCTCTCTCTCACACACACACACACACACACACACACACACACACGGGTAGGGGTGTGTGTGCAAGAAATGACTCAGTGAGCGTGATCTTACTGTAAGACAGATAAGGAGATGCTTGACCAGTTAACCTCCAGCAGTTAAGAAAGCAAAGCCACCAGCCACTGTCACAGTAATCAGCATCCTTCAGTGCCACTGCCTCCCCCATAACCAGTACAATGCGATGAACGTATTAGTTCCATGAGAGAAGAAATAAAAGGAGCCCATTCACAAAAGAGCTCAGATATAGTTCAATATTCTTTTCTAGCACCTCAATGCATATGCAGAATTTCTCCCAAATTGGAGGTGTGGAATAACAGCAGCGACAGATAACTAAGAGGTATTTACCATAGCTACAAAGCCCACACGTGAGCCAAATATTTCTGCTATTAAAAAGCACTTCAAAGCTTGACATGAAGTTTGTAACAGCTGAATGTCTCCTGTGACTTCCTTTGCACAGGAGATGTAAGAGCTGAAAGGGAAGTCGTGATCTGGGAGCTGTGAGCCTAGGCTTTACAAGGAATGAGAAGCTGCCCACAAGTCTACCAGGCACCCCATGCCCTGACTCCTTCACTTGGTGTCCCTATTAAATGCTGTGGTTTGAGTAGGTGTCCCTCCACCTCTGGCCCGCCAAAGGYGTGGCCCACAGCCTGTGGTGCTACTGGGAGGCCRGAAGCCCAGTCTGGCTCTACCTCGCCCCTCCTCTGCCACACTCTCCAGCTCTCCAGACAGCCTCACCACAGCTGCGAACAGCAGCGGGCGGCTGGGGACTGACGCCTATGGAACTGTAAGCAAAGCCCTTCCTTGCTCAGGTCAGTGCTCTCAGGCATTTGGCACAGTATGAGGAGCTGACCAGCACAGTAACCAGGAGCCTTCCCCCTCCGCTGACCTTGTCCTGCCCCTTACACACGGGCACACTGCTGTTCTGTGGATTCTGAGGCCCCTCTTCAAGGGGAGGAATACGTCAGAGCAGTAGTTCTCAGCTTCCTAATGCTGTGACCCTTTAATACAATTCCTCATGTGATGGTGACGCCCAACYGTAAAATATTTTTGTTGCTACTTCATAACTATAATTTTGCTACTGTTATGAATTGTAATGTAAATATCTGATAAGCAGCTTCTGTGAAAGAGTCTCGCCCCTGTCCCCAGGAATTGTGGTCCACAGGTTGAGAACCATGCTTTAGAGAATCATGACTGTAAATGCATCATTAGTGCTTGTTGGCGGGGACCTTTTGGAAGGGAGGGGCTGACAGGTCCTTTATTTAGCTTTGTAGGACACCTACCCTGCTCTCACAAACATCTCCTTCCTTATCCACCAGAACTTTTGTTTGTTTTTGAAACAGGGTCTCATTATGTCTCCCTGGCTGTCCTGGAACTCACTCCATAGACCATGCTGGGCTTGAACCTACAGAGACCTGCCTGCCTCTGCCCTCCAAGTGTCAGGATCAAAGGCATGCACCACCATACCCAGCTTTTTTTTTTTTTTAAGAACAACTGTTATATATTAAACCATCTTGCTGCCTCTAATCCAGTTTAATCCAGTCTCACTGTGTTGAATTTGAAAGGCATGCGTGTGAAGGTGGGAACCTTAGCGATGGCTAGTCAGGGATCCACACACTGTGAGGCGCTCTGTGGAGCGCTTCTCCAGGATCTCAGCCCAGGTCTGAAGCTCCCCTGTTCATCCAGCCACGAAACTATTCATTCAGCTATCAAGTGAGTCCAAGGTACACCTTTGGGAATCTAAATATGGAGCAATTGGTGCAGTCTGTGAACAAAGGAAGCTGTACTTCTAAATATAGCGAGAAACGTATGAAAGAGCAAGGGTATTTACAGCAGCTCAATTGTTGGGTTTATCTGAAGCTGTCTTCAAAACTGCGACACTCAACAAAGAACCACTTGGAGCTTTGACGTCTGCGTTTTTCTGGGTCTTCCAGAATCAGCAAATACCATCATTCTCTGTTAACATTAGCGAAAAGTTACAATTTCAGAATCGTTAAACTAGCCCCACTGTGATGGTAAAAGTAAATTTCCCTTAAGGAAAAAAAAATTTGTATTTGTTTGAAAGTTGTCACTGAATTTAAGCTGCAACCTTTGTTATTCTTTATCAAACCACAGGCTTCTGTAAAATGGTCAACTTGGTTTTAGAGGGTTTTGTTTAACCTGTGTGGCAGACTCCAGGGTCAGCCAGTAGTTCAGCCACTATCACTGTCTAAGATTCATGTCTAACATCCTTTAGTCTGTTTCCTTTAGAGGATAGCTTGGATCCAGCTACCTTTTCCCAGCCTTCTGCCCTGCCTCCTCATCTGTCACAGGATAGATATGATGGGACTATCAAAAAGAGACCACGACGACGATTGACTTATACAGAGGACAAGGGTCATCCTTGGCTTGCCTTTCTGGGGGACCACCCAATCCTGGGGGATTCCATGGCTTTGGGCCCCTGAGGGTTGAGATGGACAGCAATGGCGGAAAGCACAGGGCAGGACACATTTGCTCACCTCTTGGTCAAGAAGAGGGAGGCCCAGGACCCCACCCTGCCCTTGGAAAGCACCCCGTCGCACACAAGGCCTCCCACTGGGCCCCGCTTCCTGTAGGCCTAGCGCCTTCATCACACTGGGGACCAAGCCCGAGCACACGGGCCTTCAGTGGAGCCACTTGTTCCACAGCGTCTCAGCATTCTCACCACAATCTGTCAATCTCACCCCCTACTCGTCCCTCTAAATCCATCCTTTTGAGTGACTCAGTGACCATTCCCTCTGTCCACCCTGCCTGACTCATCCCCCTGTATACTCATTCTCTCTCTCCCTCCCCCCTCTCTATTTATTTATTTTAYGTAGATAAATACACCATAACTGTCTTYAGACAGACCAGAAAAAGCCATCAGACCTCATTACAGATGGTTGTGAGCCACCATRTGGTTGCTGGGATTTGAACTCAGGACCTCTGGGAGAGCAGTCAGTGCTCTTAAACGCTGAGCCATCTCTCCAGCCCATTCTGTCTTTTAACTGCTATTGGTCTCGGACGCGTGCCTCAGTGGGATGAAGTGCATACTGTTGGTGCAGGTGCTGCTGTCTCCACGCTTCTTGGCCTGTTCTTTGCTGATAGGAATGTTGCTCCCTCTGTTTTCTCCATGCTGTGACACCCTGGGGAGTGGCACCCACGAAGCTCACGCCCTCTTGCAGTTGACATTGCAGGGAGGGAGGCAGCTGATTKTCTTGAAGACAAGGATTCTGTTTAATGTTTTTTTTCATTCCCTGAAGCAATTAGTGTTTGTGCTCCCCAGAGCTTAGGAGCTTTTAGGGTCTGCATTTAAACGATGTGGATCCATAAGGTTTAGGGAAGTGAATCATTTTTAGTGGAAGAAAAGTCAAGCCCCAGAGAGTCAGACAGCAGCGCCTGCATCAGATAGCGACTTTCATTTCAGGACTGCTTCTCC
>BDUI01000128.1:324251-335167 GCA_002335545.1 Apodemus speciosus
TGGTTTTTTTCAAGACAGGGTTTCTCTGTGTAGCCCTGGAACTCACTCTGTAGACCAGGCTGGCCTCGAACTCAGAAATCTGCCTGCCTCTGCATCCCAAGTGCTGGGATTAAAGGCGTGTGCCCCGCCACCGCCGCTGCCGCTGCCGCCGCTGCTGCCACCACCCAGCTGATGTCCTGGTCTTCTAAGAGCAACAGGTGCTGACATTTCTGGTCTTGACGCAGTCTGTCCTTAGGGGGCCAGCCTCGGTTCTCTGCATTCTGCACTTGGGGGGAGACAGTTAAAATGCATGCACACTTGTTCTGCCCTACTGCGCCTGGCACTGAGGAGAGACCTGACTCTGATCTAACTAGTGTGTGAGTTGGGGTAATTACGTTTACTCCAGTTCTGGAGAACTGCATTTCAGAAAGAACTGGAAAACAGTTACAACAAGCAGAAACGGCTTTTTTTTTTTTTTTTTTTTTTTCCAGCAACAGCACAAAGGTGATCCGGTCTGTGGGCTTTAGATGGTTAAACAACTGAAGCTCAGGCTCTGCATGACCAAAGCTCTGTACTTATTAGAGGGGCTCCAGAGGGCTAAAAATAGAGGCAACAGTAATTCACTTACATGAGGGCATTTATAAGAGGGCAGGGGCGAGTGTGAGGGAGAAGGAAGGCGCGGAGCGGTGTTACAGGTGACAGCGGGGGCAGGCACRGATGCGGCTATTCAGCCTAAGACCCTCCCAGTCTTCAGCATCAGGCCCGTGACAACCATGATGGATTTAGATTTTAAGTAATACCATTCTTTTTCTTGTATTTCAATCCTCTCTCCCCCACTCTTTGACCTTTAAACGTTGACTACAGAATCAATATTAATTGATTATCGTGCATTCATTAGGATACAATATAGACATGCACAGATCAATCAATTCTCCCRCTACAGGGATGTGTTAGTCCATTTGGGCTGCTATAACAAAATATCAGAAACTAGGGGCTAGGATGTTCAGACGGTGGAGTGCTTACCTAACATGCTCAACACCAGGGTTCGATCCCCAGCACTGCCTAACATGGGCATTGTGGCATACACCTGTAACTCTAGTGATGGAGAGGTGGGGAATCAGGAGCTCACGGCTATCCTTGGCTACATTGCAAGTTTGAAGCCAGTCTAGTCTTCAAGAGACACTTTGTCAAAATATAAAAGAAATTAAAATGAAAACTGGTACCTTATAAGGAACAGAATTTTATTCTGAACAGTTCTAGAAGCCAGGAAATTGAAGGTCACGGGCCCCAGAGTCAGTGTTAGTGAGATCCTACTTTCTAGTTTACATTGTGGAAGGGGCAAGATGTCTTCCTGAAGCTCGCTCATAAGATTTCACCTGTGGGGCTGGAGAGATGGCTCAGCAGTGAACACTGACTGCTCTTCCAGAGGTCCTGAGTTCAGTTCCCAGCAATTGTGAGCAATGGTGGCTTGCAACTACCTGTGGTGGAATCCAATGCCCTCTTCTGGTGTGCCTGAAGACAGCTACTGAGTATTCATATAAATAAAATACAATAATAATAATAATAATRATGATTCCACCTGAATAAGTCAATAGCATTCCAGAAAACCCATCTTAACAGTGACACACGGGTGATGAGGTCTCCGCCTGTGACCTGAGAAGCAGGAGCAGAACGTCGAAGCCTTGGCCAATAGAGTGTGGGCTGATTTGCCCGTGGAGAACAGCCACTGAGATGAGTCCATTGGAAGAGGTAAAACCAGACTGGACAAACCCTATGCAAGGCTTAGTGGGAGTCTGTAGGCCACCATTGTCGAGTATGGTGCAGCTCCAACCGGGTGTGGGGCAAGGGAGGGAAATGCAGGCTTACGCATCGGTGAYGTGAGTCTCTTGGCTCCAGTGGCCATGTGCTCYGGTGAGGGATGAATAGGTGGGCAGGAGACAGGACACATYTCAATACCTCTCAACTCCATTACGGCCAACCCTAAGGGACCAGGATTATGATTCAGAGTCAGACATCTTGGAGGAAAAGATGAAAAGCTGAGTGTGTAGAGACTGTAAGCCTGCCTGGAGAGCTAGTTGAAGGCTGTCACTCAATTAATTAGAGTAACACATTGCTCATACCCGGCACGTTCTCCGAGTAGGAAACGAAGTAGCAAAAATGGAATGAGAATAATAATAATAATAATGATAGTAATAAAGAATTAGCTGATACCGAATGTTTTCTCCTTGGTCTCTGCTTGCCCAGTTCTGACTGGTACAGCTTATAATTAGTCTCTACCTGCAGATGTGTGGTTCCGATGACTTGTGGATTAAGGAGAAACTCTAGAATTTCTCAGTACCTGACAAGTTGTAACGTGAAAAGCTACACTTAGTCCATTAAAGATTTTTCACAGTGACATTTGAGTGCAGCTTGAGAAATACGCCGCCTTGCCCTTCATCATTTTCAGGGCACCGGTGTTGGGAGGGAGGTCGCCGGGAAGAACAAAACAAAATGGATTGCATGTGCGGAGGTGAGCTAGTGAACGCTGAGAAATGTACTTCACTGAATGTCAGCAAATGTCACTTGAGAAGCCATTTGCAGCTACCATAACACTCCCCCAAGACAACAAAGAGTAGCAAAAACAGGCAAAATGAACTGGGCGGCTCGCTTCCACATGAATAAGCAATCAGCCCTCTCAGAAGTTACACCAGAAAGTTGTTAAACCCCACAGAAGAGGCTTTTCAGCCACACCGACGACACATGTCTACATTGCTGCAGAGGGTTGGGGACTGTCTGAGGACGGTGGGGCTGTGACTCCAGGTTTGACTTCATAGCCCTGTGGGTGCCTGCCTTTTGTGTGTGGACAGACTGGCTGTGTCTGCAGCAGGTCTTCTGGGTTCTTCCTGCCTAGCGTGCTGCTTCTGCAGATTACAAGAACCCCAGCTCCTAATCTAGCTCTCCTTGCAGCCTGAGGCAGGGGGTTGAAGGAGGGACCAGATGGGACTCATGATGCAGCCTCTATAGCAATCACTGTGGCCTCGCACTTTAGCCCTTCATTCAGAAACAGGACTTGAGTGGTGGCCCAAGTCTCTGTTTCGTTCCCAGTGATTGACCAATACTTAGAGCCTCTATGATTTGGGTTCGGAGCTTCTAGAAATTCTTTCAGAATTCTGCTTGGGTCCATATGTTCCTCGCTTCCTCCTCAGTGTGGGGATTCTCCACAGATCGCTGCAAGGAAATGAATGGAAAGTAGGAAGATGTTCTCAGGACAACTACCCAGGGAAAAGGGGGCTCATTAAAAACGGAGCCGCAGCCCCTCTTTGTTTCCTAATCTCTGTAGATGTCTTCCTCCCCTCAGCACCTACACACGAAGTCGACCAGTGCTCACCTCCTCCCCTGTACCACGGCTGAATTGGCTGACCTTGTGAAATTGCCGCACATACATGCGTGCATGCTCAGTGCCCACACAAACTGAGGCCAGTTATCTGAGCATCAGAACAATGCTGTGGAATAGATCCCCTCCTGGATTCTGCCCCTGTGTGGACTCAGCCCTCACACTGTCCGTCTCTATGCTCTGACCACATGCTCTGGCGCTGAACACATTTTACAACCAGGAAGAGATGGACTCGTGGGAAAGCATGCTTCCCTTGGATGAACGCAGGGCTGGTACCTGTAGGAGTGGCCAGGCGGGTTCCTGCTTCACACTATTGTAGAGACTTCTATAACCCGTGTCTCCTCCCTTTGAATTCGGCATTTCCCGTGGAAGGGCCTTTGCTTCCTCCTAGACGCTCAAACGACATCTGTTTATTATTGAAGTTGAATTGCTCTCAGCTTGTTGACTTTCGTGATTAGTTTGAGAAGAAACTTGGCTTGTTTAGGGAAAGGGGAAGGATGGGGGAGGGAGAAGGATGGAAAGGAAGAGGAAGAGATGTCTCTGGAGGTGAAGGCAAAGGTGGAGGTGACAGACAAGTAAAAAAGATGCTGCCAAGAGGAAGGACAGGGGAAATGTCCTGCTTGGGGCAGGACCCTGGTACATACAGTCTGGGACCTATTTTACTCAAGTAAAAGGCTTTTCTGAACAGCCAGTGCCTGCTTGTCCCAGTGTGGTTTTTGTCTCAGGATCAAAGACTCACTATAGCACATAAACAGATTCCAAAGAGAAATCAGGAGAGGTGTCCATTTCTCATCTTCCTAGGATTATTCTCTTTTCTGCTTTCGGTTTTCCACTTTGGGTTTTTCTTTTTTCGGACATGGTCTCATGCAGCCTAGGATGGCCTTGAACTTGCTCTGTAGCAGAGGCTAACCTTGGGCTGCTCACTCTCCAGGTGTGGAGGAGCAAGCCTGCGCCACCACAGCCAGAGTGAGTTTATATCTCAGAGCTCAAAACAATAAGCATTTATTCCTAGAAGACAAAAAAGTTCATAATTGGTCAGTACCACGCAAATCTTGTCATTTCTAGAGACAAGAGCTAGGAAATAAATAAATAAATAAATAAATAAATAGATAGATAGATAGATAGATAGATAAATAAATAAATAAATAAATTTGCGCGCGCGCGCGTGTGTGTGTATGTGTGTGTGTGTGTGTGTGTGTGTGTGTGTGTGTGTTTCCAAAGAACCAAAACAGAGATTTATGTCTCATAAGTGAGAAGCTACTTTGGGTTCGCACCTCTATCCAGCTCAGTATCCAGACTGGCTTTGCTTTATTCTGATCCAGAGGCCATTCCCAGCAGACTGGGTTCCTTTCATATAAACCTGACCGATCCCATTAGCCACTTTGCATGCTGAAATGTATCAAACAAAAACACTAAGTCGATACTAATGGAGGAGGGGTGTTCAGAATGCAGACGTCCTAGAAACCGCAGTGTCTCCTTGTTGGAAACGGGGCGGCAACGGCGGGAATATCCATCCATCCGGGTCTCYGAACAAGAACACGCATGCGCTCAACATATGATGGATACCAASAGTTTTCAGCCCCAGACATTAGTAGCAGCCTCGTGCTGACTTCCCTGCTCGGCCTCTAGGAGGGGGCTAGAACATTAACATTAAAGTGGGTATTAGGCTCATGACAGGCAGGCCATCCCAAGGCAAAATGTTCAAATGTTCGGAGGAGTATCTAAGGTTTCTTTTGTTGAAAAATGTCATTGGCTCATTTACTCAATTGTTTAAATAAACCCTTATTTGCCCGCCCTAGGTTAGATGTATTATGGCTTGAAAGGATATCAGCTCCTCTTACACACTGTACTCCTTACCAGTTAGACTCATGCTAGTCCTTTAGTGTCCAGTTCAAACTCTGCCTCTTACAGGAAGCCATCTGAGATTTCTCTTATGCTGGACTCCTGTTTGTTCCCAGCAGGACACCCACTGTCTTCCACTGTATGTCCTTTCCCCAACACATGTCACCACCCTGAGAAGAGAATCTAATRTATCTAGTCATCACTAAGTTGGTCTCTCCTAGTCAGCTCTTTGAAACGGGATTTAAGGCTACTGTAAAGTGGGTTATCTTCCAAACACACTGAGATTTAAGCCATTTGGGTTTAAATATATGGAAGACAGTCTTCTTGACTGTGGGTGATATTTACATTCAGTGCATAATAGAAACATTCAGTTGGGGAAAGGTATGTGGGTAGCCATCTGGATTATTTGGGCGTATCTTGTAATAGGGGAGAAACCAGGAAATGTTAGGTGGGCTGGGAGGCGCAATGACCCAAACAATTGTGTCGCTCTGGCCTCTGCTGTTGGGTCAGCCAGCCTTCCTGTTACTGCAGGTATCTGAAGCCATGTCCTCCAACCTCTGAGTTAAGTATGCCTTAGAGACTTGGGGGCTGACCTCTCTCGGCAGATAGAAAGGGGTAGAGATGAAAGAGTTCCCATTTGGTTTGGGGTCTCCCAACATCAAAGCAGCCAGGTTTCCTCAAGACAGTGAATAACGTTCACTGTTTCTGTAGGCGGAAGTTTGGGCAGGAATTAGCCTCAGTTTCTTTTATCTCTGCACAGGTGGTCACAGAGGACAGATGCCCACATCACCAAGCACCCACCACTGGTTTCTCTATTGAAAACAAAGTGTTACAGGAGGTTTCCAAATAATAACAATGGCCTTTGATAACGTTCCTTTCTTTCCTTCTTTCTGTTGGGAATTCCCTTCCTTCTGGTACCTGTTGTTTTCTCATATGGGCCTTTCAGAGAAGTGTCTTAATGCAAATTGTCAGTCTTTTTAATAGAACAAGCAGGCAGAAGACTTTGTGCCCAAGATGAATTATCATCCAGAAGAAACCACGATTTACCTCGCTTGAAAACAGTAGGACTTGAAAATCTTGGACAACTATTACTGTGTTTACTAAAAAAATAAAAAAAAAAAACCCTTCACCTAATAGAATTCAAAATAGCCCTTTCTTATTATTTTAAATGTTTCATTTCAGTTTTGTAAAACACACATATTTTCCTGCCCAATCAGATTTAAAATTTTTGTCTCAATTTAAAGAAAATAATCTTTTAAAGTTTTTTAAAAAAATAACGAGTGGTTGGAAGGACTTTCCTTTTTCAGACAGCTGTTTTAAAATACATATATCCTCCTCTTCCTTCAGAGAGCAGAATAGCCATGCATGCTCAAAACCTGTTCTTTGAAATGGCACAAATCTATATGTGAGCATTTGATTGTACAGCAGAAGCAGTGGGATTTCCTACCAAGGAAGAAATCGGCGAGGGAGAAGTACCGAATTCTAGGGAGCACTAAAGCGAATTTTAACATCCAAACAAAAGCAGAATTACCATCACTAGGCATTCTCTCACCCAGAGGAGAAACAATTAATAATTTGCATATGCTCATGACACAAATTAAAGACAAAAGACCCCTGGAGGGCTGTGGTTACCACGCAGCTCTCAGCAGGATGCAAGGTCTTGGCTCTCCCCTGCTCCAGCTTCCAAATGAATGGTATTAAGCTCCATAACCAGAAATAGGGGCCGTGGGCCTCGGGCCTGTTCCCACCGCAGAGTCCCTCTCCCAGGCAGAGACGTCTCCCGGCTCCCTCTGCGAGTTTCTAGGCAAACACAATGTATAGTCCCAAGGGGAAAAAATAATGTATATACTCTGCCCTTTTTATTTTAATGGCCAAACATTGTAATGCTAGCTAAATACAAATTCTCATCTGTTAATAGGTTCTTTTAGTTTGTAATAAATAGGAATGCTAATGACTAAAATTTGGTATTTGGTATGCATTAGCTTTTGTGAGCTTTTCTTTACAGCCCTCATTGACATGCAATATGGCAAGCTTCCTTTGAAACATATTTATAAAATAACTACAGTATAATTAAACCAACAAAGCCATCTTTTAAGTAAGCTTAATAGCTCAGGTTTTTTTTTTCATCTCAGTAAAAAAAATTATTTTAAAAAGAAAAATAGTTATGCCTCAATCCCACTGTACATTTTATTCTGTGCATCTAATATTTCCTTTGCAGCTACAATCTGTGCATATCTAATTCTTTTTGACAACCGTGATTATTAATAAAGAGCTCATGAAAGATATACTTCATAGCTTCTTCAACAAGAATAGGGGTTTTTTGTTAATGGAAATTGTAACATATCTTGACAGATACAATATATAAGATGTGCCTTTTTTCTTAATTGTTAATTTTGCTGTGCTGAATACAGCCGATATGGCAGGTGATAATCAGAGTGGGTGCTATTCTATACAATGTAACCAAAAATATTTTAATGATATAAACGCAATAGATAAATAAAAGGAATTATCTCTAATTTTGCTTCCCCGTACTTGCAGTTTTTGTTGTTGCTGCTGTGGCTACGGGCTTGTTTAACAGAAGAAACCACGAGTTGCAAATACACTCTGTCTCTGCCCTTGACCGGTTCAGCATTCCGGGCGCGCAGGGCCCGGCTGAATGCAGAATCGGGATACACAGTGGCTCAAGTTCACCGAGTTATGTGTAGTTTGTAAGCCCTTCCACTCTCCCCAGAATTCCAAAGATACCAAGGCTTGGGACTGGAGCCGCCAGAGCCTTCTCAGGCCTCTCTTTTGCCCCTCGGACCTCTTCTCTCTGCCTGCACTCTTCTTTCCCGTCTTAGGAAACTCCGTCCTTGTGGCCGAGGAGCTGCTGAATCCTCTACGCACCCCTCTGCGCAGGGAATAAACACAATTGACACCACTGTTATAATCTTTATTTAAAACAGTTTCCAAGGTTACAAATTGCAGTGCCTCGTATTCAACAGGTTCATCCGAAGCGGTATCATTACAGATTAACTGTAATGTGTAGGATTAAAATAAAAACATAAGGGATTAGGTAAAATGGGCGATGCTTGAGAAATAACGCCCAAGCGCATCTCTACAGCAGACAGAGGGAACCTGCGAAGACGCGGGGCGTTGGGATGCGGCGGAGCACAAAGCTGGACCCTCGTTCTGCAAGCGGTCAGGGGCAGTGGTTCTGGAAGGACCAGAGCGCCTAGAAGCTGGGAGGTGAGTCTTTTGGGGCGCCGGGGAGGAGACACTGGGCTCCCGAGGATAGGAAAGGCCAAGGGCCAGGGGACTATACAAGTGGACACCACAGGCAGGCTTGTGGTCCGGCGGGGGGTGGGGGTGGGCGACAGACAACGCGGCGCCGGGGACACAGTCCCATTGCCTTGCAAAGAACCCTGCAAGCGGAGATGGGGACAGCACACCTAAAGATGGGTCACTGGGTTTGTACGTATGACTGACACGGCATTCAAGGCCCGAGCTGGAAGGGGTCTCAGAAGAAGTCCTTCTGTCCATCCTCTCTGTTGTCCCCACCCTTTGACCGCATCCCAAACACAGGAGCCGCCACGCAAGCCACGTGCGTGCGCCCGTCTGAGCCCAGACCTTGGGCCTTCACAGCCCACTGAGGTCCTAAACCATTCTCCGCCACCTCCCCTGCCCGATGGTCTTTGTGCCCTCTGGCTCCAGGAAGACCCCGGAGCCCTCCTGTCCCCTCTGCTTCCTGCAGAACCACAGCTGGCAGCGAGGTRGAGGCTAGACTGTGGCCTGAGATGGGCCACAACCTGGGGCAGCCTCGAAGGCTATTTGTGCGTCTGGGTGGAGGGCTCCGGGCTGGAAAAACAAACAGGGCCACGGCGCAGGGACTTGGAGGTTGGCTGGGGGCTGGAAGGAAGTGTGCACTGTGGCCAGAGAGAAACAAAGGCCGATCCCCAGCCCGGTCACCCCGCAGTGACCCCAGACCCACCCCGCTGAGTCGCGGAGCTACCGGGGCTCCACTCTGAGCGACCGCGCAACTCAGCCAGCGCACACCAGGTGCTCCGAGGGCTCCGGAGCCACCGCTGTCGCTGTCGCCGCCGCCGCTCCACCGTCTGCTCTCCCGCGTCCATGGAGACCCAGCGGGCAGCCTGGTCCGAAGGCGCGATGGCCAGAACAGCAGACAACGAAGACTCATCCCATTACAGGACAACAATCCACCAAGGCTTAGAGGAAACCGTGTGGCTAACCTTCGTCAGAACCAGGCGACTGTGGGGTTCACTGCAGTCACAGCAGTGCGAGCAGTCAGGGAAGAAGGGAGAGAACTCCCAGGTGGAAGAAAGTGGAAGAAAGCTTTAGAGAGAAGGGCCCTGGCTAAGGCGGCAACGGGAAGGGGCTGCTGCGAACAGCTGTTCCTCATACATATTTCATTACACAATCAGATAATGCGTCCCACTACCTTCTCAATTATTCACAGATAAACATTTTCAAGACGTTTTGACATCTGTCTTGGTGCCTGCTATTAATTTAGTAATCACTGTAGTTAAAAATGTATGGGATTTTTTCCGTCGGAATACCTCCTCTCTGAGCGCCAGCCCAGTGTTGGGCTGCGGCAGAGAGCCCGGGCCCTCTGGGAGTGAAGACACCTTGGAAGGTGAGGCCCCATCTCTAGAGCGTTGACGCTGTTGAGGAAAGGATTAAAGGGGTATCTGGTTATTTTAATTTATTCTTAAAAATAATGACTGGCATATCACACACACACACACACACACACACACACACACACACACACACACACACACTGGGTTCTATCCTATGACAACTCTATACCCACAAGGCGAGTAGCCCTTTGCCCTGGGCAATGGAGATGGTTTGGCTCATCAAGAGTTGTTGAGAAAGTGTGTTCAACCTGATAGGAGCACACACAGGCACATGCATATGTGCATAGATGTATACGAGAGATTTTCAAGGCACAAGAACAAAAGACACAGGTGCTATCAAGAGGTCACAGACCTCCGAAGTCTTGCCCCTAGTTCTGTGTCCTGGGCAGAAGGCACAAGGGTAAGAAAGAGTTTACATTGCATCCTGTAAAGCAGCTGGGGTCGTGAGAAGGCAGTTAGTTGATCTTTCCTTGAGAGGCGAATGTTACAAGTATTCCAGCTCAGGCCCCATAAACAATTTTTTTAAAGTTAGAGTTTGAAAATTGTCTTAAGACTGGAAAGTCAGAGGAAACATTTCCAGTTCTAAAATGCTGTGGTTTGTCTTGAGAAAGGCTCTAAACTTCTTAGAGAAGTAGAGGGTGTTCAAAGGCACCCAGTTTCTTCTAAGATTCTGTTCTGAATCTTAGCTAGAAGGAACCAAAGTTACACTTTGGCTCTGAGGGTATTGTGTCCGTATTCACTTCACTCTTTCAGCCCCAGTCTCTTCCTGAGGAGCATCAGCAGGTGACTCCCACTGGGGAGGAGAGAAAAGCCGACCTGGAGAAAAACAGCTTTGAAAGAACCTGCTCTCCCAAGGAAGATTAAGATGGCTTGGGCTGGAAGTTGATTTTTCACAGTTTATTGTTCAAAACACAATCAAGAACAAATTTTCACTGAAACGTCCAGGAACTAAATGTGTCTTGAAAAAGTGTAAGAGCTGTTCACAAAAGGGAGGGAAATTCTTTCCTATTCACACCCTCGGTCTCTTCAGTGGACAGTTAGTTACATCTGTTGCAATGTGCCCTGCAGCAATGTTGGGGGGG
>BDUI01000128.1:357284-367610 GCA_002335545.1 Apodemus speciosus
GAGGAGGAGGAGGAGGAGGAGGAGGAGGAGAAGGAGAAAAAGAAAAGGGAAGACATGGTGAAAGTCAGAAAGGACAACGACTTGGTCACTGTCACGCAGCTACCCTTACACACCGGATGTCCCAACCCCTGTCTTTCTTCCTAGGGTTACCTGTAGCCCGGTAAAGATCCTTTGCTGGCACTTAAGACCAAGCAAATTTGAAAGCAAGAGTTGAGTAGGTCAGGGAGTGGGTTGCTCAAGGCACTTGACTCATGCGCGTGTGTGCATGTGTGTGTGTGTGTGTGTGTGTGTGTGTGTGTGTGTACGTGTGTGTGCCTTGCGTGTATGTGCGCGCGTGTGTGTGTGCATGCGTGTGTGTACGTGTGTGTGCCTTGCGTGTATGTGCGCGCGTGTGTGTGTGTGTGTGTGTGAGTGTGCGCGCGCGCGCGTGTGTATCTGTTTGTTAGGGGGAATGTAGTCCTGCAAGAGACCGGCTACTAAGCACCTACTTAGGACCTGATGTTTGAAGGGCCCCCAGCCAGGGGCTGAACGCGGCCATTCCTACTGAGGTTCCAGCTCAGCAGAGCTGGCTCTACTCCTAGAGAGGACAGACCTTGGCTTCACGTGCTGCAGCATCCCAGTGGATTGAGCGCAATAGAGTGAAGTGGACATGGTCTGGGTTGCATGAGTAAAGTAAACACGTTTTACTCAGGGGACACACCCACATACAGGTGTGCCCAGGATTTTATTCAACGACATGCATGCTGGGCATCCGGCGCAGTCTACAAACATCACCCACATTCTGTAAGAACTGAGAGAGGAGGGCCCAGAGAGATTCAGCCTGCCTTCAAGTTGCTTACAGTTGCCTGAAAGAGACAGCCGAGAAAACAGGACGCATGGGAATGGAGAGAGGAAAGGATAACATTGGTCCAGACAAACAGGGATTCCAGGCAGGCAAAGCGAGCACGGCCAGGGTGTGGAGGGAGCCATGGCTCCAGGGGAGCAGCTGGCAGGACTGGTTCCTGGCTTCTGTAGGGAGTTGCCCATGGGGTGTGGAGAAGCTGACAGTTGACTCATCGGGAAGGTCACGTGGGCTAGGTAATCTATGGCGCCTTGACCCCTATCCATTGGGCAGCCAACACAGCCCTAGTGAAAGCTCATGGGGCCATCCTCAGCTTGTCACTGGTTGGTGGACTTGTGACTTATGATTTAATGGTCCTGGATCTCCACTCCCTGTGACTTCAAAAAATATGGAGAACGTGAGCTTTCCCCCTTACAAGTTGGCTTCAGAGGCGTTTCATCAGCCTGTCGAAGAGTGTTGACAAGCCACACCCTACCCAGAGTAAGAATCCTCATTGGGTCTATTTCCATGCCCACTCATTCTGTCTTAATTCCACTGTGCAGGAGGAGGTGCTAGGATGGGGACCCCGGAGGGGCGTCCTCAGTCCCTGAGGCAGCTGAGTGGCTCAGTGCAGTAAGTAATTGGGAACATGGCTCCTGCCAAGGGCTGGAGGGTCAGAGGTCGGGCGGAGATGGGGCAGGAAACTCAGGACTTCCCAGACTCCAGCACCCTAGGAGAATCTGGGTCTGAGCTCTTCCCAGATTCTGCGTACCCAGCTTTCTGCAAACTGTTTCTCAGCCAGGCTGACTGCCTCCAGGGACAGAGACAGCCCAGTGCCCAGTCTTTCCAGTTTGTTGCCGCCACCGCAAGAATTTCAGAAAGACTTTCTAGAAGGCAGCAACCCTTCACTGGAAGTGTGGGCTTAAAGAACATGTTCTAAAGCAAGGGTGGGCTTTGAATCCCAGAGTGGATAGAAGTTGAAGCCAAGTTTCTAGGCTTTTACCCCGGGGTTTCCACTGCAGCACCCCAGGGTTTCCTGGGCCCACACTCAGTTGGCATCTTCCGAAGCTAACTCCTTGTAATTGCCCAGAGGCCGTGTTGTGTGTGTGTGTCTCTCTCTCTCTCTCTCTGTGTGTGTGTGTGTGTGAGGAGAGAGAGAGAGAGAGGGGGGGGGAGGGAGGGAAATCATAGGAACAGTTACATAGAAGGCTCAGCTTCCGGGGTCCTTCTCAGGAACGAAAAGAGTCAACCAGGAAAGGGTGGAGGCAGGCCTTGGTGCTGCCAGAGTCCAATACCTGACATCAAAAATGGAACAGAGAAGACAGGAAACTGGATGGCTTTCTTGGAAGTGGGAAGGCAGAGAGGGCCCAGAGGGGGTGCAGGTCAGGAGACATTATCTGGAGACCCGAAGACACTGGTCTTCCCTATGTCTCAAGAAGCATCCAAAACGTTCTCGGGGCACTCAGTCCTTCTCCGGATCTGGATGGATACGGTTTTCTACGCTGGTATTTGGCTTTCCGGAGCCAAACAGTCCAGGCAGACAGCAGGGTGTGCAGGGAACATTAGCGGGTTTTTGCTGCCACCTCGCGGCCATCGCGCACGGTGTCTGAGCTGGTTGCCGAGGGGAGGGGGGTGCAGGTTGCTCCTCACCCAGATTCTTGTAAACTGTTTTATTTATTTTCCTATTTTTTTTTAAACAACTCGGGTTAAAACAACTCTGAAACACCAAGCTTTGCTTTAAGAAGACTTTCTGCCCTGGCGCGTGCAATTTGGGTCCCCCTTTCTAGTGCTTACCTCTGCCTGTAAGCCTCACGCTGAGGCTTTTTTCTCCCGCGCTGTGGCTCTCTTCCTCAATGATTGTCTGGTGGAAAACCATCACTATCTCCTGAGTGCTGGACTCTATGGCACACACAAGGGGGCAGCTGATGGTACCCCAGACCTTTGCCCAAAAGCAACACCAGAGTTATCATTTAAAGCACTGAGGCCTGGAACTGACCGTGTGCCACAGTTCTCCATACCCAAATCCAGCCAGGAGAGAGCTGGTGTCCCAGGAGTGCTGACACACAGGCTTGCAGGAGGGACAACCACAGTCAGAGACAGCAACACCAGAGATAACCAGATGGCAAGAGACAAGGGCAAGAACATAAGCAACAGACACCAAGGCTACTTGGCATCATCAGAAAATTGGGCATAGTACTACCTGAGGACCCAGCTATACCACTCCTGGTCATATACCCAGAAGATGCTCCAACATGTAATAAGGACACATGCTCCAACATGTTCATAGCAGCCATATTTGTAATAGCCAGAAGCTAGAAACAACCCAGATGTCCCTCAACAGAGGAATGGATACAGAAAATGTGGTATATATACACAAAGGAATACTACTCAGCTATTAAAAACAATGACTTCATGAAATTCGCAGGCAAATGGATGGAACTTGAAAATATTGTCCTGAGTGAGGTAACCCAGTCGCAAAAGAACACATGTGGTATGCGCTCACTGATGAGTGGATATTAGCTCAAAAGTTCGGAATACCTAAGATAAAATTCACAGACCATATGAAGCCCAAGAAGAAGGAAGACCAAAGTGTGGATGCTTCAGTGCTTCTTAGAAGGGGGAACAAAATACTCACAAGAGGAAATATGGAGACAAAGTGTGGAGCAGAGACTGAAGGAAAGGCCGCCCCACCTGGGGATCCATCCATATACAGTCGCCAACCCCTGACGCTATTGTGGATGCCTGGAAGTGCTTGCTGACAGGAGCCTGAGATGGCTGTCTCCTGAGAGACTCTACCAGAGCCTGACAAATACAGAGGTGGATGTTCTCAGCCCATCATCGGACTGAGCTCAGGGTCCTGGAGAAGTTGGAGAAGGGAATGAAGGAGCTGAGGGGGGCAACAGTGCCAACCAGCCACACCCCTTGGAGCTCCAGGGGACTGGACCACCAGCCAAAGAGTACACATGGAGGGACCCATGGCTCCGGCCACATATGTGGCAGAGGATGGCCTTGTTGGACATCAGTGGGAGGAGCGGCCCTTGGGTCTGAGGGTGTTTGATGCCCCAGTGTAGGGGAATGTCAGGGCGGGAAGACAGGAGTAGATGGGTGGGTGGGGGAGCACCCTCATAGAGGCAGGGGGAGGAGGAATGGGATAGGGGACACCTGGAAAGGGGAAAACATTTGAAATGTAAATAAGGAAAATATCTAAGAAAAAGAAAAAAAGTACTGAACCAAACTATGAAGAAAGAGGGAGTCCAAAAGAGGGTCTTCGACGTAGATCCTGACCGGGAGTCCGCAAGGCTAGAGAGAAGACACAGGCAACACGGGTCTGGAAGCAGCTTGTTCAGAAGCGAAGAGCATGGTGCACTGTGTGAGAACCTTGTTTCTTAAAGGTGCCGCGTGGTCTGATGGTGAAGCCAGTGCCCCACTCTGATAACACAGCCAGCTTTTGGCTAACGAACTGAGTGGCTTTATGAAGTGTTAGAGATAAAGGGACCTTAGGAAGCCCTCTGGTCCCCATCTAAATGGATGTGGAAACTACCTGTGCCACCATTGGTGAAGTCTCTGTCCTTAAGTACACAGCTAGTTTGGTGGCCCTTAACTCTACAGACTACAAAACTGCATGAGGAAGGCCTCCAAGGTGGTTAGTGGTAGGAGAATGGCAGAGGGCAGGGCTCTCTTTTCGCTTCTTTCTTCCTCCTCCTCGTCCTTCTCCTCTTCCTCTTCTCCCTCCTCCTCTTCTACTTGTTGTTCTTGTTCTCCTCCATGCTGACTTGCTGGGTCTTTTCTCATGCCACACACATTCAGACCCTCAGTCTCTAGTCTACACATCTAAAATTCCAAAGGCTTTGGTTTGTATTCTGTGTGGGGTATGGCTGCTGCCAAAAGGACTTGGCAGCAAAGCTCACCAAAACGGTGTGAAGCTATTTAGAGTCTGTTTAACCACTTGGCATGAGTATATTTCCCCGCAGAAGGATCAATATACTGATGACAGATACTGCTCCAGACCCACCAATGTGATATACAATGCATGGATCGGTTCCTCTTTTCTTCCTTCATGTCCCTCTTGAGATCAAACCCAGAGTCTCACACATGCTAAGCACTCTAAAATAGAGCTTTATCCCCACCCCAGTGGAACCCTTCTAAAACCTCCACACTTTTGGATTTGCAGAGCTTTGAGGAAAAGGATTGTGTTCTATTGAACTGAGCTTATGTTATCTATGGCTGGAGAGGTTGGGGGTGGGACCGGAAATGGGAGGTGCTGGGGTTTAAGTCATGTGATGCTAAACCACAAAGGGTAAAGTCTACAGGGAAGAGACAACTTGGCTGTGGGACAGGGTGACAGAGCCTGTGGAAGATCCGCCGAAGTTAGGAGTTTGATTTCTATACAAGCTAGGGAAGGCAGATAAATCCTGGCTCCCTGCATTAAATCAACATTTCTGGGTCTAGTCTGCTATCACAGGCGTTGGAGGATTTGCTCAGGCCAACTCCTGTCTAAAAGGCCCTTTCTCCTCACTAACTCACCCCAGCCCCGAATCACATTCTTTTGTTTGTTTGGGTGTTATTTTGAGACAAGGTCTCATCGTGTCTGGGTGGCCTGGAACTCTATAAACCCCAGGCTAGTGCCAAACTCACAGAGATCTGCCCGTCTCTGCCTCTCAAGTGCTGAGATTGAAGGTGTGTGGCACCATAGCTGGGCTCCAGAGTCACTTTCTACTGGATATTTCATGGGGACCTAAGGTGCCTGAGTCTTGTCAGCACTAGTGGAGAGTCAGCTCAGGTGAAGTCCCAGACCCCAGATTGCCTCCAGGAAGGAAGGCAATAAATCTTCCCCCAAAATAACCGCTGCTGCGCTCAGCAGTGCCTACCCCTGCCTTCACAACTCCTCCTCTGATCAACCCAGACAAATCACCAGCCACTCTCTGAGTGTGTCTTGGCAACTGAGTCTCCAAATGGTCCTCCGATCCTGTGAACACCACTTCCACCCTGCCTGCCTTTCTCTTACTGGGATGTCCAGTCTCTTAGACAAAGAAGATATTTGGAAGACCCATGCCAGGGTGGCTGAAAGTCCAGAATCAAAGGCCAGGAAGGAGTTGTCTGTTCCGTTTCATTATTTGGCCACAGACTTTAGGTCTGAAGCTATCACTGTTAACAGCTAAGGCCTTTGGGAGCCATCCTGGGTGAGCTTCGCCCATTGGACACTAGCTTCCCAACAAAAGAAATAGGAATTTCCCTTTACACTCAAGTGAGCTCCACACACTTCTTCCTCATAGCATGAGGGTTGGAAGGATGGGAGTGGAGGAAAAAATACTCAAGGATTGCTCCTCCTCTTGTTTTTTTTTTTTTTTTTGTGTGTGTGTGTGTGTGTGTTGGAGTTGTAGCAAAGCACCCATAGCAACGTTAACCATAGCAACGCTACCCATAGCAACGTTAACAGTATTAATGTCCAGTCAGTGAGATTGTGTATCTGTCAACACTATCTAGTGAGTCTCAGCATCCCAAACAACTTCAATGGTCACTTCCTGTGTTCTCCCTTCTCCTGCTCAAATCCTGACAAGCATCTACCCATATTTGCCATTATGGTGAGCATCTTTAAATGGATCATGATATAGCTGGCCTTTTGGATCTGGCTTTTTTACAAGGCCCGTTCACTCCTCCCACATATCTTCCCACTTTACAGCTAAATACTATCCCATTACATAAATGTGCCTAGTCCGGCTCACATCACTACAGTGAACTATCTGACACAGGTTGCTTATGGAGTCAGATAAGTCTGCTTTAGCCTGTGGTTCAAATCCCTCCAGAGTCCCACTGCTCTTGCTGAGTCCCGCTGCTTTGGTGAGATTAGAATCATGGTAAGAATTTGTGTTAGAATAAGTACTCATATAACAAGCTAAGACGAAGAGAAAGAGATGGAGGGGCAAATACGGAGCGTCCCATAATCCTCTTCAAGGTTGCATCTCTAGCCCTAATAACTCCCCCTAGGCCTGGCTCTTAAAGAGTCACAGCATTTCCCAACAGCCCCTCCCTGGAGTCAACCCTTTAATACCCAGACTCATGGATGTGCACTTTAAGGTCATACTAAGGGTTAAACCACATCTAGTTTATCATTTTAAAAAGAGATTTGTTTATCTTCATTTTATGTGTAAGAGTGTTTCTTTCAAGGATGTCTGTGCACCCTGTGCATGCAGTGCCTCCTGAGGCCAGAGGAGGGCACTGGGTCCTCTGCAACTGGAATCACAGACTGTTTTTGAGTTGTCCTGTCAGTGCTGGAAACTAAACCCTAAACCTCTGCAAGGGCAGAAAGTGCTCTTGATGACTGAGTCATCTCTCCAGCCTCCCCCCTTAACTTACTTCTCAGTGAATTATTATCATCATCATCATCATCATCATCATCATCATCATCATCATCATCATCATCATCTCTTCAGAGTTGGCTGGAGGTAGAGAAGAGCACACCAGACCACACACGTGGAAGGACCATTGGCAGTTGGAGTTTTCTGGTGGCTTTCCTGACATACCCCAGTGACACCCATATAACATATTTGATCTGGGATGGAAATGCAACCCAGAGACATTGAAGCCTGAGGCAGGGGTGGTGACAGAGACCTGCTTGGAAGCACGGGAGGATTCCTGGAGCAGCCTGGGAGGGTGACTTCGGATGAATCAGGGGAGAGCGTCCTCTTCTCTCTGTGTTCCAACCCTTGCCCTCTGCCCGGGTGGGATGTCCCCTTCCCCCTTCTTGACAGAGCTCAGGAATGAATGCACCCTTAACCATCAATGGAAATAAGGGGCTTTGTACAAAAATGCTTCAAAGTTGGCAAAACAAAGTGGGTTTCCCTCAGGAAAGTGGGTGGTTCAGCTTCCAGATCTCAGACTAAATTCCTACCCCAAAAGCTCAGCTGGAGGCAGCTTCCACTCATCTTGGCTGCTTCTTCCCAGGCTGGACCTTCTTCCTTGCTGGCAAAAAACCCACCCTTTCTCCAGATCACTTGACTCCATGCATTCTC
Source organism: Apodemus speciosus (assembly GCA_002335545.1). NCBI lineage: Eukaryota > Metazoa > Chordata > Mammalia > Rodentia > Muridae > Apodemus > Apodemus speciosus. The sequence goes on from BDUI01000128.1 coordinate 365,115, forward strand.
CAGGTTTGCCATGTGGGCATAGCCAAGGGGCCTTCACCTCACTGGATGTCTTGGAGGAGAATCCTCTATAAGGAAGCCTCAGGTAAGTGTGTAGGACTTTAAACCTTGACACGGAGTCATCCAGCACTTGAGTAAGAGTTCCAGCACAGAATGGCCTCTCTGCCTTCTTTTAGAAAGGGGGTAAGCCTAAACTCTGTGTGTGTGTGTGTGCGTGAGGGGGAGCAGGGAGGGAGAGGGAGAGAGAGAAGTCTTTTTACTTATTTAATTTATTTACTTTATACATTATGACGAGTACACTGCAGCTGTCTTCAGACACACCAGAAGAGGGCATCAGATCCCATTACAGATGGTTGTGAGCCACCGTGTGGTTGCTGGGAATTGAACCCAGGACCTCTGGAAGAGCAGTCGGTGCTCTTAACTGCTGAGACCCCCAACCCCAGAAGTTTTATAAATGAGTAGCTGGGGACTCTGAGGCTTGGGGGAGGGGCTGAGGAAGGCCTGCTTTGAGGATTACACTGTGGAACTCCTATTTCTGAGGGTCTATCACAGACTAGGATGGTGAAGGAACATCTCCTGGTCCTTCCAGTGAGGCTGCACACCAGGGGCCATCCATCGCTGTTCACCTTTTCCTTCTGGTTAAAACCGTCCCCCACCCCTCTGTGAGAACTTCAGCTGTATTGTCTTTGCTGCTTTTTTAAAGTATCTGAACACTAAAAACTGGTGTGCCGGGAGTCTGGAAGTGCAGGGCCCTGGGACATGGGCCCCTGAGTCACTTCCAAAGTTCTTAGAGACAGGGTGGGAAGGTGACCTAAGGCCGGGAGGGCAATGAGGAGATGTTGGAGTCATTTGACCATGCAGAGCAGAGGAAGCCGGCAACCTCTAGGCTGGCACAGAGGAACCGGTATTTACAAACAAACAAACAAAGAAACAAACAGAAATAAGTTCTGTGTCAACCATACGGGGGAGGGACAAAGGTTCCAGACTAGCATGGTCTCCTCATTCAGAACCACTTTCTTTTCGCCTGATAGTGAAATGGGTGCATGGCTTATTTCTCCTGCTGGGTTGGAGGTGGAGCGGTTTTGGATGTGTTTCTGTACACCCCTGTCGCCTATTACAAATCCAGGTGCATTGTTGGATTAATGAATGAGTAAACAAAGAAGTATGTGCCAGAGCTATCTGAGGAGTAGGCGAGGAAGCCAGGCATCACTAGCCCGCTACGGCGGATACCTAGAGAAGTGAGTCTGGGACCCAGAGGGAACAGAGCTTGGGCCCTGGAGGGCCACAAGGAGGAGAGGCAGTGAGGTGGCAGGAATGACTGGGACCACCCAGAGCCCACAGGACTCTGGCATCGGATGTGAGGGAAACAATGGACTTACAAGGAGCAAGGATTCCCAGACAGGCCAGGGAGTGAAGGTGACTCACTGACTCTCCTTCGCCCGAAACAGGTACAGTCAGCTTGTAAGGAGAAAAACAGTATATTTGGATCACAGTGCTGGGGCACTGTGGGTTTGCCGTATTTTAGGCCTGTTGTGAGTTCACTCACTGTGGCTGGGTCTTAGGGCAGGGTAAAGCCACGTACCTCAGAGCCAAGGAATTGAAACCAAGGAGGGAAGGGAGTGGAGAGTCTCAATCCCCTTCTAGGGCACACACTTCATGACCTGAAGACCAGGCTCTGTCAGGGTTTCACTAACCTTCCAGATGTGCCTCTCTGGAGACCAAGCCTCTGCTGCCTGGACCTTTGGGAGACCCTTTGTGTGGGTGTGCATCCTTGAAAGCACAGCCACAGAAGTTCTAGGTGAATGTGATGGGGACCCTAGGAACAGAACCGTCTTGGGGAGGTGGCAGACTGAAGAGCTTGGAATGGCAGGCTTGCTTTCTCGGAGTCCATTTGTAAAAGGCTCTTCTCTGAGCCCAGCTCCGTCCTCCATATTTTGACATTCTTTAACTTAACTCTCAGGGGTCTGTCTGGTTACTGAATGCAAAATCCAGTCACCGAGGCTGGAGAAGTGGCTCAGACATTAAGAGAGCTCTGACTGCTCTTGCGGAGGACCCTGGTTAGATTCCTAGCACCCACATGGCAGCTCCCAATCCTTTCTGGGGGATCTAAAGCACTGCATACATGTGGTGCCTAGATGTACATGCAGGCAAAAACACCCATACACAAATTAAATATATATATATATATATATACACACACACATATATACACACACACATATATACACACACACATATATATACACACACACGCATATATACACACACACACATATATATACACACACATATATATACACACACATATATACACACACACACATATATATATACACACACATATATACACACACACATATATATACACACACATATATATACACACATGCATATATACACACACACACATATATATACACACAGATATATATACACACACACATATATATACACACACACACATATATATACACACACATACACACACACACACACACA
>BDUI01000128.1:379775-395020 GCA_002335545.1 Apodemus speciosus
GAGGGAGAGGGAGAGGGAGAGGGAGAGGGAGAGGGAGCACACTGGCTGATAACCACCATTCCTCACTCTACGTTCTCACCTCGAATGCACTGTGACCAGCTGGCTACCTGAAGCTCCTGACATTGTGACATTCCTACCCTGGCATGACTGTAGCCTCGAACTGTGAACCCAAACAAAGCCCTCTTCCTTTCCCAGGGTATTCGCTCATACCAATAGGAAAAGCCGCTAGTGTGTAGTGTAGCTAGTTGTGTAGTGTAGCTAGTTGTGTAGTGTAGCTAGTTGTGTAGTGTAGCTAGTTGTGTAGTGTAGCATCCCTACCACATCTTTCCTCATGAACTCCAGGCCTGCTCTCAGCCACTGCGCTCGAAGTGCTAGGGGTCTCTGCATACATTCCCACTGCAAAATGCTAACTGTCGGGGACTGCGCCCAGCATAGTTGTAGCCATTTGTTCCACACTGCCAGCTATTTCATATTGTTGCCGTAATAGCCAAGCGTGTCATTGACGCAGAAAAATAGCTTGGCTCACAACCGGGTGCCCTGTTATGTTCTGTATGTTGTGGGGCTTCTTAATCTTAAGAAATCCCTCAACCATAAGCTTTGCATAGGAATCATCAAATTAAAGGTCGATGTGAATGGTTATGTCTAAATTGGCTTGAGTCCGGCCTGACCACTGGGCAGCACTTCCAGCACCCGTGGATGAGCTCACTGTGGGCCTTTGCAGCGTTAGCCTTTATAAGCTGGCCCTGAGGAATGTTCCGCACGCAGCTTTGAGCTGCTGCCCTGGCCGTTAGGTGCGCGTTCAAGATTCCATCCCGGTCTGACTGAGACTGGCTTGGTAGGACAACGCCCGAGCCCCAACACTAACAGGCTTCATATCTGAAAACTGATTTCAAAGCTCCCATCATCAAGACACACTGAGCCCCAAACCTCAGTGTGCATTTGTTCCTAGTGATAGGATACATATGGCATGATTTATAATACTAATCATTTTAGGCAAACACTTGGGTGGCACTAGAAACATTCACAGCACTGTGTGACTCCATTGCTTCTCATTTCTAGAACCATCTTTGTAATCTATACTCTGTACCCACCAAACATCAGTATCCCATGCTCCTCCCTCCAGCACCCCATGCCTCCTCCCTCCAGCACCCCATGCCTCCTCCCTTCCAGTTTTTTCCTACAAGAATTAGACCAAACCAGGTCCATCATATACAGGTGTTAGATAATAAAGTAACTAATTACTTGCATTTGGATTATTTCAGTCAGTGTTGTGTCTTTAGGCTTGTTCACAGAGTAGACATGAAAATTTCATTCCTCAGTGGGACTGACTAATGAATGATATAATACATTTTCCTTTTTTCTTTCTTTCTTTTTTTTTTTTTTTCCGAGACAGGGTTTCTCTGTGTAGCCCTGGCTGTCCTGGAACTCACTCTGTAGACCAGGCTGGCCTCGAACTCAGAAATCCGCCTGCCTCTGCCTCCCAAAGTGCTGGGATTACAGGTGTGCGCCGCCACCACCCGGCTATTTTTCTTATCTGTCCATCCACTGATTTATCAATAGAAATTTATATCAATAGAAACTTATAACTCATAGCTCTGTATCCTAGAAAAATCTGTCCAAGGGACTGGAGAGATAGTTCAGGGGTTTAGAGCACTGGCTGCTCTTCCAGAGGACCCAGGTTCAATTCCCAGCACCTACATGATAACTCAAAACTGTCTATAACTCCATTTCTAGGGCTTCTGACACCTCCACACAGATATACGCACAGGCAAAACACCAAGGAATAAAATAAAAATGAAGTATATATTTATATATAATTAGTATATATTATATTATTATATATTCTATTTGTTAATATATATTATAATGCACGTTATATATTATATATATGTATAATATGTGATATTTACATGGGAAGTGGGTGGATGTCATGTTTCAGTGAGAGGCATCTTAGCTCTCTGGGTCCTTCTGCTGGGCCGTGTGAGAACTGCTGCTCAACATGACTGGTCACAATATAGAGCAGGATGTGGCCATTCACTCTGAGTCACCTGTGCCCCCCTGCAGCCTCTGCTGCTTGTGAAATGAAGACAATGCCCATTGTCCCTGAATGGCTCTGATGACTGAAGCATCTCGGTGACCCTCGTTCTCACACCATTGACCCAGCACACACACGGGGACTATCGATTTGGGAGTTATCAGTAGTTTCTTACCTTCCTCCCTGCCTCTAGATGACCAGGACCTCAGCTTTCTTATAAGAACACACATTCATGCCAGTAGGAGGCTTGCTACAACCCAGCTCTCCCCAGTTCGCCTGGGAAATGGGGTCAAGCCTGGGCCTGTCTTGTACCAATGTTTAATTCTACTTTCTTGGGTCCCTGGGTGTCTGGGATCTGGATGTTAAGGCTAGGAGCTGGATCTGCCACCTCAGTAACATAGATGAACATGTATGAACTTTCTCTTTTCCTTTCCATTTTCCCCTGGTGCCTTTCCCTCAGGGTGGTGCAGTCCTCATCCAAGTTAGAAGTGTCAGTGGGGCTCTGAGACAGTGCCTTGACTCAAAACAGAAGGTTTATGAAAACTACTCAGTCATTATTATGAATGGAAGAGAGATTTAGGGAGAACAGCCCTCAAAATATACCTCTTGGCAATCATCAGTTTTAACACACCAGGAAGCCTCAGACTGGGGAGGTGGAAGGCCATGAAATTCATTTCTCCTCCGGTTCCCAGTCCTACTGACCTCACCCAGTCTCTGCCTGAGCTCCTCCAGGGTCACACCCCACACCTCTCCAGACACCACTTCTGGTCTGGCACTGGGAAGTTGGGAAGTTCCTCCTGGCTGAATATCTCACAGCAGTGCTGTCTGTGAACCTCCACTTGAGGTTTCTCTAGATGACCCAGGAACTGTTTCTCCAAGGGCAGCATCTCTTGGACATTTCTCTCTAGGGCAGGACACCTGAAATGTTTCCTGATTTGAGATATTTTGTTATGGTAGTTCGGACAGCCTGGCGGCTTTTCATGTGTGTTATCACATGTAATCTGCTAATCCTGTTTCACTGCTGAGGAAACTAGGCATGCTAGTGTTCTTGGCTCCTCATAAAAATTTGGAATAAGAATCACTGAAATCCAGTCTCTTTATTTGTTTGTTTGTTTTGTTTTTCAAGACAGGGTTTCTCTGTGTAACAGTCCTGGCCATCCTAGAACTCACTTTGTGGACCGGGATGGCCTCTGAAATCACAGAGATCTACCTGCCTCTGTCTTCTGAGCGCTAGCAGGTTCAAAGGCGTGTTCCACGATGCCAGATGAAATCCATTCTTCTCATAGTTGCAATAGAAGGAAGAGGAGATGGTAGATGGAGAAAGCAGTGTGTGTGTGTGTGTGTGTGTGTGTGTGTGTGTGTGTGTGGAAATTGCTGCTCTCAGGATTTGCTGGGCTGTGGGCAAGATCTAAGGCAGAGATCATCCCCATCAGCAACCACCAGGCCTGGTCCAGCTAACGTTCCCAAGTGCTCGAGGACACAAAGTTCTTCTCTTCTGATTCTTGGGGACTGTGACTGTCAGCTGTTTCCAGCTTACCTCTGACTGGCTCTTCTTACCTAGTCTGAGACCAGGGCCATTGAGAGAAGGTGGAGAGGTAAGTATAGTGGAGACCAACTTCTGACCCCTCTTCCATCCAACACACACACATGAATCATGCTCTCTCTCTCTCTCTCTCTCTCTCTCTCTCTCTCTCTCTCTCTCTCTCTCTCTCCCTCTCCCTATTTCTCTCCTTCTCCCCCCCCTCTCTCTCCCTCTCTCTCTCTCTGCAGGACTACTAAATGGAGTGGCCATGGGTGGATGCCAGCCTGTGAGGCTTGGTTATCTGTTGAGGTGAGTTTTTTGATATGTATTGTAATGATAAGTACTGGCCCCCAAGGCCTGGCTGCTCTCAGAAAGGAGAGAGTCGGCATATATAATATGACCTTGCTCTTTAATTTAAAACTATTGGCTAACTAAAGATGCTGACAGCCAATAGCTGGACAGAAGATACATAGGCGGAGCCTAGTGTTCCTGGGCTTGGGGTTGGAAGAGAACCTCAAGGAAGAGAACAAGGGAGAGAGGAAGGGCAAGAGAGAAGATGCCATAGGGCAAACATCTTAATAGTATGACTATGAGGGCTGGCCAATTGGAGTTAAAGCAACCCAGATGAAACATAGCAAGAGGTAACTTAGGGTTATTGATAGGACACAGATTCTAATAACATAGAGGGTTGATATCCGCCAGCTCTAGTACTCCTTAAGGCTTATTGTAAATAAAAATAGTTGGGTGCTTTTTATTAGGGAACTTAATGAACAAAGACAGGGTAGAAATCCAAAATTGAGATTAAATAGCTCCTACAGTGGATCTCAAGTCCAGTAAGTCAGCAGCAGAATGAAAAGAGGGGCTGCTGGAGGCTCCTCTCTGCCCGTGTCCTGGCTCCCATCCCCCTCACTAAGGCATCAGGGTCCTGGACAATGGCGTGGACCATTCAGATAAGCTCAGAAGGCAACACAGTTCTGGAGGAGAGCCCTTCCTGGGTCTAACCTCTTCCTTTGCTTCCTGCTTATGTGAAGCTTATACACCTGTGGCCAGGTAAGGTGGGCCTGGGTCTAGTCAGGCTGGTTCTGGGCTGGACCTTACTTCTTACAAGATAGTCGGTTTTCCACTACTGCAGCCACTAAGGCTCAGGGACCAGGGAAAGGGGACCAACTTAGGGGCCATTTCATCCATGACTGCGCTTGACCTTGTGACTAGCTGAACTTAGACGAACCTCCTGTGAGGTCTGGTGTGCCACAACAGAGTACTGGCACGTTCAGGATGCACTTCTGAGTTTGTGATATGTGTGTTTGAAGATTCAGTTTTCGTAGCCATAAAACTGGTGTGTAGTACCAACCTCGTGGGTGTGCTCTGAGGACCAAGTGATAGTGAAGCTCATTAGCAGGCTCCTGGCACATAGGCCAAGTTCAGTAAGTGCAGCTTGCCATTGCAGTTACTGTTGCAATGGTCACAGTTACGCTGCAAGGCTACAGCTCCATCCTTGTGTGCTGGGTTACATACCTCCCTCGGGAATGCCTCGGAGTTCCCGGGATGCCGGGAAGTTATGGGCCTTGAGCACTAGATTCTAGTTTATAGCACTATGTCCACCCAGATTATTATTTGCATTTTTTCAAGACAGGGTTTCTCTGTGTGTCCCTGGCTATCTTGAAACTTGCTTTGTAGACCAGGCTGACCGTGAACTTAGAGATTCATCGGCCTCTGCCTCCTGAGTGTTGGGGTTAAAGGTGTGTGTGTCACCACCCTCTGGCCACACAAATTTTATCCTTACCTCTTGAGGCAAAGCTGTGTGTCCTTCGGCAGGGCCTGGACTGCTCAGTGTGTGGCCGATTGTTATCATCTCATTCATGGGGGTTGCAGCCTGAATGGGTTGCTGCCTCTCCTTTTCCTCACCTCCCATACAGTCCAGGTCTGAGCCCACTTCTTTGATGCAGGAGGAATCGACTACTCCCTCCCCTGCATAGGTGCAGTATTTACATAGTCCAAGACAGAGCCAGCCACATCTACATTAATTGTTTCTGCATTCCACTTCTGTGCTGAAGACTAGGTTCATACCGGCTCTCTCTTTAAAGCCAGTATCAAGGATGGACAGAAAGAAATAAGGAGGCAGAAAAGCCCTGTGATTCTTGGGTATATCAATGTAGCCATTATTCTCTTTAAACTTCAACTATCCCTTTCAAGGGTGTATGATGGTTAATAATGTCAACTTGAAAGGATCTAGGAGAGCCAAAGATAGATAGATAGATAGATAGATAGATAGATAGATAGATAGATAGATAGACAGACAGACAGACAGACAGACAGAAGACAGACAGACAGACAAGCAGACAGATTTAAGCTTCTGGGAATATCTGCGAGATATTATCCAATCTAATTAACTGAGGTAGGGAGACCTACTCTGAATTACGGGAAGCACCAGGGGCTGGTATCTGGGAGCATATAAAAAAAGAGACGTAACCATGATGTGGACATGTTATCACATCATGATCACTGTAACTCGCTGCCTCAAGCTGCTCCCCTTGATGGAGCTCAGGACCCTTGGACTGTGAAGGGCGATGAACCCATCCTTCCTTCTGGCCTCTGTCAGATAATTTGTCACAACAGGGCAATAGCCAACCCTGGATACAACCAAATCCTCCTCCACCTCTTCTAGGCCCTCAGGAAAGCAGTTGCACCCCCAACCCCACCCCATACTCCAGGATGTTATTCTAAACTCCAGAAAATCTGGGGACTTGCCCGTGAACACAGAGCAAACAAAAGGATTAGCGTTTCTGAATGCAGCTCTTTGGGGTGTGGCCACTGGCCCAGCCAGTTCCTCCCAGTTCCTACACGGGCTCCAATGCCCTTTTCTCTGAACCATCCAAAAGAGAGGGTAGACAGAGAAGTGGGGGTGCAAAGCTTTAGGGGTTGCACTCAAAGTCACAGGGTTGGGAGACTTGTCTCAACTCATACAAGAGAGAAGATGAAGCAAGCCCAGGTTCCAACAGGTCCCAGGCAGGTTCTGGGAAGAACTATGCTGGAAGAATCTGAACAGCTCTGTGTGAAATCCTCTGTTCATGACACCAGGCACCAACCTCCTACAGCCTTTAAGAGGGGAGCATATGCAGGAGACCTGAGATGAGCTACCCCAGATCTGAAGGATTGGAAGAAGTGGGCAAAGTTAGGCTACAATTGAAGACTGGCCAGGCAGGGACAAGGACCCACAGGGGAGTGAAAAGAAGAGCCGGCTAGGGACATCAACGTTCTGACAGCTTATTTATTACTTAGCCAATATATGCCATTGGGCATGGCCACACTGCGGGCACTACAATGCACGCACTGGCATGGCCACACTGCGGGCGCTACAATGTATGCACCCAGTATGGCCACACTGCGGGTGCTACAATGTATGCACCCAGTATGGCCACACTGTGGGTGCTACAATGCATGCACTGGCATGGCCACACTGCGGGCGCTACAATGTATGCACCCAGTATGGCCACACTGCGGGTGCTACAATGCATGCACCCAGTATGGCCACACTGCGGGTGCTACAATGCATGCACTGGCATGGCCACACTGTGGGTGCTACAATGCATGCACTGGCATGGCCACACTGCGGGTGCTACAATGCATGCACTGGCATGGCCACACTGAGGGTGCTACAATGCATGCACCCGGTATGGCCACACTGCGGGTGCTACAATGTATGCACCCGGTATGACCACACTGTGGGTGCTACAATGCATGCACCCGATATGGCCACACTGTGGGTACTAGGCATATGGCCGACACTGTGGCGGGACCAGCATCAATTCCAAGGTCCGCAGATACCATGCTCATCTCTATGTCACACAAAGAAACTTTTGGGCTTGAGCTTGGAACCACAATGACAGGGCTCATATACTTAAAGAAGATACAAAGAAGTCCTATTTCCCAGCCCGAATCATTTCCCCTCTTACTGGGTGGTGACTCCATATTCCCACAACTTGAAAAATTCTCACTCTCTTCAGAATTCTCATAGAGAGCATCTCATGAACTGTGGTACTCAGAAGCCCATGGCTCCCACACTCTGCTGGTGACCCTCCTTACTCCCTCTTGAGGAGGTTACTGCATGCTCAATGCTTCTTACTTCACTGTGAATACCTCAGATGGAAGCCCAATGACTTTTCAGTTCTTCACACCTTAGGTGCAAACAATTGGCTATCATGTCCATTCCTGCCTCTGAATCCCTGTGCTCCACCCTCCCTCCCCCCCCAGCCCCCGCCCAGGCATTACTGTTTCTTACAACTTACCCTTAAAGGGACTTTTAAATTGCCCTTGACGATTAATTTCACACCTTTAAAGTAATTGTGTGTGTGTGTGTCTGTGCGCGCGCGCACGCGCACATGCGCACCTGCATACACACACACACACACACACACACACACACACACACACACCTGGGTGGAGAGCAGAGGCACATGTTAGGTGCCTCCCTCGATTATTCTCCATCTGTTTATTTATTTAGAGACAAGGTTGCACTATGCCGCTTAGCAGCCTGGAACTTGATATATAGACTAGGCTGGCCTTGAATTTATAGAAATTTGCTTGCCTCTTTCTTCAGACATGCTGGGGTCACAGGTGTGTACCACCCACCACACCCAGTTTTGGAGTGAGTTTTATTGTTGTTTGGATGATTTTTTGTTTGTTCCATCTCATTTCTTTTGAGACAGGGCTTCTCACTGAACCTGGAGTGGAACACTTTGGCAATCCCCAGGGATGGTTCTGTGACACCTTCAGTTCTAGGATTACAAGTGCATGCCACCTTGTCAGCCTGCATTTTAAAAGATGCTGGTCTAAGCCAGGTCCTCAAACTGTGGGGCAAGAGCTTTACTGAACGATCCTGCCTTAAAACACAAAAGCAGAGTTTTTTACTCTCTCCCCACCCCCTTTTATTYCACAGGCTCAGTCTCCCTCCCTCCTCTTCCCTGGGCAATCTGAATAATGTTTCAAATGCATAAAAGAATATACACAAGACCTCAAAGGAAACCAATCATTTTGAAATACAGTGATCACAATATTTTTTTTAAGTAGCGATATAGTAATGTGTGCTACTCCATTAACGGATTAAAGAATAAAATGCACTGGCAGGACTAATAGCCCTCAGAGTTTTGAAACAGGGATGGGCATAAATAATACCGTAGATGCCTGCCACGGCTGTTCCAAAATATTACTGTGATGGGTTGCTAGCACTCACAATGTAAAAAAAAAAAAAGTTACACTTCAGAGGGAGCCAGTAAAGCTAAAGATGTAAGGTCTCTCCATCTCCAAAGAAAATGTCTTTACAATTATAGTGGTGCTCTCTAGGTGGGGGAAGGCAGCACCTACCACTTTCAAGTTCAGTACACACCTGTTTTAGAACACTGACCCACAAAGCCAGGCCCCAGAACCAGGCAAGTTAGTATCTCCTATCCAAAATGAAAATCATCTCCCAAATGCGCAGCCCAGGAAGCCCTGGCTGTGGCTCAGAAGTGTCCATCTGAGCAAGCCTCCTGGGATCTGTGTGCTCACCTCAGAGGGGGCTGGTGTGAAATATCTGCAGTAGAGTTTGTGGTTAAAATAGCCACTTACCAGGAAGTCTTATACAATGCTCTATGCCTGCATTTCCTCCTCTGCTCCCCAGATCTGATCTAGACTGTGCCTCAGTCCCAATCCTCGTTAAATAATGAACAGAGTGTTGGGTTCTTGTACCTGTCACAAGTACAGGGTCAGATACTGCTGCAGAGGCAGCAGCTAAGGTTCCCCTCTTTTGTGTACATAAAAAATAATTGGCCTTCTAATTACCTCCATAAAAATGAGAAAACTTGGTCTGCTTATTGGCACCTCTGTTGGCACTAGGGAATAATTAGACGCCTTAATAACTCTCTAATGATCCCTGGGGGATGGGGAGCCATTTTTAGAGTGTCTGCCCCATTAATGGGTCACTACAGAGGCTCTCAAATGCAGTCTGCACCTAGTGAGACCACAAGGCAGTTGGGATTCGTCGGTGTCGGGGGTGGGAAGAAATGTCGGTTCGTTTCTGTCTCATGCCTCTTCCTTCCAGCAGGGGAAGCCGGTGGAGTGGGGAAGCGCGCCACCTCTCTTCCACGCCTCTTTTGTAAGGGACTTGGAGGATGTTCATGGGATCCAAGTCCGCTTGCAGATTTAAATTCCAAGATCCACCCCCACCCGCCACCCAAAGCATAGGTTTGCAAGAGTTGTAAGAATATGAAGCAGAGCGGTGGTTTCCCAACCGGACAGGATGCCAACCTTCTGCAGATTTTGGCTCTGTGGTTAGCTTAGGGACTGTTTTAGGAACAGAACCTCCAAGAGGAGCGACGCCAAGCCTCTGTTTCTCCAGCAGGTGGCGCCATCTCTTTACCTTCCACATCTCCTCGCGGGAGATGGGAGGCGCTGGTTTGCAAACCTAGGATGTGAGACCCCTATGGAAAGTAACTTTGCCCACACCACTCTCCCCAGACCCTCATTATTTCTATATCTTTATGTGAGAATCACAAACGACCCCTGATAATTTGTCAGAAATACTGATTTGCCTTTCTAGATCCAAACAACCAGAGAGAATTCTGGCAAATCAAAAATAATTGTGGTCTCCATAGCTTTAACATCCCCTGACTCTCAGGGATCACGGAATTCATGTGCCTCTTCACAATGATCTGGGTCAGCTTCTAAAATCTGAACTTACTTTCAACCGGATCATGAGATTGGCTTGTTGGGGCGACTCTCAGTCTCAGAGGCCTGCAGATGTAGCAAGCACATCCTTTATACCACAGAGAACCCTTTGGGAAGAGGCACTGTTGACCATTAACCCCGGAGCATCTGTGCCTTACTGCATGAAGTAGGACAGCTCCTCCTTTTCTAGACTCTCAGAGGTAATCCAAAACAACTGCTTGTCCTAGACAAGACTCCACAGAGACCTTCCAGTGTGCAGACATTGCAGACAATTCAGAGCCATTACTAATGGTCACAAGAACTCTGTGACATACACAGGTGATAAGACCCACACAAGGAGTTGGGCTCCTGAGTAGTTAGGATCTCAGAGTGGCTGACTCAGAGCTCGGTATTACCTCCCCCTCCCCTCCCCTCCCCTCCCCTCTCCTTCTTCCCTTCTGTCCCTTCCCTTCCCTTCCTCCCTCCTTCCTTTCCCTTCTTCCTTCCTTCCTTCCTCCCTTCTTCCTTCCCTCCTTCCGTCCTTTTCTTTCTGGTGTTGAGGAAGGCACTGCTCTGTGACAGGCACTCACCCCTGAGTTGCATAGCCTCTCAACACTCCTCTGACCACACACTGTGCCTTATGACAACCCTTAGCACACATATTCAGGGAAATATTGGAGCATAGAGATAAGTGGTAGAGCATACAGTAGCCAGAGGTCCCAGGCTTGATCTCCAGCATTACAAAAACAAAGCTACCAAAAGCACAATCCTGCAAAAAACAAACAAACAAAAACAAACAAAAACCCACAACAACAACAGAAAGACAAAGACAAAAAAACCCACTGTGATTTGGTGGATCAATCATTTCTATTTGTTTGTGGTTTGAAACAGGGTCTCACTCTGTGGCTCAGGCTAGCCTGGAACTCACAATGTCCCACAAGTGGCCTTGAGGGGTGAGAAATCCCAGCGCTGGGACTCCAGGCATGAGCTGGGATGCATGGTCCACTTTCTGCAGCCTCTGATTTTAAGAAAGATGTTGCTTTAGTCTGGCTGTCCCCTGCTGAGTGACAAGCTGCCCCCACCCCAGCTTCAGTGACTATACACCTGCAGGCTCCCAGGTCACACATGGGTGACACAGGGACTTGGGGCTCTCTTGCCTGCCGGAGTCTCCTGTTCCACGTAGCATCCATGAAGGCCATGTGGTGACATTTTCTTGGCTAGTGGACCGGAGGACAATCCAGGACACAGTCTCTTGCTTCGACGGCACCTTGATGAGAGCCTGGAAGGCAGGGTAGAGCATGAAATCAGCTCCGCCTGGCCTTTCCAGCAATGAGACTTCAGGGTGGCCTGGTATCTTGTGCAGTAACTCGGCTCCATGAACAAGTATCCCAGAAATAATCCCTCACAGCCCTTATGAGACCTTAGAAGTCACACAGCCCTATTATAGGCAATTTGTTTGCCCAAATTCTCGAAGCCCTGCCCTGACTAAAGGGAAAGGAAGGTAAATCCCATCTCCTGATAGGACAACAGGACAATTACCACTATGTTTTGAAGCCATACTATTTAATTGAAACTACATTTTCTGTTTCTGCTTGAAGTTAGACACTTTCTAGGTCTAGCCTCTCTTATCTGTTCAAATCTCCTTGTTAGCCTGGATGTCTAGGGCATGTGAGGTCCTGGGCTTCCAGCACCAAAATGGCCACAAGACAAAATGAAGCTACACACACTCTTTGTTAAAATCATACATAGACAACCTCGCTAAATACTTAAGAGTCAAGACTCAGGCTACAAAAGCAACTTTGTGATAGCAAGCAGCACACCAAAGCTGCAGCGTGAACTAGAGTGAGCCTTCTTAGCCGGGCGGTGGTGGTGTACGCCTGTAATCCCAACACTTGGGAGGCAGAGGCAGGCAGATTTCTGAGTTTGAGGACAGCCTGGTCTACAGAGTAAATTCCAGGACAGCCAAGGCTACCCAGAGAAACCCTGTCTCGAAACAAACAAAGAGTGAGCTTGTAAAACCAAACAGCAGCAACAAAATAAAACATCTTCCATTATGCTTAAGTTTTCTTTTTAAAACTTAAATTGAACTGGACTGTGGTAGCCTTTAATCCAATCACTGGGGAAGAAGAGGTGGAGGCAGGGGCAGGGTGGGGCGGGGTGAGGGGGTGGAGGCGGGGCAGGAGTGGGTGTGGGCAGAGGCGGGTGTATCTCTGTGTTTAAAAGTCAGCTTGGTCTACAGATCAAGAGTGAGTTCTAGGTCTAGTCAGGGCTACACAGAGAAATCCTGTTTCAGAAAACCAAAGGAAAAAAAAACTTAGGAGAAAGCTGACTAATATTTCACTAGTATTCCAGGTGTGGGTTGATGCTGGTACCTATCTCACTGGAGCATTGATAGCTCTCAATAGTGATCCTATAGACATATGCGACATGCCCAGAGAACACTGGGTGTCCCCAATGGATCAGCAAGAAGCTCTTAATTATTCATGAGCAGCATGCTATAAGGAGCTGGGATTTATAGGTGCCATGATTGTCTGATTTTAATGAGATTATATATCCTTTTTTTTTTTTTACTATTTTGAACACTAAACAGTTAATACAAGCAAAACAATATAAAACTCCAAAATATTGCAAGAAATCCCTCTTCTTCTTCTTCTTCTTCTTCTTCTTCTTCTTCTTCTTCTTCTTCTTCTTCTTCTTCTTCTTCTTCTTCTTCTTCTCCTCTTCTTCTTTTTTGGTTTTTTAAGACAGGGTTTCTTTGTGTAGCCCTGGCTGTCCTGGAACTCACTCTGTAAACCAGGCTGGCCTTGAACTCAGAAACCCGCCTACCTCTGCCTCCCAAGTGCTGGGATTAAAAAGGCGTGCGCCACCACCGCCCGACTCACTTCTTTTTTAAAATATTTTACTCTATGTACGTGAATGTTTTGCCTTCATATGTGTATGTGCACCATGTGCATGCCTTGTGAACTACCATATATGTGTTAGAACTGAACCTGGATCCTCTGCATAAGCAAAGCGCTCGTAACCCCTGAGCTGGATGTCCAGCTCCCCAAATTGGCACTTCTTTAACTGTCTGCTTATACACTATATGTTGAGATATTAAAAAAAAGAAATCCTAATATGGTCAGAGAAAAAAATTAAAATTCTATGTACTACTGTTATTGATGTACTGTTGAAATAAGGTATGAAAATGTTATAGCACATTTTAATAGCTCATACTTTTAATTCTCTTTATATACTTAATAATGTGTGCAATATCACAATATGTTTAAAATACATAAATCAAGGGGATACAGTTTGGTGGTACCGGCCTGTAATTCCAGCTGTTCAGGAGGCTAAGGTTGGAAGATCTTAAGTTCAAGGCCAGCTTGGATTACTTAGTAAAATCTTATCTCAAGAGACACAACACCAAAACCAAAACCAAAACCAAAACAAAACGAAAAAGCAAAGGCCGGAGAGATGTCTTGGCTGAAGTGCTTCCTATGGAAGTATGAGGCCTTCCATCTGGATCCCCAGAACCCACAGAAAGCCTTACATGCCAGTGTTCACCCCAGCCCCGGCGGCCTGTGGCTCCGTGGGAGGCTCTCCAGAACTGAAGCACCACGGGATACTTGGGATACCTGAGTGGGGGCAGGACAGTTGTCCCTGGAGGAGCCAGCGAGGCTTAGTCTGTTTGAACCAGCATCAGAGCGATCCTTGGCATGGGAGCAGGCACTTTCTCTCTTGTTCCCTCTTGTTTCGGAGCATGTGTGGCCCTGTGACGTCCCTCTACAAGCACTGTGCTCCCTTCTGCCTACAGTGTCCTACAGGAAAAGAGACAAGAGACCCTTTTCAAAGTCCTTCCTGTTACCACTTTGAACTCGCTCATGCACCCCTCAGGTAAGACCCTCCCTCGCCCTCGCCCATACCGTCGCCCTCCCTCTTCCTCTCCCCTCCCTGTCCCCACAGTTGTAAAGCAGCCCTGGGCTTGATACCTGGTGCATCATATAGACTCCATTGGTTTTGTGTAATCAAATCACACCTGATGACTGTGTTTCTTGACTAGTCGATGTCTTCAAAGAATGGTTGGTCATGACCTGCACCGTCACTATTCACTCTTAGCCCAGGAAACCCAGGCAACCATCCACTCCCAGACAGCTTGTCGCTTGTCTGAATTTGTGCGCTCTCTCTCTCTCTCTCTCTCTCTCTCTCTCTCTCTCTCTCTGTGTGTGTGTGTGTGTGTGTGTGTGTGTATAGTAATGGAAGGAGTCTTGACATATAGTCTAGGCTAATCTGGAATTTGCTCTGCACACCAGGCTGGCCTTGAACTCTCAATCATTCGCCCTCACTCTCTTGGGTGCTAGAATTCCTGTGCTACCATTCCCAGCTTGGATCCTGCTCCTGGCCCCTCATTCCCCAGAAGAGCATACTGCTATTCACAGATCTAGTCATCTGAGCGTCGCCTTCCAGGTCTCATATGAAAATTATATAGAACACTTCTGGCAGAGTCTCCCAGGGGGGTGGTGGTGGTGGGAGTGGTGGGGGTGGAGGGGCATGGGGGGGGGGGGGGGGGGGGGGGGGTGGGGGTGGAGGGGTGGTGGGGGGTGGTGGGGTGGGAGTCTGCTCCCAGGAGCTCAGCCTCAGAGAAGCCTGAGCTGCTGGAAGAGGAATGGTTCTGGACGCCTGTGTCCCGACAAATCCACCAGGCCTTTGTGAGTTCGGGAACAGTCCTCTTCCTGGTGTGTGGCTATGCTGTGGTTCCGTTCCTGAAAAGCTCTCCTGGAGATCTGGAAGTAACTTTGTTTCCAGCTCTGCCACTCCATCACCTAAAAAGCAGCGCTTTGAACTCAGAGGTGCAATTTTTTAGTACTTTTATGAAATAGGAGTACTTGCCCGGCCTGGTGGTGCATACCTGTAATCCCAGCACTCTGGGAGACAGAGGCAGGCAGATTTCTGAGTTCGAGGCCAGCCTGGTCTACAGAGTGAGTTCCAGGACAGCCAGGGCTATACAGAGAAACCCTGTCTCGAAAA
>BDUI01000128.1:398245-420281 GCA_002335545.1 Apodemus speciosus
TATCTCCAGAGATGACTCACTTTGTGATTTCTTTATTGTTTCTACTTCCATTTTTAGATCATGGATGGTTTTGTTTAGTTCCTTCACTTGATTGTGTTTTCCTATAATTCTTTAAGGGATTTTTGTGTTTCTTCTTTAAGGGCTTCTGTCTGTTGACCCATGATCTCCTGTATTTCTTTAAGGGATTTTTGTCTTTCATCTTTAAGGGCTTTTACCTGTTGACCAATGTTCTCCTGTATTTCTTTAAGGGAGTTATTTAAGTCTTTCTTGAAGCCCTCTATCAGCATCATGAGATACGATTTTAAATCCAACTCTTGCTTTTCCAGTGTGTTGGGGTATCCGGGACTTGCTGTGGTGGGAGAACTGGGTTCTGATGTTGCCATGTGGCCCTGGTTTCTGTTGGTAGGGTTCCTGTGCCTGCCTTTCTCCAAATGGTGCTAGTTGGTATTCTTGTCTCTGAGTGGAGTTTATTCCTCCTGTGGGCCTGTAAGCCTGTGTCCTTACTCCTCTGAGCTCAAAAGTGAAAGCACTGCTGGGAGATCACTCCCTCCTGGCAGGCTATGCACAGAAGGCTGTGGAGTTTCCTGCCTCCCTGGTGCAAGTGGCAGGAAGACTTCTGTCCCAGCTGCTCCACTGATCACAGAAGGCTGTGGAGTCTCCCGGCTCCCTGGTGCAAAATCAGCCTTTTACTTTCATAGCATCAGCTCTCCTTCCACTCAGCCTTCATTGCGCAGCCCACCTTCCCCGCTTAGCCTTGAGGGGCCTCAGTCTGACCACTGCGCATGCCGGTTACATGGTAGAGCATTTTCTGTCTTTACCACACTTCTATCTCCCCAAACGCGTACTCACTTTCCTAACTCAGAAATCGCCTTTTCCACTCAGTGAAAAACAAAACAAGTGCACGTGGCTGACCAAGTCTTCGCTCCTCTCTCTGGTAGAGCCTTGGGTAGAGCTACTTGTCATATGATGTCTGATGATGGTGCATCTTGGGAGACATTTCTATAAACAGTGGCCATGGCTGCAGGAACATTCGGTGGGAAAGTGTCAGTCTTGGAAAACCGGCGGGGATCCGAGCTGACAACGCTCTTATTGTAGGACAGTGTCCCCCGCTCGGCACTGGCATTCCTACGGAGCATCATGCCCGGAGCAGATGGGCTCCCTGGCTAGTCAAGCTTCACTCTAACAGAAGGGAGTATGTGTTAAAGGTCTGCAGGGTCTGCAGGAGTGACTTTTCTTGTTACTGTAAAATAACTGGCAGTGACAACTTAAGGGAGGAAGGTTTTTTGTTGGCGCATAGCTTTAGTATGGGCCAGAGCCTGGTGAGAGGGGTGGTCTGGTAGGAGGTGGCTGTGGCTTCCAGAGACCCTCCTCCAGTATTACCCCCTCCTCCAGTGCCAACCCTGTAAGTGGGATGCTAGGGAAGATGCCAGGACCTCCCAAAACAGTGACGACAGCGAGGGACTGTGTGTTCGAACCTGTGAGACTGCGGGATGGTTCATGTTCAGGTCATGCCAGAATCCCACAAGACTGGAAGCCAATGGGACACAGTGGCCGTAAGATGCTTTTTGGTCCCGGGCAACACAATTTCCAACAATGAAGACATTCTTTGTCATAGAAATAAATATACCCAAAAGTAGGGCAACTTTCTGGAGCAGCTCTTTAAGGCTCCAGCTCAGTTTCTCTGGAATTCCCCAAAGTCTGTCTTCCTGAGTATTGTCCCTGCCCCCAGGATATCCTCCCACATGGTGGCCAAATGGCCATAGAATTTCCAGATCATAACCTCATTACTCAGTTGAAGCAGAGGGAGGCAGCATCTTGTCTTCCTTCACTGGACTTAGGTATATTAGTCCCACATTCTTTGTGAGTCAGGAAGCCCAATCCGCAGCCCTGCAGACCCTATAGACATAGACTGGGGTTACACAACCATCATTTAACCATGATGATAACAAGAGAGGTGTGACCGCCCAACGGCAGCTGTAAAATCAGGCCTGTCTGAAGCTGGGAGCATGGCTTCTCCTAAATGAAGACCTAGGCTGTGTGAAGAAGAGACCGGAGAGGTGGTGTTTGCTGTAAACACCCTGGTGGGACATCTGACTCTGGCTACTTCCCAAATCAAGGGGAAAGATTGGAGCCAAGTTGGATAACTAAACCAAGACCAGCTGAAGGCGTCTGGAGTAAGGAGGGAACCTGATGGGCTCAGAGCCAAACAGACTGGAGCAGAGACTGCTGGGAAGGAGTGAACCTGAGCAAAACCCTTTAAGAAGGGCTAGTGAGTCGGGCGGTGGTGGCACATGCCTGTAATCCCAGCACTCTGGGAGGCAGAGGCAGGTGGATTTCTGAGTTCAAGGCCAGCCTGGTCTACAGAGTGAGTTCCAGGACAATCAGGGCTATACAGAGAAACCCTGTCTCGAAAAAACCAAATCCAAAAAACCATTATAAGAACAGTAGTTGTGTTTAATGCTGGGCCAACGTGCTAGCCTCTGAAGCTCTCCAGACAGTGTTCTCGCAATGGAAAGTACAGTGGAACAAAGTTGGGGCTCTGAGGGCCAGGACCTCACCTCACCCCAGAGCCACAGTGCAGAGGAAATGTCATTTCTTTGCAGCTTCTCCACAGCGTAGAATGCGTGGCCCCTCTCAGTTTGGGGACACTGAGAGCTGTTTGGAGATGGATCCAGGTGATCAGGGCTTCAGAACCTCCAATGCTCTTCCTCTCCAGCTCTTTCTCCTTCCTTTTATTCAATTGACTGCTCTATCGTCCTCTTCTTGGGGTTCCGTTTCTTATCTTTGTTCTAGTCCCTTCAAGTCCTTACACCGCCCCCTCCTGTCTCCGTATTTTTCTCTTCATCATTTCCCTTCTTGTGTTTGGCACACGTCTTTGTGGACAAAATTCAAAACTGAATTATTTGGCCTTTCCTTTCTGAATATATTTGATCTTGATAAAAATTAGTCATTATCAAGTGTGAGGAAAAGAGGGGTCCACAAATCCAGGGGGTCCAGGACAATTATGCCCCAAGCTCACAAGTCACCTCACTTATCCGAAATAGCATTTGTAACTGGAAAATAATGGGAAGAGCAATATGGATCCTTCTGGGCCCCCTGCAGGGCCTTTGCGACTCTGTTGGCCCTCTGTTGGCCCCTCTGTGAGTGAGTTTTGCATCTCAATTACTGTAACTTTTTAACTTTAGAGTTTTGCATAGCTTCTTTTCATAGTTTTCCTCTTTCCTGATATTTTCCATTTGGTGAGACATCATTTGCTTCCCATCATTTTATTTAATTATTTGAGCTGATCTCAAAGTCCTTGTCTACTAGTTCCAGTGTCTCTTAGAGGACAGAGTCTGTGGATCCTATTTTTCTTGTTTATGGGACTGTCTTAGTCAGTGTCTTTTCTTTTTTTTCTTTAATAGAAAAACAAAAACAAAACAACCTCCCCACAAAAATATCAAAAGCTACACGTGTGAGAGTAGCAGCACACATTTCTTCAATCCAGACAGCTGAGTTGCAGCTCTTTGCCTTGGGAGGCGGCCTGACCTGCACTCGCCGGCAACCACAGCGTGGTCTCCTTCAAAGGCTCTAGTGTCAGCTGCTCCAGGGGCTTCATGGTCTCCTGCTGCGACTTCATCACTTCAGATGCAAACACAGCTTCTGCTGAGGCCGTGGAGTCAATGCAGTTGGCCTTAAAGGAAATCACAAACTGTCCTCCGTTCTGCAGGAAGGTATGCGCACTCGTGGCCACAATCCGGGTTTGGTCTGGCTGGGCCACATCTGTAAAGCATGTGATATCCACCTTTGGGATAAGCATGCGGTATTTGTGTGGGGAGCATCTTCAACAACAGGAATAAGAATGTTGGTCCTCTTCTTGGCCAGAAGTCACGGCTAGAGTGGGGGGAGAATTCAACTGCATAGACCACACCATCAGAGTGACAATATCAGAGATGGTGGTGCCTGAGGCTGCCCCAAGTGCCACCCAGGATTGCTGCTGCCAGGCTCGGTACCCAGTTTTGTCATCTCCTTCTGAGATAGAGGCTCTCTTCTCTCCTTACAGATTCTCCAAGGACCAGATTCTTTGTGACAAGGGCGTCCTCCTTTCCGAGACAGATAAAGACGCCTTCATGCCTATGGGGCTCACCATCACATTCTTTTCTGACTAGTTCCCTCTCTTGCCTCTCCAGCCACCACCTCGACCCAGGTTGCCCCAGACTGGAAGCCTCCACCTCGGTCACCTCCACCTCCTAGTCCCCTGAAGCTACCACCTCTTCCTCCTCCATCTCGACCTCGACCTCCACCACCAAAGCCTCCTTGGCCTCCTCCTTTATCAATCAACTCTGCCACCAAAGCGGCCCCCACGGGGCTGAAACCTGGCTTCATTACTGAGTTCTGGTCCGGTGACTCAGGCGACCAGCTCTACAGGCTGCCTACAGCTTGTTCTTATGGAGGGGTTTTCTCAACTGAGCCTCCCTGCTGTCTGATGACTCTAGCTTGTGTCAGGTTGGCATAAACCAGTCAGGATAGAAATATACCTCGTTTCTTTGCAAACCTCATAGTTTTGATTGAACGGTATTACACTGGCAACTCAAGACATCAGATATTAGCTCTGGCTTTTCTGTCTGTTACAGTTGTAGTTTGTTTCATGACCTTTTGTGCTAAAGCTACTTTAGTAAAGTCTATATTCTTGTCATTAAAACCTATTCCAGTAAGTTGAGACAAGTCAGCTAAGGATGAGACAGGTATTTCTTTAAACACCAGGAAGTTGTGTCTTTGAAGAGGGATTCTGCAGGCCTGTGAAAAACAACCCTGCTTCACCCTTCCCATTGTTTTCACGCAGGGGGGGCAGGGGGGCAGGGGGGCCGGGGGCAACCAAAACAGAGCCTAAAGCCACCTGGTGCTCTCAGGCCCTGCATAAGCCTTAGGCATGCGCACACTCTACCATGTTTCTGTTGTAGCTTCACAAGCACACTACCCCATTTGGCCTTTCCACCCAAGTTTTTTGGTTAGTCTGCTATTTGCCCAATTGTTATCTAAGGGCCTCAGGCAGCAGAAATGGAAGCATTTGCCTGTGGAGGATTTTGAGAAATGCTCCTTGACAGTGGCTTTGGCACGCAAGTTTCAGTCAAGCAGACTCAAGAAGATACTGTTTAGAGCAGAGGTCCCAGGAGAGGCAGACAGATCAGCTGGAGACACTGCACTGGAGGTGTCCTGTGCTGCGACTGTGGAGGGCGGATCCTTTATTTTCACGACTACTGCTCCCCTGCGGGATGGAGACGGGACTGAGAATAAGTTACACTACAGGAGAGTTCACGGCGGGGGGCGGGGGGGGGGGGGGGGGGGGGGGGTTACTGGGTGCTTTTAGCATTAAAAAGTTCTGAAAAAGTTGGTCATGATATTTTTTTTCTGTTTTCAGAGGACTAGGTTTGGAGGGTTATCAATTATTCTATTTTTTACTAGAGTTTTGACAAATTACTATTAATTAGTATCATTGTATGTATAGATGATGTTTTGGGGGAGGGAACCAATCCTTCACCTTTCCGAGGTTTCAAGGGTTGAACTCAGATTGTCAAGACTGCACAACAAACCACCGACTGGCTCTCACTAGCTCTAAAGAGGTTTTTATTTGTTCTTTGTTTTGGTTTGCTTTGTTTTCCAAAGTAATTTTAAAGTCTCAGCAGCTCAAAGACAGTAGGTTCAAATACATGTCTTCCAAGCCAGATTTGAGTATTAACAGTGTTAGCATTCCTTCTAGACTCTGCCCCACAGTTACCTGGCAACAGCCAGGTATGCCTGACTCAGTATAAAAGGGGCTGTGTGCCCCCTCCTCACTCTCTTATCCTCTTCCTGTCCCACCCTCTCTGTCCCTTCTCTCCCCAGTCCCCCTTCCCATTCTATCTCCACCTGTTCATGGCTCTCTCTCTCTCTCTCTCTCTCTCTCTCTCTCTCTCTCTCTCTCTCTCNCACACACACACACACACACACACACACCAGAAGAGAATAGAAGTAAAATGATAAATCTTCAGGCTCTTCATGAAGCCGTGGATGTGTGTGTAGGCTCTGTGCATGGGTTACCCAGAATTCCATGTTCTTGTTTCATATGCTAGTTTCAGTTTCCCTACTCTACCTTCCTTTTCCCTCCTCCCACCTATTCTTACATGTCACAGGGAGGAAAGTCTTAGGTTGCGAGCAGACTGACTCATAAGAGAGCAATCTCATTCGCAGCCCTGGCTCCAGAGGAATCCTTTATCTGTGTTTATTTTTTAAAGTTCTTCGAAACTGCTGTGGTTTGTGCCCCCGAATGGCACAAGTAAGAGCAGAGAGGAGTTTTCACTTTACAGACATGACACAGAGCCCATCACCTGCTCACACTGGAGTTTGTCAGGCTGGCACTCTCTTCATCATGCTGCCGTGCCCCAGGGTAAATGGTGTCCGCTGGGCCTGTGACACTGGGAACTGCATTATCTGAGTTTTTCAACAAACAGATTTCAAAGCATGCTGGGCAAAACACAGGCCAAGTTTGTTTCTTCCTTAATCTGGAGCAGCTATTCTAGAATATTCTTTTGGGTGTAGGTGGGTTCTCCAGTCCATGTACTCATTCAGGAACACAGGCTACTGCACTTCCATCTTCAACGGATGGCTTACTAGGTGACTCTGGCCATTGCCACTCAAGCACAAGAAGCAGAAGCCGATGCTGCGTTTGCAGGAATCTCCCATCCCAGCAAGGCCACTGAAAGATGAAAATACTACAAGTTTCTACTGCATGTAACCTACCAAACGTCCTAGATGAACAGCACACCATACTGCATGGTGTTAGATGTCCTTAGGGCTAGTTGAGAATATTATCTACACAAAAGAACTACACTTCATGGATCTAGTCTGGGTAAAGATCAAAACCCAACATCCAAAATCTGCTGGGCATATTGTCTGTGCCCCGCCATAGACCAGCCACAGTGTCCTTTCCTGCCCCTGGTCTCAGTGCTGTCCACACTGGAAGCTAGCCTGTGTTGGGCACGCGGGGTCCAGAGTAGGTTCTGGATGACACAGTTAACAGATGTGGCAGGTTTTCAGTCTCCTTGTGTCTGGTTTGGTACCTAAAACATAACGCTTGCCTGTGGTCCCAAGTCCTTGTTCTTTGGAGTAGGGGACAGCCAGCCTCTCCCTCCTGAGCCCTGCCCACCTCTGTAGATATGTCTTGGCTCATCTATGCTAGGTATCACTTTTTTGCCCTAGAGCCTTTTCACCTAGTCTTTGACCCTCCTGTGTTGGTTTGAATAGGTTTGGCCTCCATAGACTCGTGTGTTTGAATGCTCAGCCCATGGAGTGGCACTGTTAGGAAGGATGGCTTTGTTGGAAGAAGGGTGTCACTGTGGAGGTGGGCTTTGAAGCATCTACACTCAAGCTCCGCCCAGTGTAGGAAGAGTCCCCTCCTGGCTGCATTCGGATCAGGAAGCAGAACTCTCAGCTCCTTCTCCAGCACCATGCTGGCCTCCAGGCTGCCATGTTCCTGCCATGATGATCATGGACTGAACCTCTGACCCTGTAAGCCGCCCCAATTAAATGTTTGTCTTTATAAGACTTGCCTTGGTCATGGTGTCTCTTCACAGCAGAAAGCCCTAACTAAGATACCGCCCCAGATCTCTTCCTATTAATTAGTGTTTGCCTTCAGTGTAACTGCTTTATCTATTCCTTTAAAGAAGTGGTTCTCACCCTTCCTAACGCCTCAATACAGTTCCTCCTGTTGTGGTAAACCCAACAATGAAGTTATTTTTGTTGCTACTTCATAACTGTAATTTGCTACTGTTATGAACATAATGTAAATATGTGTTTTCCAATGGTCTTAGACAACCCCTGTGAAAGTGTCATTCGACCCCCCTAAGGGATCGTGACCCACAGGTTGATAACTGCTACTTGAAAGACCAATGAGCACAGGATAAAGTGAGGCTGGATCTCTACACAAGCCTTCAAAAACGACATTAGGGTGAGTTAGAATCAACGAAAGTCTTACATCTCTGCACACTTTCTCCAACTGAAAACAAAACTAACCAACCAAACCAACCAAACAACCACCACTACCACCACCAGCACCAGCAACAAAAACCCCAGGGATTTGAGCTGTCAAGGAGTAAAGGTGCCTGCAGCCAAGACTAACAACCTGAGCTCAGACCCTGGAAGCCACATAGTAGACGGAGACAATGAACTTCTCCTGCAAGTTCTCCCTGATCTCTCTCTACATGAGTGTGATGGTGCACACATGCACACACACACATACATATACACACACATATACACACACAAACTCACACACATACACATATACACATACACACATACACACATGCACACACAATATACATACATGCACACACATACGCAAACATACACACATTCGCACTCACACTAAATAATGTATTAATTAATTAATTAATTAATTAATTAATTAAAAACAAGCAATTACAACAGGAGCCATAGCCTTTTGCACATCACCCACAGGGTTTTTGTTTTGTTTCGTTTCCCAGGAAAGGGTTTCTCTGATGTAGCCTTGGTTAATCTGGATCTCTGTACACTAGGCTGGCCTTGAACTCCGAGATCTCTGAGTGCTGGGATTGAAGATGGACACCATCACCATTTGCTTGTTTTGTTTTTAATATCACAGTTTAAGCAAATCCTTGGTTCCCAGCACCTTGCTTCCTTCACCCAGGCCTTCCAGTGAGAGCAAGGCTCTCAATCTCAGGGCCACCCAGTTTCCCACACTTCCCTTTGGGCAATCCTTTCGTTCTGATTTGAGGTGATTTGAAGACTTTATGGCATTATCTAAATACACTTCCAAGATGGCAGCTGTCTCTCTGAACCCTTGCCTTTACCCCAAAGGGGACAAACTTTATCCTTTGGGCTGGTTTGGAATATAGTAGCACCTCAAAACTTACCTAAAATATAGACCATAAAGAGCTGTAATTAATCCTGTTACCTCAGGAGAAGCACTCCCAATAATGCCCCTTAGTGAGAAGAAAATCAGAATTACCTGCCTGTCCTGGCTAATTCTACATCAACTTGACCCAAGCCAGAGTCATCTGAGAGCATCTTTAAAATTAGGTGTTGGTGGAAGTGGGCCGAGGCCCTTGTGGGTGGTGCCATCCTTGGGCTGGTGGTCCTGAGTTCTGTAATAAAGACATTGCTGAGCAAAGTCATGGAAGCAAGCCAGTAAGTAGCACCCTCTGTGGCCTCGGCATCAGCTCCTGCTTCCAGGACGCTGCCCTGTTCCAGTTGCTGTTCTGGCTTCCTTGGATGATGAACAGGGCTGTGGAAATGTAAGCTGAAGAAACCCTTTCCTCCCCAGGTTTCTTTGGTCATAGTGTTTCATCACAGCAACCCTGACTGAGACATCAACATAATTTTGAATGTCAACCAATAGGATGCTCAGAAGGTGGCTGACAGACCATAAATCTCCATATAAAATTTTGAAAGCTGTGTATACTGTGTTGCCTTTATAAACTGTTCTGCACCTCTTCTTGTTTTTCTAAGCCCTGCCAGTCACCTCCTCTACCCACTTAGGGCCCCTGCTCTGTAGAGAGTTCTCCTGCCTCCCTCTCCTAGGAA
Organism: Apodemus speciosus; assembly: GCA_002335545.1. NCBI lineage: Eukaryota > Metazoa > Chordata > Mammalia > Rodentia > Muridae > Apodemus > Apodemus speciosus. Next base: position 407,825 of record BDUI01000128.1, read on the forward strand.
GACTCCCACGCAGGCTCCATTCCTCACCCAACACTTTCACTTTTCTCTTTTTCCTTATGGACCAGTGACCTCCTTCACTGGTTCAAGTGGCGCCTGATGGCTTTCCTGAAACTCTGATGCGTTTTCTCCAAAAAATAAGATATTAAACATCCTGTTTTGAACCAGGCAGAGCTGCTTGGGAGAGGCTGAATCACTAGCGCGCCCCTGCTGGCTGAGACCGCTTTCAGAGGCCCCTTGACGGTCCAGCTGTATTCTGGCCTTCCTCAGGTCCCTGTGGAAAACAGTGTGAATAGAGTGGCTGCTTTAATGAACTGCCTGCTGGAAGAGAGCCACGCTTCTGACCAGGGCTAGAGCAGCAAAGAGGAGAATCTATGAAGAAGAAGAAGAAGAAGAAGAAGAAGAAGAAGAAGAAGAAGAAGAAGAAGAAGAAGAAGAAGAAGAAGAAGAAGAAGAAGAAGAAGAACTCTATTGCGTTCTGCAGGGCGCTCCATCAAGGCCCATCCTACCTTCCCCAGCATAATGGCCCGAGTGAGAGGTGGGAGTTAAAAAAAAAAAAGGAAGCAAGAGAGATCTGCAGCCTCACCTGGGGTCTCAAGGTTTCAATATTTACTCGGGATAACTAGCAGTGGAGAAAATCTCCTTTGCGTCCTGCGTGCTAGAGGGCTCCGGGAGAAACTGGCGATTAGCAATTTGTTGCAGAGCTAAGTTCTTTCCCTTGGCATTACCTATGTCGTACAAACCCCCGCTGCTGCCATCTGTGCCTGCAGCTAGCCCTAAGTCCTCCAGTGACAGACACAAGCACCAGTCCTGCCACCCAGAGCTACAGGACCTCCTCTAAGACTGAGCACTGCACTTCCTGCTCAGAGACAGCTCATAATCCAGGAAGACCTTGAGCTGCAGTCTCAAAGATCAATTTCAAGTGTCCTATTCGTCTGGGGAACCTGTCCCGCCCTGACAAATTCTCTTAACTTGGGACTTCGGTTTCTCTTATCCATAAGAGTGTGTTTGTTCTGTGGCAGCAAGAATGAAGCAGATACCAGTCACCATGGAAGTTACTCGTTAATTCTACCAACAATGAACTTTTGACAGTGGTCCCCTCCCCGGAGAGTCGTGTCTGCCCCGGGTTAAAGCCATGGTGAAACGGGATAAGGGCCATAGTAATGCAAAGACCCCAGCGCTGCCACTCAGCTCTCCCCACAGACCTTCGGGCTGGCAAGCCGGGCTCCCTGCTGGGGCATCCAAAGCAAAGATCCCGGAGAAAGCATCTGAATCCCAGGCACTGGGCTGTCGGAACCTTGGGAAAGCGGAGTTTAAGTCGTCCGCGTCCAGCTGGCTTCCCGGGATAGAGAGCTTGTGGATGGCTTTGTATTGCTTCTGTTCTCCGAGAACAGAAGGTGGAGTGTTTGGGGTTTCTTCGCAGTCGGTTGTCCCCGACTGGCTTGCTCACTCAGGAGGACAGACCTGGGCAAAAGCGTGGGTTGGGCCCCACGTCGAACTGCTTCTGCCGCCGAGGCAGTCCTCGGAACTCAGGTGCTCTGGGTACAGCGGGCCTCTGCTCGTTCGGATTTCACCCTCCATCCTCCTCCCAATTCCAATCTCACAGACACGGAAGGAATTTCCACAAGAGACTTCTCCAGGATAGTATAGAGTGGCCTTAGTCTTGACACCAGGATGTACCGGTCTGGGGTCACTAGCTGGTTAGTAACTCCTACCCCTAAACTCAGGGGCAGGAATTCTTTCCTTTCTTTTCTCCCCATCACCAGGAGGTGTCCAGGAGTAAGTCCAGCCACGAGGGCTAACTTATAACAGGCAGAGAGAAAAGGAAAGGTGAGTTGGGCCAGCCCTGGTGCGTTGCTCCTTGACAGAAGCTCATGCATTTCAGACTCTCCTAGTTGCGGCAAGGACCCTGGGCAGGTTTGTCAATAAAAGCCTTGGTGTCTCTTCCAGCGTTCCTGCATCTTCTGGGAGCCTCCAGCAGGTAGGGTCAGGAGGCTTCTCTCATTCTTTGCTCTGCCTTGGGCTTTGGTTTTCTCCCAGAAGCCCAGTGCACCTCACCCCCACCTTTCCTGCCCTGCTAACCATTTCCTGGCTGTGGATACCAGAACCACCACTGAGACAGGACGCCATTCCTTTAAGATGCCCCTCAGAAGAGCCAGACTCCATTACTTACTCCGGAAAGTAGGAGGGGAGGGATTGCCAGGCCCTCTGGATGCCCCTGCAGTTCAGTTTTAAACCCCCAAAGCAGAGTTGTCGCCCTCCCCCCAGTCTTGCCAGCTGCCCCTAATGACTGGATCCTGCTGCCTTCAACGCCACAGGGCTACGTGGGTATATTACCTGCTTAGGGACAAATTGAAGGGCATCCTTTAGCAGACTGTCAGCAGAGCAGGAAGGGACACTTAAGTTCCCAGGCCCCAGGGCAAAATTCTTTGGCTGCTGGGGCAAGGTGGATTATAAGAAGCAGACGGAAGAAGGCCCTACGAATATTGTTCCGCAAGCTTGACAAGACCGGTTGTTTTTTACAAGTCACTATCTGTATTTTATGTCCAGTTCTCATGTTCTGAAGGGAGCAGTGGCTGGGAGTCGCTTACGCAGATTGATGCAGTGGATTTCTGTCTGCATCTTTTTCTCACAGTGTTTAAATGCATATTCTCCGGGCTAGCTGACTGAGGAAGCGTGAAAGAAGGGAGCCCTAGGAGCCCAGGGGCTCTGAAACCACTTTGCAGGATAATAGCCTTCGAACTGGCCCGTCTCCTGCGGGCACTCAGGGGTTTAGGATAGGGACTGCACCCTGGCTGGCACTAGAGGAGCTGCCTCTCTTAGGATCCCTGATCAGCTCCTTTTCTGGGACCAAGTAGCTAGGTACAGAGGCTGTTCTCATAAGCCCCTATACAAATTATTTTGCTGACATCAGCATGTTGCCCGGCAGGCAGGGACAGCAGAGGACAGCTGTGTTTCTTGGAGAGAAGTCTGATGTGGAGAAAACTTGGTGTATGTGTGTGTGTTGTGTGTTCAAGTTCACGATGCTAGACAGGTTCACTGTGTACTGCCTTACACACAGATTGACGGGGGCACGTGTGTGACAGTATGTTGTGGGAGTCTGTGCGATTGCTTCCATGTGTAGGTATTAACACAGACTCTACAGTCTGTTTCCCAGGGAGGGAAAAATACCGAGATAGGTTTTTGGTGCTTTCCAAAATGAATGGATTATAGTAGCCTCTCAGTAATTGTGACCAGAATCAATTAAATGTGTGTTCTTCTTGCCATGTGATATTTAGCAGTCTGTTTTCCTGCAAACTTGAGAGTAGGGGTGACTTGGAAGATACAGGCTACTGGGTTTTCTTTCTCCAGCAAAGTAATTGTGCAGAAGTGTGGGCTATGACATCACCAAGCAGTCTGGCCAAGTGGACTGACACAGGCAGCTCGGTGTGGAATTCTCCAGACAGACTCTCAGGCAATAGCTGCTAGTTCTGCACACCTCAAGTCAGAGGAAGTTGGGTTGTTCAGTCCGAACCAGAGCAAACCAGTTCCAGGGAGCCTATTTTGGAAGCAGGGACTCCAAGGGCCCAAGGATACTACTCCTGGGGCTGGGATTTCTCTTCAGATCAGAAGTTGGGGGGAAGGGGCTGGGCGTGGGCCCAGGTGGAGGCACCCAGCCTCCAGGAGCCTCCTCAGGGTTGTATACACCGCCCTGGACTCCAGGCCGGTACAATGGTATAGCCTCTGGAACCGGAACCGGCTAGTTCATCCAGCTGCCCGAGTAATGGGCGAAGAAATTCTTGATAAAAATTTTGAGAGAAGAGTTTTTCTGATCAAAACAGAAAGCGTTGGTTTTATCAGAAAGGAAAAGTTCCCCTAGGAGCCCTAAACCGCCCCCAACCCTCCATCCCTTTCAGCCCAGGACAGCTACCCTTGAAGTCCTGCTCAGTTACTGCTACTGCGAATAAGTACCGAGGATTCTTTSTCCTCACTGCGTCTTGCGAGATTTGGATTTGTCTTGACCGGCCTGGACTTGTTGGGCAAAAGGGGGCTAAAACTCCAGTAAGGTCGACTTACTTACAGCTAGAGCGGCAATCGCGGGGCACCACCCTGAGGAGTCCCTGGGCTGCCCGTGGGAGCCAGTGCGCCCGCTTGGTAGCAAGAGCACGGCGTGCTGCTGGCGGTCCACTCTCTTTCTCCTCCTCTGTCTCTGATGTTGGTTGCGGGACTCAGAGACCTTTCCGCCACCGTTAGCCTCTGGGAACCTAGGACTCAGCCACTGCTACTGGTCTGGTGACTCTGCCCACAGTATCGTTTCCAATTCTAGTGACTTCGACCATGCTGAGGAGTCAAAACTTCCCAATTTCCCTCCCAGAGCCACAACTTCAGACTCATTTAGAACCTCTGCACGCACGCTTTCTCACCTTCTTCTACAAGCCCAGAGGTGGGGGGTGGGGTGGGGTCGGGAGTCAGGCGCAGGGGGGAAGCGAGGCGCTCCGGGAGGTGGCTTACAGGGAAGAGGAAGTCTGGTCCCCGTTTCTGCAGAGCGCTCTGCCGAGAAAAGGGACCGAGGTCTCACAGGGAGGAGGTTTCAGAGTTTTCATGCCTCCACTTTGCCGCCAGAGACATTCTGGGAGAAGGTCGCTCCTGGTTTCCAGTACTCTGCCAGCGTATCGCTATCCAGACCTGCCCACCCGGAGTATCCAGTCTTTGTAGGGAAATCAGACGCCGGTACTCGCGAGGCCACTGGGCCTCGGGGCATATATCCATATGTTTATGATTTCTAATTTTATTATAAAATAAAAGCAGAAATATCTCCCGACGAACATTCACATGAGGGCGTAAAAAGGAACAGGCAAGTCCGTGGCTGCGAGGCACACTGGGCTGGGAGCACGGAGGCCACAGTCCTAGGAGGAGGAGGAGAACCAGCGAGGTGGGGAGGAGGGAGGAGAGAGAGAGAGAAAGGAGAGCGAGAGAGAAAGGAGAGAGAGAGAGAGAGAGAGAGAGAGAGAGAGAGAGAGAGAGAGAGAGAGAGAGGCTATCCAGCTGCTTTTGGGGTGCAATCTTTCTTGCTCATTTATTAGTCAGAAGCTGGCACCTTAGGCTCACACGGAGAGGAGGGAGAGATGTCTTTGAGGACAATAGGCCCCAGGATATCTACCTCTGTTCACATCATGTCGGACTCTTAGAAAGTTCGAGAAAGGGTAAGATGTGAGAAGTGTGTGTGTGTGTGTGTGTGTGTGTGTGTGTGTGTGTGTGAGAGAGAGAGAGAGAGAGAGAGAGAGAGAGAGAGAGAGAGAGAAATGCAGACATTTATAAAGGAGGGAAAGAGGAAAAGTAAAACGGGGAGAAAAATGAAAAGAGACATAAGAAACGCGAAAGGAAAGTGGAGGGAAAAAAGGCGAGAGAAAGGAGAAGAAATTAAAAAAAAATCGGGGTAGTGGTGGCTTATAATTTATTCCCTTGCCTAGTTCAAGACTCGGTCCCTGGCCTCCAAAGGATCTCAAAAGCAACTTGTTGACAATGAATCCCCCAAAGGACCCTGAGCAGACCATTGTCCACTTTGTCCCGCCACGGCCGGTTCTGCCGCTCCAGTGTGGCAGGACAGTTTTCCAGTACCCAGCACAGACTCCAGAATCTATCGCCCTCGCACGTCGCCGCTCAAGTCTCCGCACCAAGCACGGTAGGCAAGCGCCTGGAGGCGAGCACAGGTCTAGGAGCCCAGGTCTACAAGGTTGGCAGACATGGGGTTGAGTATGGAGTCCTGCAGGCTGTGGTGATGCTGCATCGGGTCCGCGCCGCCTCCACCGGGCACTGGTACGGGTACTGCGCTCGGGCCCGGAGGGTGGCCCAGGCTGTGCAGGGAAGGCAGCCCAGGGGGCGGCGGTGGGCTGAGCAACAGAGCGGGACTGGACGACGAGTGGTCTGGAGTCCCCGACGGCGTCTTCTCATCCTCAGAACTGCCTAGCACCGACTTGCCGCTGCCATTGAGCGAAGAAGCCAGTGGGTTGTGGCTGCTGGGATTGGAGTTCTCGCTGTTCTCCCTGCAAGCGCGGGAGCAAAGGAGCAGGGTCAGCGGGAACCCAAGGCCACTCCGCGCCACCCTCTGAATACCAGCACCTGGGGCCGCTGCCGTTGCTAGAGGGTGTTTTCCGTTCCCACCGGTCCCACACCTGGCCCTTGGTTCTTTATTGCGTTCTCAAACCTCAACGCTAGTTTTCTCTTGTCCCTCTCCCTGTATCAGCCCATGTCCTTAATCTCATGACTACCTTTCTTGCTCTCTGTATGTCCTATCCTATCCTGTCCTGTCTCCCGTCTCCCACTCCGTTCCTTTCCCGGAGCCGCGGCACCGAAGTGGGGTGCCTGGAGTTGGGGGAGTGAGGGAAAAACGCTTGGATTTTCGACAAACGGACAAACGAGCTTTGCTGAGTGGAAGTGGGAAATAGAAGCGTCAGGTACCGCGGCCCCAGGCTGAGCGGCCCACTTAGAGTTGGGTGAGCACAGGCCTAGTGCCCTCTGCTTCTCTCCGCCCCAGGGAAACCCCTGGCTGCTACTGAGAATAAGTTCCCTGATTCCAAACTGAGCAGGCTCTGTGAGCTCATCTGACTGGGCAGAAAGCTGGGACTGAGAATGGAGGACTCCCTTTCCCTAGTCTTCTACTGAAAAGTTTAGCCAGGTGATCGGACGCCCAGGATGAAGAGCAGCCTCCAGGAGAAGGCAGAAGGAAGGGCAGGGTGGTTAGAGCTGGCTCAGATCCTAAGCAGAAACAAGGAGGCACAATCTGTTGCTGACACCTGGGGCCTGGTCAGGAACCCTAGCCCTTATGGAGCCTGTAGAGAGGGTGACAGTGTAGGCGAAGCCTCCTCCTGCCCCGCCTTTGTGCACAGTCCCTGCCCAGATGTGGGTATTTGAAATCCTGGTAAAACCCATTTGTGGGTTCCTAACGGCCACTCTTTCAGATTTCTTGGGGTGGGGGGGATGAGCCACTGAGAGTCCAGCTTGGAGATTTCAAATACACAGGCCCAGTCATTCTGCAGTGAGCTCTTCTGCCTCTCCGGTTCCACACCCTTACCCTGGACCCGGATCATTCAAACCGTGTTGAACGCACCCACACCACCTAACCTAGGTGTCTTGTTTAGCTGTTCCCCAAGGAGAAATTCTGTTCCCTTAATCCGTTTTCTCTCCGATTCCCTAGTTTCCTTGTCCAGATCTAAGCTTAGAAGGGTTGCAGTTACAGGAGTGTAGCTTAGGTTAGTTCAGAAAGTCTTGGATTCTGAAAGAAAAGAAAACTTGCAGCCCTTCGGCAGATCCCAGTTTACCTCACACACCCGACTTGCCCTCAAGGAGAGCAGGACCAGAGGAAAGGGTCTGACAAGGTTTTCTGGGATGCCTTCTGTCCCGCAGCTGACACTTCCTCCCTGATGCCTTACATCTCTGGGTCCTTTCCATGCGGGATAACTCCCACCTCTCGTGTGCCAGCTCTTATGCCCAGACAAGGAATAGATACCTTGCATAGATATTGCCTTCATTGCCCAGATAATGCTAGGGAGATTCCAATCTCAGCTCTGACCCCTGAAAAAAACGCTTTGACCTGGAGGTGACGGTCCTAAACCCCTTGATCCCCGACGCCCTTGGTTGTTTGAAGATCAGGCCCTGAGCCTACGTTTACCTCGCGGGGAATTCAGGCCACACAGCCCTGCCCGCTCTGAAACTCGCCGGTTTTCCAATCTAGTCCACAAGCGACTGCGGAATTAGTTACTGAGAACTTACGCACCACTTTGCCCGCTTTAGACAAATTCCGGGCCGCTCAGTCTCCAGAAAAGACCTAAGCGCTGTTTTGAGCCAGACGAGCTGCAGCCGAGGTTGGTACCCGGGGCCCGGGTGCGATTTAGTCCTGTCCAGGAGCCCCCCCACCCTCGCCCCCACCCCGTTTCTCCCGGGACCGGGGAAGTCGGCGCCGATGCTCACTTACTCGTACCTTTCCTTGGCCTCCGCCGCCCTGTCGCGCTGTCGCCGGTTTTTGAACCAGTTGCTGACCTGCGTGGTGGTGAGGCCGGTGGCCTCGGCCAGCTCGCGCTTCTCCCGCGGGGACGGGTAGGGGTTGTGCGCGTACCACTCGCGCAGCACGCTGCGGCTCTTCTCCTTGAAGCAGTAGCTGGTCTCCTCGCCATCCCAGATGGAGCGGGGCAGCGGGAACTTGCGCCGCACGCGGTACTTGCCCACGGCGCCCAGGGGCCGGCCGCGCAGCTTCTCCGCCTCGATGTAGTGCGCCTTGAGCCACAGCTGCTGCAGCTTGGCGTGGTTGTGAGGCGAGAACTGGTGGCTCTCCAGGATCTTGTAGAGCTCGCGGAAGTTGCCCCGGTGGAAGGCCACCACGGCCTTGGCCTTGAGCACGCTTTCATTCTTGTGGAGGTGCTCGCAGGCGGGCAGCGACCACAGGAAGCGACCCAGCCGCTCGATGTTGCCGCCCTGCTGCAGCACCTCGCACACGCACGCCACTTGCTCCTGCGTGAAGCCGAAGGTGGGCAGCATGGACATGGTGGCGGATGCGCGCCCGCCCGCCCGCCCGCGCGCGCCCTCACCGCGCCTCGCGGCCCCGCATGGGCGCCTCCCCGCCGGCCCGGGCCGGCCGACAGGCGGGCGGGGTCCCCTGGCCAGGCGCCGGCTCCCGAGCCGCTCCTGAGTCACAGCGATCCGTCCTCGCTCCCGCCGCCGGCCCCGCGCAGCTCCGCGCCCCCGCCGCCCGCGCGCCTCGCCCGCGCCCAAGCCCGGGGGCCGCCCGGGGCGCCGCTCCGCATGCTCCGCGCCCGCCCGCCCGCCGCTCGCTCGCCCGCTCCTCGCTCGTTCGCTCTCCCTCCCGTCTAGCTCGCTCGCAGCTTTTTTAATAATATTATTCTAAGCGGGCATGAGGCGCGGCGGCCCGCGCCCTGATTGGTCGGGTTATCTGACCCGGGGCCTGCCCGCGCCAGACAATAGTCGAGTCAAATTATTCGCCATGGAGACGCTGTCAGTCACCGGTAACCCGAGCCCCGGCGGCCCGGGCGGCTCCCCCCTCGGCCAGCTCCGCTGACAGATCGCCCCGGCTCGGCACAGAGCGAAGGGAGGCCGAGACGGGAGCCCCAGGCACTCCCAGAGCCCGGGAGGCGGAGAGGAGCCCGGCTGGGGCCCCCAGACGGCGGTGATTGACGGGCGGACGCCCAGAGAGCAGAGGAGGAGAAGGAGGACCCCGGGGGAGGGGGCTGGGTGGGGGCCCTCGAAGAAAAGAGGAGGACCGAGGTGGGGAAGGAAGGGAGTAGAAGGGAAGGCGGAGGACCGTTTAAGGGGGTGCCTTTCAGGAAAGGAAAAGAGGGGGACTGAGGGGCCTTCAGGAGGAAGAAGTGTGAGACACCCCTTTTTTTCTTTAAGTAAGTGGCGTCGCRACAGCCTCKCCCAGACCTCGCCAGGTGCTCCAGCTCCGGCTGGGTCACTGCGTCGCTCGGAAGGGAAGGTCGCAGCTGACAGGCAGAGAAACTGTAACCGAGGAGGAGGTCAGTGGGATGGAGAGTTTGGATTCTCTTAGGGGGCCTCGGAGACTTGGCTTTTCTAGCTGACAACACCCCACCCCCATGCTAGAAACCCGGGACCGGAGCTACCCATCCCCTGGGGAAAGGGGGAGGAGGTGGGGAGAGAAGTCGGGGATTTGGCAGTGGCCGCAGCTGGACGCCTGAGAATCAACTTCCCGGAGGATCCCGCCTTTCCTTCCTTTCGGAGCGGGCTGCTTGCCCCGCGGCCGGTACCGCCCCCACTCGGCGCGATTTGCTCCTCGCCAGACGGGGACTCAGACTTAACCCCACGGGGCCCAGGGCCCGAAAAACTCCCGGCAGTCTTGGGTAGCCCTTACGGAAGTTGACTCTTGCAAGGACGGCGACACAAAACCGGGGGACCCGCATAGATCCGCACACTGCCCTGGGGAGCTCAGGGCAGCCAGTGTAGGGTGATTGTCCTGCTTCCCGGGGTGGAGGTGGGGTGCGCTGAAGAGAGAGACTGCATGTACCAGCTTCCTGTCTCCCTACTTCTGGGCTCGGGTTCCTGATCGCTTCTGCGCTAAGTTCCGCACGATGGCCTTAGAAAGTGGGTAGGAGGAGTTCCAGCTTTTTGCTTCTTTGTCAGAACACCCCGAGAAAACACGTGGTGCTGGTCCTTTGGCAGAACCGAGCAATAGAAGGTTAGGGGTGCACTAGAGGGGTGGGATGAGGGATGTCCCTTAAGTTTTTAGGGTTTGAAAAGCCAGAGCCTATTTCTTTGCTAGGCTTGTCCTTTGAGTGTCCATTCCACCCTTTCTTACTCAGCTGCAAGCTCCTACTGACATGCCAAGACCCAAGGAGACACAGATCACCCTAAAACCCTTAGGCCTCATTTTGTTAACACCCTGTCAGCTTTCTAAGGCCACGGAGATGCGGATATTGAAAATGGGGGAGTCCAGAGCCTCAGCTTTGGTTTCTAGCTTTGCTGGTTGTTTATGGGTAAGGTACATATTTATTTATTTAAGGATCCAGCATGATTTCCCAAACTTCCCCTCTGCTTCAGAATGCCAAAAGTCTTTCTGTGATGATGTAAGCACGGGAGAGTGGAGCGAGYGCAGTGCCTTCCCCTACGATTTTAGCTCTGTCCTGAGAGCCCTGTCCTCTTGAGTTGAGGACAGAAGATTGTCTAAGTAGGTGCTAAGCCAGCCCCAGAACAAGTTCCTGCAGAAACCCAGATGTCATCTTTGTGGACTTCCTCTGTGGGTGGGGCAGATCCTAGTGTATTCAAGCTACCCTACCTAAAGATCCAAGCCATGGGATTTGCCCTCTGGTGAGCTCTGGGGATCCTAGGAGACCTGGGAAATATATTACCCAGACTGCCAGCAGGTTCTAGAACACAGCTTGCTACTAAGGGTGACCAGAGTTAAAAGGACTCAGAAGATCCCAGCTCTGGTCACASCCAACATAGTTTTTTGATAAAAGAATGCCAGAGAAGGAAAGAATTCCATTGGTTGGGTGCTAGACCAGTTAGTCACTTCCTGGTGTAAGACTCTGGGCCCGTTTCCCCATTAGCTGGGGCCTCAGTGCTCTCCCTGATCCCTCTCAGTGCTGGCCTGCAGTAGGTTTGAGAGTATTAACCTTGCAAGGATGATCTCTCCAACGCCAGCCCTGGTTTGACCACAAACCTGCCCTCCTTTGGCCTTTGGGGGCTTTAAGTTGATGGGAGCTTCTTTCAGGACTGGGCCCTGCCAAAGCTAGCAGTAGTCAGATTTTCCGAGTCCTGGAGCTCCACAATTCTGGACCTCCTCGTGCTGCCTCCTTTGTGGTCCCCAGGCCACCAATCCTGCCTGGAGCCTCCAGGCAGAGCAGAGGAGGGACCTGCCACCCAGGGTGCCTGATGAAAAGTCATTACCCAGCAAGCATAGAAAAACTGCAGTCCCATTACCCAAGGCGGGAGTGTGATATGATACTAGCTGTTCCGTCCTACCTCTGTCACAAACCAGTTCTAGCAGGTTTGGAACAGAACCTCTTGGCAGCTGGGGGCCGGCTGGATGCCTGCCCTAAAAAGGTTAGAATCTCAGCTAGGGTCTGTTCACACACAGCAGTCTCTGTCTGGCCCCTCCTTCCCAGAATTTGCACCAGGRCAGAGCATAGGCTGTCTGGGTGGGGATTTGATAGACACCAGTGTGACACTCAGACAAGCTCTGCTCTCGGTTCCAGCGCCCTGAGCAGCTGCTTGAGAGGCCTGTAGTGTCAAGTACTTTGGATCTCTACTTGACCCCAGCTTTCAGCCTTGTACGTTTTCCTCCACCTAGCCTCACACCCCCACAACCGCTGGCATTAGAAGTTCARCATAGGGAGATGGCCAGGATGAAGGAAACTTCCGCAAAGGTTTGGGAATTTGCGTTTTATTGAATTGTCTCCTTGGGCCCCCAGCTGCTCTACAAAGTTCCCTGGGAGCATCCTGGGAGCACCGGACTTCCTGGAAGGCAGTAGTGAGTGCTCCCCATGAGTTCCCGGGCGACAGGACTTCTTTGCCTCAGATTTTTGGGCAGGAACGGTCTAAGGGCTTTGTGCCTGGAGATTAGCAGGAAACTAGTAGGATGGATCCTGAAGGCCACCACTGACCGCACCCATTGACCGGAGGACATCTATCACACCGCAATTCTGTGCCGGCCCTGTGGGTGACCCAAGGGATTTCTCGGCTTGRATCGGAAAAAAGGGACTTGCTGCCTAGATTCAAGGCCAGTGGACCAAGAGACCTTCGCTCTGGGCAAACCTTGTAACTCAATAAAGAGAAAAAGGGAGTGGGTTCTCCGTGCGAAGTCAGAGGAGCAGAGCTTGTGCGTGCGTGCTTAATCGTTATTTTTCCCATCCTATAAAGACTGCAGAAACCTCCCGGACTGACACCGGCTCTGCCGCTCCTCATGGCTTAATCTGCGATGCCCTGCACCCAAAGCTCAGAGGAGAGACGCGCG
>BDUI01000128.1:434144-445027 GCA_002335545.1 Apodemus speciosus
CTTCCTTCCTTCCTTCCTTCCTCTCTTTTTGTATTTTTAACTCTTTGTATCCAGTCAATGCTGCCAATATGTGCAAGGGTGTGATACTGAGTGACTTCTGAGGTCAAGACATAAAACTAACCCCCAGCTTCTGTCCTGGACTCCAGGTAGAGAGCACAGTTAGGGCTAAGCCACCAGTCTGAGAGAAATCTGCTCTGCTGAGACTCAACACATTGTGGAGAAGTCCAGACTGGCCATGTGACATGAATACATGGAGGCTTCTATCCAGCTTACCCCCGGCCTCTGCCAGGGTCCTAGGCGTGAGTGGAAGGGCCACTCGTGTGTACTGGGTGTAGCTCAGGCTTCAGGTGGCTGCAGAGTTCTAAAGTGGGCACTACCCAGCCAGCCCAGCCACTCTCCAGACCCACGAGACGTTGACAGAATCGGCTATTACAGCTGCTTGGTTTCGACTGCGGTCTGCTGCACTGCCGTGGGTACTGGAGTGGGCACAATCCTGACCATGGTTTCTCCAGCTCCTCTCTGTCTCTAGTCTGAGTCCCTTTCTGTCCCTTCTTTTTGGTTTCCAGTCCCCATCTTCTTTCTGTTGAAGTTGACACAGCTTAGATGAGCCACTGCCTAGACTGCTGCTCTCTCCCCACAGAGAAAGCAAATCCAAGGCCAGCTGAGTGGTCCTAGCTGCTCAGCTTGCTCCAAAGCTGGGACAGTGGAGATGCTGGGGGATGGCATGTACCTTGTGCCATGAAAAGCTCATTTCCAGAGGCGCCCGGAAGCTTTTGGCTATCTTGCTGCTTCYGTTTCTGCTTTGTCTGTAGCTTTAGGATTGGTTTTTCCTTCTATTMAAAAATGTCGCCTTTTTCCCCAGTTAAATTCTAGGTGGGTAGGAGACACCAGAGACAGCCCTTCAGACCAGTGGATGAGAAAGAGCTTTGAGGCCAGACTCTGCTCCCTAACCCAGGGAAGAGAGCAGCTTTGGAAACAAAGCCATTGGGTTATCTTGGGGTTTTGTTTAGATATTTGACCAACCTCTTCTTTGGCTGATGGGACCACCTGGGCTAAAAAGACAAGGAGGGAGGCGAAAGAAATGGAGTATTTATCAGACTGTGACATTGGATATTTCATTGTTCATTTTTCAATTACAGGGTCTCATCGAATATAAACGCTATGTAGCCCAGATTAGCCTTGAACTGACGGTGGTCCTCCTTCATCCAAAATCTTGGGATTACAGGTATGAATCACTTTACCTGTCTAAAATGTTCCTGAATCCTAATTTTTGGGTTTCGTTTGTGTGTGTGTACAGCGCTGGGAGTTGTACCAAGGGTTTTGTGCAAGCTGGACAAGACATTGAGCCTCATCCCCAGCCTCCGACCTCCTCACTTATTTTTCAAAAGATGCTATTTGTTTATGTTGCTTGTGTATGTGTCTGTGTCCGTGTATGCACATACATGCATGTGGGTAAACATTCCTGTGTGCACCCTCAGAGGCCAGAAGGCTTCATCCTCTCTCRTCCTCTGTTTACTGTTCTGAGTCAGGGTCTCTCCCTGAATGTGAAAGCTTGTGTTTGTGAACTATACTATATTATATTGCATTGTATTACATTATATTATAATATATTATCATATTAATCGTATATTATTATGTTATATCATATTATATTATTTGTGTGTGTCAGTCATCCTCCTGCCTGTGCCCATCACTGAAGCTGGAGCTCCAGCTATGGGCAGGATGACTGCCTTCTTACATGGGTRCAYGGATCCAAACACCAGCCTTCATGATTGTACAAGTGCTTTTCACCAGCTCTGGCTTGCGTTTAAGGAGGATAGCAAACATGGGAAGTATGAAAGCCAGAATCTAGGGAGACACCCCTCAAGAGGCAAGAGGTCTAAGGCAGGGTTTGAGAGAGTGAGCCCAGACAAGCACTTTCCTATGTGACCACAACGGCCATGCCAGGGGCTGAGCCACACGCCTTTGTTAGATATTTGATAGAAGCCCTTGGTTTGCCCCAGGCTGAGCTCTGGAATGCAGGGGTCCCCCATTCTTCCATCACAGTCTCTTGGAGATGGCTCTGGCTCTGTCAACAGGGAACATGAGGGCCGGTAAAGCCCCAAGTCTAGCTGTGGCGCTCCTGAGCCCAAGGGTGTCTTTCTCACCCAATTCCTTTGTCATCTACTGCAGGCTGTTCCATTTAGCGAGTGAAAAGACAGGACATGCAGTACAAGTTGAATTTCAGAGAAGTATCAAAAACCTGCCAGTAAAGGTAGAACCACATATTATTTAGAAGACAGCTATGGTTTAAAATGTATTAATTGGTTTACTTAAAGTTCAGATTACCTGGATATTCTCTATGCCCTTTCCCTCATATCTGGGATGTCTAACCTATGAGGTTCTGGATAATTCATCTCACTGAAATTGTTCACTACGGAGGAAAACATGTTTGAAAATTATTTATTTCAGCAAGTCCTGCTTATCTTTTTTTTTAAAGATTTATTTTATTTATATGAATACACTGTAGCTGTCTTCAGACACACCAGAAGAGGGCATCGGATTTCATTACAGATGGTTGTGAGCCACCATGTGCAAGCTGAGAATTGAACTCAGAACGTTTGGAAGAACAGTCAGTGCTCTTAACTGCTGAGCATCTCTCCAACCCAAACAAATCCTGCTTATCTTAATTTTCTTCCTACCATCACCATCTATTTATAAGACTAGATGAGAGAGACTGAGATAACCCTGTTTCTGGTGGGGTCAACTGACCCGAGGGAGAGCCAAGCTGCCTTCCTCTATCTTGCCATCTATGAGTACTCAGGGGTTCACGTCAGGTGGCTCTAAAAATGGTCCTTCAGAGGTTGGATTTGGTTTATTGTTTGGGTTTGTTCCACAGCCTCTGAGAGCTATGCTCAAGGGTTTAAAATAAAAATGTCTGCATGTGGGATGTAAAGCCAAGACTGTCAAAGTAGGTCAGCACTCCGCAAGAGGACCTCCTGTCCCAGGCAGACCTGGGCCGCACTGTAGGATACTGTCTCGGAAACCAGCTGTGGTGGTTTGAATGAAAATGGAGTGTCATTATTGGAAGTGTGGCCTTGTTGGGGGAAGTACGTCACAGCTGTGGGCTTTGGGGTTTTAGAAACTCAAGTCAGGCCCAAGTATCTCTCTCTTCCTGCTGCCTGCTGTTCAAGGTGTAGAACTCTTGGCTTCTTCTCTGGCACCAGGTCTGCCTATGTTTCCCGAGATAATGAACTAAATCTTTGAACTGTAAGCCAGTTCCAATGAAATATTTTCTTTACAAGAGTTTCCATGGTCATGGGGTCTCTTTACAGCAGTAAACCCTAATTAAGACACCAGCCAATGAAAAAAACTAAGGAGGCTGAGGCCCCCGGAGGCTGGTCTTTGTCTATGACCTTGTTCAGTGGGCGCCATCTTTGTTTTCCTCTAGCCTTCATGTCTGTGTTTGGTGAGAGTGCAACCATTCAAAATTGTAGCCTTAAGGCTTGGTATGCGTCAGATATTATGTTGGCTCTGGCCAGATGTTCCGGTCTCTTGTGTCTGTCAGCTGCTTTATTAGCAGGGCTTCTGAGCATTCGCATTACAAAGCACATGCAGACTGCTGTTCCTAATAGAAATGTGTAAATGTGTCAGTAGGTTACAGATGACAGTGAGTTCATTATCCTGTCTTTCCAAATGGAAATTGATGTTCATTGTAAAATATTAATTTACACATTTAAGGCATTGCATGGACCCTCCACTTTGACTCGATGAAGGAGAAAGCAGCTCTGCGACTACACGATTGCATTCATCTATTATTTTTTGAAACAGGTTCTCATGTATTCCAGACTGATTTGGAACCTAAGATGTAACTGTGGATGACCCCAAACTTCTTATCCTCTTGTCTCAAACTCTGGAGCACCAGCATTCTAGGCATTCGCCTTTTTTGTCCAGCCTTGTGAGGGGCTGGGGATGCGATGCAGGGCTTTGTACACATCAGACACACGCTCTACCACTGAGCAGCATTCTCAGCTGTTACTGTTTGTTTTAATTAATATTTCTTATGTGCTAAGATTAAATCTAGACTTTACATAGCTATATTTCCCATCCCATAATTGTTTTTAATTCCAGTGTATCAGCTAAATAATATTTACAAAACTAAAACAAAAGCTTTTAAAAGGAAATTTACAGTTGTGATTGGGTTATGTGCAGCTGCATCAATATGGTGATGAGATCAATAATAGGACGTGAGTGATTGCTGGCACRCTCATCAGATGTGTGAGCAGGCTTTGGGCTGAGGACCAGCTCCTACCGGAAAGTGGGGTGAAGTCCAGCCTCCAGCCTCTCTCAGGTCTTGAACCTAGCATTTACAGTACACCTTAGCTTCCAGCACCCAGTCTCAACTCTAGCCTCTAGCCTTTAGCTCCAACTTTAGTCCTGAGTTTCCCAAACAGATTCTCACTTAAATAGAGAAATAAAACCCAATCCCCCATCCCCAGTCTCTAGCCTTTAACCTCCAACTCCACCTCCAATGTTGAGGTCCAGCCTTAGCCCTAGCTGCACATTTAGCTTCCGACCCTAAACCCATCTTCCAGCTCTGACCTCAGCCTCAGTCCCTTTGTGTGGTTGCGCACTGGGCCATGCCTGCTCTCTATAGAAGGGTTAGGACGGGGCACGCACATCTGATACCAGTGCTCTCATTTTATCTGTTTCTAGATAACAAAGAGAGCTCATCTCAGTGCTGAGCGCGGACACCTCTCAAATTGCACTTAGAGGTGCAGACAGATCTCAGGTAGTGGTTGATGCTGAGAAGGCATAGGGTGACTGCTGGCCTCGACGTTTCCCTTTTCTCAGACCTATTGCGCATGTCCATAGATGACAGGAAGAGAATCAGCCCTGCACAAGGGACACAGGGACTTCTCACGGCTGGCTCCTAGTCAGTCACATTCTTTTTCATTTTAAGAAAGAATCTTGTGTAGTCCAGCCTTGTTTCAAACTTGTCACATTGTCAGTGATGGCCACAAACTCCTTACTCTTCTATCTGCTGGGATTGCAAACATGAGCCACTTAGCACCAGCTACTTACTACTCCATATATGTATGGTGTGTGTGCATGTGTATGTATGTGTGCATGTATGTGTGTGTGTGTGTGTGTGTGTGTGTGGAGGTGTGCATACACATGAGTACAGACAGGCTCATGCCTTAACACGTGAGTGGAAGTCAGGAGACCACTTAGATGTCAGTCATTGCCTTCCATCTTGTCTGACACAGGAGCCCTTGCTTTCTCTTCTGCCTTTGCCCAGGCTGTCCCCCAAGCTGCACATTCTGTGTCTGCCTCTCCTATCACCATGGGAGTGCTGGGAATATGGATGAACACCGCTGCATCTGGTGTTATGTGGGTTCTGGGGATCTCTCCATACTTGTGTGCTGAGCCTTTGACTCATTAGCAACCTCCTCACCTTCCACTGAGTATTTACATTGAAAAAAATCAATTCCGTGTGGACCTGCGATGATTTAAAACCATATCCCTGCTTCTTCCAGTCGTGAATGCAAACCAGACGTAATGACAATCAAATGCGTTAGAATGGGAGACAGCATGACGTCAGACATGGGTCAGAAGGGGCTGCCCGTTCTTCTGTGAGAACCATTCACCTGTGGCATCTGGAGTCACCAGAAGTTTGAGGATTCCAGGCTGTCATCCCGTGAGGAAGCCCAACCCACACCACATGTAGGTCACTGGCTGACAGCCCCAGAAGTCTCAGCTGGCGCCAACACCAGCCACTAGATGACTCTGTCCTCCAGTGAGGGCCTCAGGCATCGTTCAGCAATGTCAGAGCGTAATATCCTCACAGGGCTGTTGGGAGGAAGAGATAAAATAATGCACAAAGAAGCCCTTTGACAAGGTTACATAAAGGTGGTTATTATCTTTGTGGGTCCTTTTCTCACTGTCGCGTTCGGTCATAAACTCATTCATGTAAGGGAAACGTAAAAACACAGAGGAAAGAAGAATGTCCCCAATTTTATCCTAGTTGACAGGAGAGAAGGTTAAGAAGTAGAAAATGTTTCTGAACTATTCTAAAAGGGATGGTCAGAATACAGCTCAAAGACGAGTGGGATCAGTGCCTGAAGGTGTTCGTTAGATGAAGAGACCCATGACTAGCCGAGGAAGGCTTCTTGGAAGACGTAGGATATACACTGGAGGGAAGGATTTAGGGTGTTGGAGGGGAGAGGGAGAGGTGGTGGGGGGCGGGGAAATGAATTTAGCAAGGGCATGGGCCAGGTAGACCTCTCAAAGAGGAGGAAGGACTGGACCAAGGAAATCTGTCTGTTGGCGGCGGTGGCGGACCAGCCCATGCAGACCCAGCCATGCAGACCCAGTCCATGCAGACCCAGCCCATGCAGACCCAGCCCATGCAGACCCAGTCCATGCAGACCCAGCCCATGCAGACCCAGCCCATGCAGACCCAGCCCACAAGCCTGGCTATCTTTGAGTTAAGCAAGAATTCAACATGACTTTCGAATCCCTCTAAGGAGGAAGGTTCCACGGCCTCTAGGCAGGTATGAGTGCTTCTCACAGGACTGCCAGTCTCCTCCAAAGCACGGGTGCAGTTTCTACCAGGCTCATGGCGCCCCAATTCCTAGGGAACATCTGAAGTGGTCTCCTTGGCACACTGCACCTGAGCTTGCCCCTGCTGGTCAAGGCTGAGTGGGGTAGGATGAGCACAGGGCCAGCCTGGGCTAACTTGACCTGTGGTTATTCTCCAGGTGGTGATAGTGTTCCTAGGAGTTCTGTGCCACTGAGTCACTGAAGATAAAAGTTGGTACCAAGTATCTTGGCCAGATAGGTGGTCTACAGATCATCCTGCCCGGGCCCCTCAGGCTCTGGTGTCTTCCTGCCTTGGTGCAGCCTTCCTCTGAATTCTGATGGCTCTTCTAGAATTTCTCCAGTAAATAGGAACCCCTGTCTGCAGCTAGGAATTCTGACTTGCTTCTTCAGTGTGCTGCTGTCTGTACTGTAACAACAGCCCAAGCAGCAGCAGGCACCGAGAGAGCACCTCAAGTCCYGAAGAAGCCAAGGTTGCATTAGAACCCCTGTCAYATTCACAGGCTCTGTGTCTTTGGGCAGGTCATTTTCTCCAGGTCTTAATTTCTTTGTCAAAATAAGAAAATAAGACTAAATGCATAGGGTGGCTATCCTGATTTTTGTGAAATAATCTATGCTGGTGAAAGGTTGCACTTTGAAAAAAAAGATCAGTTTTTTATTATTATGTCTTGAATCTTTAAATTCAAATAGAGCTGGAAGCAGGCTGCCAGACACTACAAACTCCCACTTCCTAGGCTTGGCAAGGCACACAGATAACAAACACAGGTCATTCTGATCAAGAAGTGGCCTTTTGACATTTAATGGGAAGCACTTGACCCCTGACAGCAAGCTGATTTCTACTGGGTTCTGTGTGCATTCAGGATTATTCAGCTCTTTACATCACAAAGGGGAGTCCTGTGTGCTGGGCGGTTGATTGGAGGAGACAAGCAAGCCTGCAAGGGATGGAGTCCGGACTGGGCACCGGGACTTCGAGGAATCATTTCTTAGGCTGCAGCCTGTTATCTTACTCCACTGGAAGTCCAGCCGCCTGCGAGGGTGTGGCGGGCTATACAGTCCTCACTGTATAACCAGTCCGTCCTCACTGCTAGAGAAGGTACAGCATGACTAGTTCCAGCTGAGTGGGAGGTAGGGGCTGGCACATGGGATGTAGGCTGTTGGATGTTTGGGGAACTGAGCCTTGGAAGGAGTGTGAGAGACTTTGCCCTTTAGGCTAAAATTAAACTCCCAGTGTATCGAGGTGTGAGAAATGGTCCCTGCACTACTCGAGCAGTGAGCCGTCCTGYGGACTTCCTCCTTTGATGTTTGTTCTTTCCCTTGCTGGCCTGCATACCTGGGCCTGCTCTTTTAATGACCTAGCCCAGTGGAACACAAAACCTTATTCAATTCAGCTATGACAACTGGGGTTTCTCAAAACTCTTCAGGAAACTTTAAGGAAGGTCCAGAAAAGAAAGAGAAAAAACAAAAACAAACAAACAAACAAACAAGTAAACAAACCCAATATACCTCCCACCCCTAAAAACCAAGGCTGATTTTGAGAGGCAGGGATCTAGGCCAGGTCTTATCCTGGGAGGGATCAAAGAAGGTATTTCTTCATTTTCATTTAAAAGTCGCTTGCTGAAGATAGGACCGATTGTCTACAAGGCAGCATCTGGACCCTCCTTCGTAGTGTAACCCTCAGGGTCTCCCATTGGAATTTCTCAGGTTCCTCCTTTACCTGAAAGACCCCAGCTCTCAGAGGCCTGTGAAGAATAGATAAAATCTTCAGTGAATTCGGATTGTTGGTGGTCAATGACCCCAGGGCCTTGGACCCTGAGACCCAGCAAGGGCTTCCTCTGGTCCGTATATGGATGCTGGCAGGATCCAMCTTCTGGGTGACCGTGCCCTAGATTGCTCCCCTGCAGAGAGCCCCTGCCGAGTTTAGCTTAGTACACAAGAATAACCAGCCGAGATGAGCTTTGGACTACTGTTGCCTGCCCAGCTCCTTCAGAACACAAAGTCCACCTGAGCTCAGCTTTTCTGTACGTGTGTCTATCACTTCTTCATTCCCCGTCTCCACAGTCAGATCAAGCCCAAAGCCANTTGGAATTTCTCAGGTTCCTCCTTTACCTGAAAGACCCCAGCTCTCAGAGGCCTGTGAAGAATAGATAAAATCTTCAGTGAATTCGGATTGTTGGTGGTCAATGACCCCAGGGCCTTGGACCCTGAGACCCAGCAAGGGCTTCCTYTGGTCCGTATATGGATGCTGGCAGGATCCAMCTTCTGGGTGACCGTGCCCTAGATTGCTCCCCTGCAGAGAGCCCCTGCCGAGTTTAGCTTAGTACACAAGAATAACCAGCCGAGATGAGCTTTGGACTACTGTTGCCTGCCCAGCTCCTTCAGAACACAAAGTCCACCTGAGCTCAGCTTTTCTGTACGTGTGTCTATCACTTCTTCATTCCCCGTCTCCACAGTCAGATCAAGCCCAAAGCCATGCATGCAGGTCTCAGCAGAGAAGGCTCTATCTCCTACAACCCGGGAGCAGTGCCAGCCACGGGCAGGTCAACTGTGGTGGCAGCTACTCTGCAAGCGACCTCTAAAGCACTGGTTCTCAACCTGTGGGTCTCCGCCCTTACAGGGTGGAATGATCCTTTCCCAGCGGCCGTCTAAGACCATCGGAAAACATAGATATCACATTATGATCTTTAACAGTAGCAAAGTTACAGCTATGAAGTAGCACCGAAAATAATTTTTTGCTTGGTGGTCAGTACAACTCGAGGATCTGTGTTAAAGGGTCACAGCGTTAGGAAGTTTGAGAACTACTGCTCTAAGGTGTCCAGTAGATGTTTTTGCTCAAGGTGTCTTGGTCTATGCTTATTTCATAGGTGAAAAGACATTCCAGGTATGTCGCTGCAGGTCCCAGATGGATGTTAAAGTCAAGATGTAGCTCATGGTCTGTGTCCTGGGAGTGCATTGTTTCATGCCTTCCTTCCTTCCTTCCTACTGTCCTCTCCTGTCCCAGAATACACTGCTGCATAGCTGCTGAGGTTGCTTTCTTTGATTTAGAGGCGGAACAGATGTTTAGAGAAAGTCACTGTGCACTGTGCACTCAGTAAGAGTTGATGGAATTGTATTGACAGAGAAAGCTGAAGACGACCATAGTGGTAAGAATTTAATAAAATGATTTATTTTAGAGGACTTTTTTTTCTGAAAAGAAATAAACAGACATCAATAAATTAAACCCCAACAACTCTGCAGGTTCGCAGATATTTTTCCTGGAACTCCACTGTGGCTTTCCCATGAGCTTTGGAAATTCGAGGGAGTGGAGATGTAAGGACTGGGGTGGCATCGCATACCTATGTTGTCTGAGAGAGGGATAACAGGACAATTAATACTTAGTATTTTCCTCATAAGGCTTTGCAGTCAAATAACTCAAAACAGCAAAGGTTTGCTGCAAGAAGCTGGGAAATGCGGCCTTAGAAATATCGTTCATATCTAATTGGTTTAAGGGACAGCCTCAAATACAATGCGAATAAAAAAATCCACCCCACACATGTGGCGGGGTTTAGAGCATCTGGGACTGTTTAAATTGCTCTTGTTTTCAAGATCAAGGGTATTATTGATAAAAACAAAAATCTCTGTAATCACTAAATTTAATCCAACTAGCGCTGATGAGAGAGCGTTGTAAACATGAAACATGACTTGGGAACTCCATCTCACATGTTTCCCTCAGTGGCAAAGGCTCGTTTTCAGCCTTTTGTATTGGAGAACGCTGCAGGACCAGGAGGCAGGGCTCAGCRGCTAATCAGCTGCCAGAGAGCCCCTGCCGAACAGCTGCGGGCACCGCCTTGGCCTCCTGCAGCCCAGAGAGGGGAGAGAATCCAGTGTGCCTGGGYGAGGACAAAAGTGAGAATCAGTGGAAGGAAAAAATCCATCCYGGGGCAGAAACCTCACTCAACAGTGAAAACTCTGCTGTTTGCTCCGAGCCACAGATGCCCGCTCAGGTTTTACATCTTGGTTTATATCAGCACGTGCAAAGGAATTATTCACAATGTAGTTATTGTGGCTAGTAGAGAGAACTTGTTAATGTTAACCGAGCTATGACTGTGGACAACAAGCCAAAGAAGGCAACGCCACCCTTGTGTCACGTGTGCCATATAAAAACATGTATCTGTGCGTGTGGGGACAGAGGCTTGGGAGGAGAGATACCTTACCAGGGAACTGTCTGGAGACATTCCCATTCGCTTCAGAGCTGGCCCTGGAGGGCATACCTGTACTTCTGATGGAGACCCCCAAGGTCAGAGGTCTGAGCCAGGCCAACACCG
>BDUI01000129.1:88386-98718 GCA_002335545.1 Apodemus speciosus
GAGAGAGAGAGAGAGAGAGAGAGAGAGAGAGAGAGAGAGAGAGAGAGAGAGAGAGAGAGAGCTCTCCCCTCCAAAGTGTCAACCTCACATCCCAGTACAAACTCATAACCATCCAGAAATGCCTGACCTACCTACAACCCACACCAGATGGGCTACCCTGCCCAGCCAGCCAGAGACAGCCTGAGCCAGGGGAAGAAGGGACAGCTCCCGGACCAGAGCCCAGGCAGCCATGCCCAAACCCTCAGGCTGTAGACAGCACAGGGAACGAGGGCACCAGGGGGAGGCTATGTTCCACTAGCAACCTGGCAAGGGTGCCCTCTGCCTGGCACTGCCCCAGAGAACAGAGCTGAGCTAGCCTTAGGACATCCCAAGTCCCTAGGTCTTCTCATGTTGCCTCTCAGCGCAAGCAGTCATACATACATACATACATACATACATACATACATACATACATACATACTACACACACACACACCCCTGTAGTGCACTTATATGCAAACACATATTGACTCACTAACATTTTCATGCACACACATTATACTCAAACGTGTATCCATTCACAACACACACCTACGTGGATGTAGGCACGTGATTAGGCTGGCACCCCTCCCGTGCAATTAGATATACATTTCTATATACATTCATGCTCACTCACACACAGTTGCAGTAACATATGCATTTACTCACACACGTTCACATGTGCATGCACATGATTGCATGCATAAAATAACACTTAGACATACACTCAAGCATCCACACTCTATATAAACATACCCATCCACGCCACACACTCAAATGTACGCTCATACTCTCCACACACACAATGAATTATATACAATGTGAGTACACGAGTACATGCATGCAATGGCATGCTCTCACAGACAGGTCCACTCGTGTACACAACTCCCCTGTGGTACATGCAAAGGTGAGGAGCCCAGGCCTGGAGAAGAAGGCATGACGATGGTGTGATATGCTGAGCATGAGTCATGAAGGAGAGAGGAGAGCCTAGGGGCCAGGCATGTGACACAGGGCAGGGTGGGACTCATGCCTGCAGACGAATCATGGGCAGAGCCGCCTGGGGACCCTTCCTGCCAGGTCAGTCTTGCCCTCACTTTTAAATCCCTGTAGCACCCTTCTTTCTGCTCTCCCAGCCCCTGGCACCCCTCCTTGCTGGGCAGCTGCGATTTCTGGACTGCATCTGGCTTGGGCCATTCAAGTCTGGGCTCAGGAAGTGATGATCTGTGTAATTGTGAGCCAAGGCCTTCCTTCCGGAGATGCAGGATGGGAGGAGGGCTTGCAGGCACCATTCCTGCACCCTGCTGGTGGGGCTCCCACAGTCCAAGAATGCTCAGTCCTTACCTAGGACGCAAGGACTGAGACACCGAGGCCGTCTATCACAGCTTCCCTGCCCCCAGCCCCAAGTTGTGTTTGTTTCTCTCACTTTGTCGTGGGAAGGAGCAGGGGTAGGAATGGATAAGGGGTTCCAAAGGCTTGCCACCCTGCTCTATTTTCAGCCACCGACTCCTCCTACAAAAGCAAGATGGACCTGGAAATTGTTGCCACTGTGGGCACAGGGTAGGTGGGGTTAGGATGTTTTTCCCCTAGCCAGTCTGATCTCCAGGCTTTGGCCTTCCACCATAGACCCGTCTGGGTGAGCCTAAGTGCCTGGCAACCAAGCTCTCAGAGATGGGCCAAGGTAAGAGGCTCTGCAAGGGCCCTAAGATCATCCCCTCTGCTTGCCACGGTCACAGGATTTCAAGCCCCTGGGCTCCTTGCAATCTCCATCACATTTACCTAGGTTTGGCTACTGGCCACATTGACTCCCATGTCCCCTGACCAAAGGACAGGACCTTGAGCTCTGATTGCCTGTTCTCAATGACTTAACTAAGCTGGTTGTACAGAGCAGACAATCCTACCCCACTCCCCTGAACTGGGTCAAGCTTTCTCGGTTTAAGGAAGGGAAGGGGTGGCCCTTTGCTCCCAGCCCAGTGCCTTGCCTCTTTAAATCCATAAGAGGTCTCCTGGCCGGGCTTGCATGCTCTACCTTGAGCTCCACTAAGTGATAGAACATCCTGCTACCCCCATAACCCTGCCCGCCCCCTGCCCAGGCTCACTTTGAGGGAGTAGGCCAGAGCAATGAAGCCCAGGCAACAGAAGTTGAGGTAGACGAAGTTGAAGATGGACCACAGGTAGTAGTCGTTCACCTCCGTGGTGTCGGGGTAGACCTCGATGACTGTGGTGGGGTTCGTCATGGTCTTCTTCTCAGCTAAGTGCTTGCAGGCTTGCGGGACACCCGATGCCCGAACGCTGTCAGTCTTGCTGCTTTTAGACTCCATAGGAAACAGAGTGGGTGCCATGGGGGGCGAGGCCGAAGGCTCAGGAGCTGGAGCCGCTGCAGCCTGCAGGGCAGGAGGCTTGGACACACAGGCAAAGCAGCCCTTGGGCGAACCTGCTGGTGGCCTGGGAATCCAGAAGGCCCCGTCCAAGGGGACTCGGGCTTCCTGGGTGCCGTCCGTGGTGCTAGCCGGGGCTCCCAGCAGGGCTGGGCACTGGCTGGGGCCCTGGGCCTGGAGGAAGGGACAGAGTGAGGAGTTGCTGGGACTTGAGCGCCCAGTAGCACCCACCCTGGAGCCTTGCAGCATCTCCCCTACAGTCCCATAAATGGTCTTCGGGAAATGGAAATCCCTGTGAGGTTGCCAGCTGCCAGTCTGCCTGCCACCTGCCTCCCCCACCCAGCCGGCCACAGCCAATACCAAAGCCATTCGCGGTTGTCTTGGCAAGCACATCAGGGCTTTTCATCGCTTTGCCATCTGCGCCTACTGACACACACACAACAGCTCCCCCCTCAGCACCCTGAGTGACACCCTGTTGCGATAAGCAGAGCTCCCCCGCATCTCCACGCACTCAGGGCATCCARACCTACAGTGACACTGCTCTAGTCATCGACTGGCAGAATGAAAAGCGCTCGCTGAAACACATATACACCAACCAAGACGTACCACGCACAGCATCACCCGCCCGGCTCTCCAGCCCCAGCACACTCGTGCGCCCAGACGTGCCAGGTAAACAATTGCCCACCCAGACACGCAGCGCTACACACCGCCCCACAGGCTCAGGCACATCTCTGGAGGATCCGCGCAGATAGATGCAGGACTACAAACTCGCGCTCATCGCCTCCCAAAGCCAACAGAAAGCGGCACCTGGATACCCTAAGAGCRCACACTGTCATACAGAGCCACTCGTCTCCCCTCTTGTCCCCACCCCCCACCGTGCCACCAAGAGACCCACAGTGACACTCTGCGAAATGGACACTTCCAAGAGACAGCTTGGCGCCGGAGCTCTGCGCCACTAGGCGCACCCGGCGCCCGTGAGGTGATAGCAAGGGGCTGTGGCTGGGCTGGGTGCCTCCCCCCCCCCCCACCATCTGACCCGGTGTTGCAGCAGCCACCAGCACCGCTCACCTACTGGCGACTCGACGAGTGGGTCAGACCCCTGAGCCTCGGAGCACGCGTCCTTCCTTTCTCCCGGGCCGCTGTCTGTCCGCTGATCGCGCCCCAGCGGCCCAACCTTGGGGGCGGGGAGCGAGCGGGGCTGGCGCCGCTGCCTCCCCCGCTGCCCGCGCGCTCCGCAGCGCCAGGCCGGCCGCGGCTGCAGCCAGAGCCTGACTCACGGCAGCGTCGCAGACACCTCCGCCTTCTCCCTAGGGAGGGAGGGGGACAGCCTGCCCGGAAACCAGGACCCCGGGGAGTCGCGAGCAGGGCAAGGCTGGCACCCCTCTATTCCATGAGCTGCATGGCTCTCATATCCACCGACCACCAAGCCGCTGCTACCCGGTCCACCTGTACTCAAATTCACTCTGCGAGTCCTCAGGTCCTGGCAAGTCTGCCTGCTGAGCACTCTACTTTATTCCCATGGCTGACCCCCCCCCCTTCTCCCCACATTTCTTCCACTGAGCCTTGCTAGTTCCAAGACCTGTGCCTTCAGAATCCCCCCTACCTAGCATCTCTTCCTCTTGCCCTGTTGAGTCCCAGCTGCCACTCTCAGTCCCAAGGCAGTCCTAACCTTTTTTCACCAGGCCCTGTCCTGGTATCAGCTTTTTAACCCCCCACCCACCTCTTCCTTGATCTTGCCCATCTGGGCTCCAACCTACCAGCTAAGCCCTGTCTGAGCTGGTCTAGTCCGCATCTCTAATCAGCCTTCTTTTTGGAGTCTCTGGTCCCTTCAAGTCTACAGACTGCAGATCATAGTTCCTACCTGATTGGGATGCAACACATCAAACTCCAGAGGGACACTCATCTCTGTTCAGTCTCCCAAGTCCCCAAGGTCAACATCCAGGGTTTTTCTTTTTTTTTTTTTTTTTCCTCCGGAGTCCAAGTCCAGGCCCTTTACCAACAATCTTCAGAATCCTGCTCTGAGTCCCCTTTTTGGTGTTCCTGTCTCAAGTCTGACCCCACCAAGCTTGGTTCATTCATTCTAGCATGTTCATCCTAACTAGGGCTTGAAGTATCTGACCTGTAACAGGCTTGCTGTCCCTGCTTCCCAAGCTCTCCTCTGCCTTCAGGGACAGGTGTGCTACTTCGAGGTTCCTCTCAGACACCCCTATACTGGTCTCCTTAGAGCTCAGTCCATTACCTGCTCAGGCCTTTCTGACCACCATCCTGGGCCCTGACAGTGCTCGGTTCTTACATATGACTTGCCCTAAGCAATACTGTCCTCTAAGGCTCAGTCCCAAGCAGTTTCCTCTCTCCCTGCCTCACCCCCATCCTCAGTTTCTCTTGGACATTTGTCCTCAACCGATCCCCAGCTCCAGAGAAGCCCCAATGGGCTTCCTTCACTATGGAGAGCCCCCAACTGCCCTCCCTCCCTCAGAACCCCTACCTCACCATGCGGGGGTGGATTTCTCAGTAGGTCCTCTTCACCCTACTCTGAAGTTCCCCAAACTGTGCATAAAAGCCTTGTTTTCTGCCTTTCCAGAGTATCCCAGGGCTGCCCGGCTCCTAGTCTCTCTGGTCTCCTGGGACCTCGCTCTCTGAACCCTGAGTCCTTCTTCAAGGCCCTGTCTCCTGATTAAGCCCTGCCCCATGCCAAGATCCTCCCTTTCCAACCCAAACCCCACCTCTGACCCCTGGCACAGCTCATTTCTACATGTCAGAAATTTTCAGTGTGAAGTGGATCTTAAATGTAGGGGGGGAAAAGACTCCTTGAGTGGGCGGAATTAATTTCCGCACTGGCAGGGACCCCTCCCACCTTTTCTTGGCTTTCTTCTGGGCACTCCCTCATGGAGCCTAGCCTTGTTGGTCCAATAAGCCTGGGGGCAAGTGGGCTGTGCCAGGAAGTTGATTCTCCCTCATCCAACCCCACCACTCCTTTGGATCCCAAGGGCCTGACAACCAAACACGCTGAAGTTCCCTCCCCAGCCTGTATGTGGCTGTGTACCACCCAACTAATTACACCCATTTGCACTCTCAACACCCTCCTTACCATACAACCGAAGTCAGGTGCTGCCCTTGGCACGGCTGGCCTGTGAGCCTCAGGCTACAGGAAGAAGGGTTGGTCTTTTGGCCCTCAGGGCATTGGCAAGGTGAAGCCTGAGTTAGGATCTTCTTCCCAAAAGTTAGCTTTACAGCTCTAGAGTCAGTGTCCCAACCCTGACACCCCAAGCTGGTGAGGGCAAGCCTTGGGTATGGTCTGGCCTCACTAATACCCTGGTCAGGGGTTTGAGGGAGAAACACCCATGAGAAAGCTAGAGTAAAGCCTGCAGCAAGGGTCCTGCTTCTTCCCAGGGCCTGAAGGCTGATGTGAAGGTCATTCAGTTAAGAGTCTGACAWGAACCCTGAGCTAGCGCCCAGGGTCCTCCCCAGGGCATCCCTGGGTGGTGGTGGCAGCGTCTGCGGAAGCAGCAGCCCCAGCATGCAGGCCTGGCAGTACAGCTCAGCCTCAGGCCCGCGGGGGAGGGAGGCGCTGTGTCTCCAGCTTTGGTGCACAAGCCTTTGATAACACGTCTCCAGAAGCCCTGCCAGGCCCTGCGGGACTCCTTGCTCAGATTTCAGACAGAGAACACTGGGTACGCGTGTACTGGCCTCTGACAACCCTTGGGGAACATTCTCCAGAAGTAGCCTAATAGGGCTCAGCTATGGGAATATCCCCCCCCCAACCCTCCTACTGAAACAATGACAGCCACTGCCCACCTGGCAAAGGGTGCCAGGACAACCCCAAAAGGTGATAAAGGTCACATTTCCCTATATCCTGCACCTGCTAGTGTGGGGAAGGGGCTCTAAGACTCCAGAGCTGATTCCAAAAGGAATCTCTGCCCTACCAGTAAGGACTCGACAACTCCTACTCTACTTAAAACCCTGCTGGTTGCCTCCATTGTTGTATTGGAACCCGTGTTCACCCACCTCCCCTCCAATCCCCCGAAACCCAACCTTCACACCAATGCTTGTAGAGCAACTGCAGACCATGAACAGGGTGTTCTGACCTCTGAACTCCAAGACCCCAGGCAGGCAGGCAGGCTCCAGCACTGGCTTGACTCAAAAAACAGAAGATTGCATCTTGGGCCTGGCAGAGGCGCAGGCAGGCAGAGTACCCAGGGCACCCAGAACCAGCAGATGGCTTTTCTGACCCAGGTCTAAAGGACTGACTGTTGAAAAGGGAATGGAGCCCAAGATTCCCATTAAGGCTTATTCCATTCCTTCTGGGAATAGGCTGCTTCCCTGGCAAAGCGCAGCAGGTGCTGGCCTGGCCACCTCTGAAAATGATTCAACCCAGGACCTAACCCGGAATCCTAGGCCTGCTCCACGGCTTCCAGCCAAGGCCACATCCGGCCTGACGACTGCCTGAGGTCCCAGAACCTGCCAGTTCTAGTCCAGACTCATCTTGCCACAAGGCCAGACAGCAAGCCAGAGCCTCAGGAGTCCCCTCTGTTCACTGGCCTGGTGCTGAACG
The DNA here is from genome assembly GCA_002335545.1 of Apodemus speciosus. NCBI lineage: Eukaryota > Metazoa > Chordata > Mammalia > Rodentia > Muridae > Apodemus > Apodemus speciosus. The sequence continues at coordinate 95,332 of BDUI01000129.1, forward strand.
CCAAGCCTGGGCTCTAGCCTCCCCCCACCCCCCTCCCAGCAGCCAGCTTGTCCCTGAATTAGCCTTGGTAGCACTGGGTTCCCCAGGTCTAGCTAGCGCCATCCACAATTCACAAACAGTACAGAGCACACCAGCAGAGAAAGAGGTCCAAAACAACTTTATTTGTATTTCAACTTTGGCTCCCAGCTGCCTAGCCCGGCATGAGGACAGCAGAGGCCAGCCAAAACCAGTCAGCCATCCTACCTCTACCCCAGGCTGAGGCGTGCCTTCCCAGGAGGGTGCGGTCGGGCCCCAGGTAACCCCCCAGGTTCATAGTTTTGTGTCTGTCCTCTCGCTCCTTCCTGCTCTCCTTCAGGCCTTTGCCAGGCCAGAGATAGTGGCGCAGTAGAGCTTGGTGCCATCCCCAGGCTGGGTGAGGGGTCTGGGTCAGAGCAGGTTTCTGGGAGGAATCCTAAGACCCATTTGCCTGCTTCAGAGTGCTGCCCATGCAGGAAAGGGCAGCAGGACAAGACAATCCATCCTAGCAGCTACCAAACCAGTAGGGGCCTTTGAAGGCAGCCTTGTATACTGGGTGGGCCTTGGCCTGCTTCAGACAGGCAGAGGGCAGCAATCTGAACCCAGGGTCAGGAACCACAGAACAGAACAGCTGGACCAGCTCCAGCCAGGCCTCCCAAGGGCCCAGCAGCACTAAGCGAGTGTGAATATGTGTGAGTGGGGCAGGTGAAGGGATGGGGCTGGCTGGCTTCCTCTACTGGACTCTGATCCAGTTCCCTGAGGGTGGAGAAGGAGCAAGTTAGAGTACGGCAGCCTTGGCGAAGCCGACCCTATTGTTGTCTCTGTCAAACACAGTGTAGTAGGATCCAATGAAGACATCGCCCAGGATCCAGAGCGGCCCACTGGGAGGGGGTATGTCCATTCCCATGAAGCCACTCAGGCAGATTGTCTTTCCACCCTGAGATACCTGTAAGGCCAGAACGGTCACATGTGATCACACGGTACCTATTTCACTCAAGATGTCCCGGATTTACGCTGCCACTGTCCATAACCTACTCACCTTGAGTATATACTTGTCTGGGTGTAGTTCATAGTTTTTGCCTCCTAGCTTCAGAATGACAGTGGGCAGGCTGGACACCTTCTCACAAGGGATCATATACTAAGATACACAAGAGAGAACATGGTATTGAAGGTAAAGCCTTGGGAACTCTCTGCCTGCTGGCCAGCCCACATAGGCCTATGGCTTACCTCGCCCTGGATAAGAGGCACTGCCCCAATGGCCTTCTGCAGCTCCTTCACCTCATCCACAGGCCCGACCAGAAGAGATGTCCCTGTGTCCACAATAGCCTCGCAGCCTCCCTTGCACAGGGTCAGCCCACTGCCCACCTCCAACCTATGAGGCAAAGATGTATCAGTCACTTCACCCTGTCACAGGTGAGTATAGGGCATGGCTTACCTAAACCCTGCCGAGGACGACACCTGCTTCTTTTTTTCTCAGGACCAACCAACTTACTCAGGACCCTGAATGGTCCAGGGTTGCAGAATGAGGAGAGTCAAATGGCTAAGAAGGGCCCCAGGCTTCCCGACACAACACTCCCAGCCCCCAGCAACACCCACGACTCACTGGTCCATGTGCACCTGCCAGTAGGCCTTTCGAGTGACGTTCAGGTAGGACAGCTCCCCATGGTAGTACTTGGAGTCAGTGCCACCAAGCATTAGTTCTCCACCGGGTTGCCCGGTTGGGTCCCTGGGAGGAAGAAAGTGGTCAGTCTCTACCCACTAGTTCAGAAGGGTCAGCAAAGGGGCAGAAATCAGAAGGAAGGGGATTAAGTGGGGCAACCAAGAAGGGCTCCCCTGAGGAGAGACCCGGGAACTGTTGAGGCCAGGTGGACCTGCTCTGAACATCCTAGCCTCAGCTGTTCCATCTGAGTGCAAATAGCAGGAAGAACGGCTCCTATCTTATTTACACAAGCAAATCCCCGCCTCTCAGCACACCGGAGAAACGAACTGATAAACCACAACTGAGACTATGGGGTCCTAGTTCATAAAGACTCCAGTTTATCAGTCACACCAGATGTGAGCCCCCCCCCCAACCTGGGATTACCAAGGGACAACCTAAGACTGAGATGCAGCAAAGCCTAGTGACAAGCCTAGTCCAGGAATTCTATCACTGGCCAAGAACCCTTGCTTCTGTCCCCAGGCTGTCCTCAGGCTCAGATTCTCCTGCCTTTGAACTCGGTGCATTTCCCAAGTGACCCTGAAAAAGGTCTGTCACCAAAACCCGTAACTGACATTCCTGTGTCTGGGACCACTTCTGAGGTGGTTCCCTACTCTCCCCTGTGTTTGTATCCGATCTCTACTCCCAACTTCTGTCCAGCCTCTCTGGGCTCTGCAGCCCTTTCTTAGCTAATCTGGAACTTAACACATAGACAGTATTGTGTGAAGGGTATCATGTGACCTCTTTGTATTTTTAATTAGGATTTGAATAAAACTGTCTGGAGAGACGGCTCAGGGGCTGAGAGCTTGCTGTTCTTACCAAGGACTGAGTTCACGTCCCAGCTCCTGGGAATCCAGCACTCTCTTCCTGGCCTCCATTGGCAACTGCACTCCCACACATATACTCCCGCACAGACACATTTAAAAAAATATCAGAATAAAAGAACCAGTGATGCCAACAGTTGGCTATCAAGTAAATTTGGGATTACTTGGCAAATTGCAGTAAATGAAAGTTATTTAGCATGTGAATTTATAGTTACTCAATAAATTCTAACACTGTTGAAAAGACAGAAACATGCCTATTTCTGTTTCTGACATGACACATTCATGATGCCCTGCCTGGCCAGGGATAGCCTAGGGCTAGCCCGGCCTAGGGCTTGGATCCTAAGCCAAGTTCCCATTTCCGCATCTGCTGCCCTGTTGAGCATCCTCAGCCCTACAGGTATAGGCTTCCGGCCCAGGCCCACATAAGCTGCTGGTACAGCTGGCCCTTCTCTCCGGGATGCTGGCTGGGGGTGTTCAGGGTCAGCCATTGGTAGCCAAGGCCAAGGCTGAGAGTCAGGCTGGAGCTCAAGGACAGGGGTGCTCTCTGCCTGGCAAAACCCAAGGCAGGCTTCTAAGAGGAGGTCAGGACCACGGTCCTGGGACACTGAGCTGTCTTCAGCCATGAATGTAGCACTTGCTATCAACTGTTTCTCCTCTAAAYTCTTCTCTCAACTCCCCTGCCTCTGGTCTCATGGGAATGCCCACAATACCCTCAAACAGAACACAGGGAGAGTGGTCTGTAGCTACAACAGTAAACATTCTTTGTTTTTTTTTTTTTTTTTTTTTTTTTTCCGAGACAGGGTTTCTCTGTGTAGCCCTGGCTGCCCTGGAACTCACTCTGTAGACCAGGCT
>BDUI01000129.1:123227-134184 GCA_002335545.1 Apodemus speciosus
GGATGAGGATGTGGTTGTTATTTTTAAGGGGGGTAGAAGAAGAGGAAGACTATGAAAGCCTGAAGTCCGATGATGAAGGGATGGGTAGAGGTCAGTGGGGAAGCAGAGGTGAGGTTAGGTGTCATGGGCCATTAGGGGCTGAATTAGATGATATGTATGGGCCAACAGAAAGAACAGAAKGGACAGGTTCTGTGGGTGGGAYGGTTGCCTGGATTGTGTACTCAGGATAGTCATACTGATCATCATAGCGACTTAGCAGGGTTGGCCTGGGTTTACTTCGGGGCCACGTTATGTTTGTCAGGTATCTTAGAGCATTTCCCGAGAGCTCCTTGTTTTCAGGACAAAGGCATAGTTTTTCTCTGTCCCAAGTTCCCAACACCAACACTGCTGCAGATATGACCACCAACAACATCRCTGAAAATAATGACCACCATCAGCATCGCCATAAACRTAACTACAGATAAGGCCACCRTAAACATCACTGCAGATATAGCCACCAGTCTTTTAGCAGGAAAGARGCCAGTCTGACCTCCATCACCTGCACTGGGTCAGACCTTCCTAGGGGATCCTGACTTTCCCACACAGAWGGGACCCAGGCCATCCTGYTCTACAGAGTATGTCCTTGCTGCAGAGTGACGGGATGGAGGTGGCCCAGCCTCTCTGCTTTATGGTCTGTGTTTGTGGTCCAGCCCCTGTACTTGGGGCAGGRCCATATCAACCCTAGGATGACATTGTCATGGTAGGGAAAGAGCCCTGACTCCTGGGAGGCCAAGGCAGGGTTCATTCTTCAGTTCTGCCTAGGGAACCTGTTCTGCAGAGGCTCCAGGAAACGATCTTATTGTCTGCCCTCCACCCTCAGCCACAAGGCCTGTTCCCCAGGGTAGGCCAGTGGTGGCGGTCAGTATCTTTCTGACTTTGGGATGCCAACTTCCTGTGGCACCTGCCCCTCCCGGGCAGCTGGACAAACGGGTCTAGGGTTACGACACCCCCTCCTTTGGAGCAATGACTCAGGAGCAAAGGGAGTGGTGGGTGGGACATGTGTCCCCTCCATCCTGAACAGCATCTCAGCTCTTCCAGCCTGGATGGTCCTAGTGAAGGCAGCTGGAAGGATGGACTAGTCTGCCTTGGAGATAAATTTGAGAACCACCACTTCTCACTGTGGAGGGCAAAGCTGGAAGTGACACAAGACTGTCCCCTGAAAGTCCCTGCTTTACTTGTAACAGTAAAGACAGATTACCCGGCCCTGTGGTTGTGGGTGGACCCTTTACCTCTACAGACCCCAATATCACACATGTAGATGTGGGTGGGTGGCTCTGTCCCAGTGTGATTGTATGCACAGAACAGAGGGGCTTTATCTCCCAGGGCCAGAGGGGTTAGGCAGAGCAGATTAGGCCACAGGGGCAGGACCAGAGGATGTAGCCTGGCCTACCCTGAGTGCCAGGAGGGAAAGGGTGCCCAGGGTCTAGAACACAGTGGGTGGGTGCTACACAAAGATCAAGGAACACAAGCAGGACACTGGAGAAGGGCTGTGGRTGTGTAGTTAAACACTCCCCTCCTGTCATAGGGACACCACAGTTCTAAGAAAAGACATTTATTCAACTTCAGCTATACTTAGCCTAGAGCTTTCCGAAATGAAGAGCCTGAAGGCTAGAGGTGTAGCTGCATAGGGACTTGCCTTATATGCTCAAAGCCCTGGGCGCAGCCCTAATACCACATAAACTGGGTGTAGTACACACATATAATCCCAGCACTAAGGAAGTGTAGGCAGTAGGATTAGAAGTGGAAAATCATCCTCGTCTACCTAGGAAATTGGAAGTCTGGGCTAGCAACACCTTCCCTCTAGGGGGATCTGGGACAAAGCCTTTTGGAATCAAGATCTCAAGAGAAGAACTCTGTGGGTAGTTGTCACTAAGAGGGTGTAACACTTGGGCAATAGTTAGCTTTCATGTCTGGACCTGAGCAGGGGCTCTGGATTCCATGTCCTGACTCTGGGAGAGAGAAAGTGGGAGACAAGAGGTCAGAGGTCACAAGAGGTTCCCAAACTTCCTGCTTTACCTACAGGAGTCAGTGAGCTGGAAGAGTGGYGAGGTTCTCCATGGCYRCATCACATCAGGCCTGTCCTTTAGGGCTGTTCTTAGGATGACCTGGAGCCCACTGGGAGGCGGGCTCTGCCTGGGATTCTATACCAGGATAGCCAGAGTATTTGCCTACTCCTTCTCAGGATGGATGTCTCTAGTATGGCTTGGGCATCGCTTTGCTTATCCCCTTACGCCAATGTAGTATTGTGTGGGCATCCAAGCAGGCTCTTGGACACAGGAAGAAAACCGGGCTACTGCGCACAAGGACAAGGGACAGCAAGAAGAGGAATGGGCAGGACTTTGATGGCTTCGCTCTTGTGTCCACGGGGCCTTTTGCAGACTGAGCACTGTAGAGGGATGGCCACCTGTGTGGCTGCCCAGGAGAGGGTTGCTGTGGGAGACCTGGCTGAAGCAGACCTCAGCAGGGGCAGTGATGAGCATCCAGCCCCAGGTCCTCACACTCAGCATGCCTGAGGACAGAGAAAGGTCACTTCCTCCCTGAGTGTCTATCATCATGTGACTGTTTTGTCTAGGGTGCTGACCTCTGAGCACATGATCAGGGCCCTTCCTGCAGATTTCATGCCAGTCAGCAACTTCCTTCCCTTTCTGGAAGCTACTCTTGCTGCCCTTACATTGGGACAGTCATCTGATGCTGCCCTTGGCTCCCCGACCTCTATCCTGATCCTCAGGAAGGCAGCCTCTTCCTCCTCTTGCCCACAGATGACCACTCCACATATACAGAACTGAATCTCCCTACAGGCCAGAGCCTTTCAGAGGTGATTGCTGCCTATATGCCCTGCTGCCTGGCTTTTGACCCAGGCTCTTCCTGTCTGAGTGGTATGGTTTGTCAGGTCCTTCCCCTCAAGAGACCACTGTGGATATATGCTTCCAACTAGGAAATGTCCCCAAAGATATTCCAAAGGATGCAGACGGGTACAGTTATCCTGGCTCTGCTGCTTATGGGTCTGTGATCATTGATATTGATTGTCAGTGTGACAGACTAGAATCACACAGAAGTCACAGCTCTGCGAATGTCTGTGAGGGATTTCCTAGACTGAATTAATTGGGWTGGRAAGGTTTACTCTATGAGTGGCACGGTTCCATAGTCCAGGGTCCCAGACTGAATACAAATGAGAAAACGACCTGAGCCACAGTGTGTTGCTTTGTTTCCTGTCTGAAAATTAAATGTGACCAGCTGCCTTGTGTGGCTGCCAGCATGCCTTTTCCACAAAGGTAAATTGTACCCTCAAACAGTGAGCCAGGGCTGCGGGTAGTGGCACATGCCTCTAATCTCAGCACTTGGGAGGCAGAGGCAGGCAGATCTCTATAAGTTCCAGGCCAGCCTGGGCTACATAGTGAGTTTCAGGCCAGCCTGGGCTACAGACTGAAAGCCTGTCTCAAAGAGAAACCAAAACCAAAACCAAACAAACAACTGAATCAAAGGAAACCTTTTAGCAGGCATTTTGTCACAGCAGTGGGCAAAGTAACAGATACAGGGTCTGGACTGCCAACTTCACGTGTGGACTTGAGTAGAATGCATGAAGCCCAAGATGGGAGGTGACATTATAGACCCCAGAAGGGACACCAAGAGCTCAAGATGAGTGGCAAGAGTCGCTTGCAGAAGGTGACTGCCTGCTGCCTTTCACACCCACAGACCACACCATGGCCGCCAGAACATCCAGTCTCAGTCTCACCACCCTGGCCCAAAGGGCAGGCAAGGCCTTGTCCCTATGCCCCAGATGAGGACACTTAGGCCACCCACAGGAGGAAGTTGCTCAAGGACATGGCATCTCTTGGTCTGGACCTTTTTGCCTCCTGTGCAGTTTTGAGGAAGTCCCTGTCCCTACCAGGGTTACAGCTAGGCTCTCCCCAATTAAGAGTTGTATCTATGAGTCAGGTGTCAGAATCCCTGATGGGCAAAGGGTTCTGGTGACTTAGTGTAGGATGTCCTAGCCAGCACCCACAACATAGTGCCTCACGCCAGTGGACACCAGAGTGGACTTCTCAAGTCCTGCCATTCCTCAGGCAGGAAGACCCTACAGATCCTGAGCCTGAGAGACTCCAGCTCACAGATAACACTCAGCCACAAACCATGGCTGGATCAGAGGATCCAGGCCCATGCCCTGAGGCCCATGGAAGCCTTTGCAGTCCCAATGTGGCTCACCCTATGGGTATCCACCCATACCTCTACCTTCTGTCTCTTCCCCTCCCACTTCTCAGTTTGCTGTCCTGTCTTGGACTGGAAGCAGCCCCAAAGATGCTCACGTGATACTCAGAACCAGAGGTTAAGGAGTCTGGAATGGGCGTCAGACTTGAATTAGCTCTCTCTATTTCATGGCTTGAGCACTGTCTTTATTTCCATGATCAGATCCTCTCTGCAGTGTGATGACAATGGGATCTAATTTATGCAGGCTCTTCTTTAAGGGACTTCCTGAAACTTCCAGGGGTCCTGGAAACAAGAGCCCCCCCCCCCACCAACCCAAAGCCATCACAGCCCCAGCCTCCCTTTAATCACAGGGAGGCAAGGTCCTCCCTGGCAGGTACAGATCTCTCTGCCTGTCTTACTTTCTGAAGATACTGCAGTGTCCCCCAACCAACTCTCCCACATTCTCATCAAGACATCAGGCATCTTTTGTTCCCATCCCCTGTTTATAGCAAGTGATTATCACTGTCCTTTTTGAAGCTTGACTGTATGCAGAAATTGGAACATGTGGGGTGTAGACACTCTAGACATTCTGGAATGTGTCCCCTGGCACAATCCCCCATACTTCATGCTGCTTCCTTCCCCACCCMCAAAGTTCACCCAGCAGACTCTGATCAGCTTGTCCCTGCAGATGAGTCTAAGTTTTATATAGATGGAGCCAGACATCATGTGTCTGTCCTTGTCTGGCTTCCTGCACTCAGCATGATTATTTTGAGATGCACTCACACTGCCTGCTACCCCACTGCATTTGTTTTCCACAGCTGCAGTAACAACTTGCTGGGACTTAGTGGATTAAAGCAATAAGGATGCATTGTGGAGGTCTGAATTCCTAAGGGGTCACTGAACCCAAATCCGATGTCAACCAGATTATAACAGGAAACCCCCAGTTCCCTTCCTTCCAGCTCCCAGACCTCAGCATCCCTTGGCTCTGGGCCCAGTCCACCTGCAGAGCAGGCACTGGCCATCAGAGCACTGATGTCACAGGGTCACATACACCTCCCAGGCCTAGACTTCAGCTTTTATTTACACCCCGTGATTACATTCCTCATTCTGTTATCCGTGATAATCTCCCACGGTGAGGTCGGCTGCTTAGTGGCATGAATTCCTTGTACGACTCTGATTCCCAGTCACAGGGAGCTAACGCACACAGGTTCCCGGAGGCYGGGGCATGAACCTCCTTGGGGGCCACTCTTCTGCCCACCTCCCTCCACCCCTCATTAGTTCTAATTGCTGAATAGTTTTCTGGCATGCGTAGGCCGCAGCCGGTTTACTCATTTAACTCTCTGAGGTCATTTGTTGGATCCCAGGGTTGGGGCCATTACCAGGGAAGCCGCAGAAGTTGTCACACTCAAGTGTTCTCTGGGGGGTGTGGTTTTACTTTTGTACAAAGAGTAGTGGGGTTGGGGACACAGTAAAAGCATGGGTAACCTTTTTAAAGCACTCAAGTGCTGTCTGCAATATCCTCCTCACCCTCCCCACCACTTTAGTCTGGCAAGTTCAATTCTAGCCATTTTGACCAGARTGTGAGTATCCTTCCGGCACTAATCTGCATTTCTCTAATGGGCTCTCAAGTCACGGGATGTGTTTATTAAGATGCCTCTCTAGTTATTTGTTGGGTTGTTTGTCTTGTTACGAAAGGGAAAGAATTCTTGTATGCACCTTCTCCCAGCCTGTGTCTTTTCTTTTCATTCTTCTGATTGTGTGTTTCAAAGATGTTTTCTTTGTTGTTATTTTTTGGGGGGTTGTTTTTTACTTTTGTCATTTTTTATCTCTGTAGTCCAGGCTGGCTTGGAACTCACTACATAGCCATGGCTGGCCTTGCACTCATGGGAATCCTACTGCCTCAGCTCTTTGAGTGCTAGTATTAGAGGTAGGAGCAACATCCCCATTTTTTTCTAAAAAGAATTTTATAAATGTATTGATTACTTGTCTCTAATTCCATTTTATGCTGTATTTAAAAGAATTTTTTTTTTTTTTGCCAAATTCAGGTTAAGTGTCGAAGTTATCTTAATTGTCAATTTGACAGGACCCAAAGTCAACAGGCAAGGCAGGATCAGCAAGGGGCTGTCAATATTGGGTTGGTCTCTGGACATGTTTCCGGGGGATTGTCTTGATTAATTGATATGGGAAGACCTGGGTAATGGTGCGCAGCGCCATTCCTTAGGCAGGGTCCTGACAAGCTGTACCTGAGTGCTATCCCACGTGTATCCTGGGATTTGACTTGCTGGCCTGACTGGAGAGATTTTTATGCCTCAGACTGTATCGGTCTCTTTTCTCACAGTCAGGACGGTGCTGCCCTGTGAACGAACTAGGAAGAGCCGAGCTCCTCGCCTCTGAGGAACAACTCCTTGGCAGTTGCTGCCACACTGTAGATGTTGGGAGGAGTGTGCCTGAAGGAATTTTCTCTGTGTGCATGTTCATGTATGTGCAAGCCAGAGGATTCCTCAGGAGCCATCCACCTCCTTTGAGACAGGGTCTCTCATTGGCCTGTAACTGGCCAAGGAGGTAAGGCTGTCTGGCTAGTGTGTCCCAGGGATCCACCTTTTTCTCCTTCCCTAGTACTGGGATTACAAACAGACACCATTACACTTGGCTTTTTACAGGGCTATCTGGGATTATTTTTATTTTTTATTTCTTGAAATGAGCACGATCCTGATCTTTATAATTGTGAGGAAAAATATTGGCTCAAGACCTCCAAGACCAAGTTCTCAGCACAAAGGAGATTTATTTCCCCAGAGAATCAGAAGGTAGGGAGTAAGAGGCAAAGACAGGAAGGAGAGAGAGGATGAGGCTGAAGGGAGGGGAACAGGGGAAGGGAGGGCGGGTATTTGTCCTGGAGTGGAAACAAAGGACTGCCTCTGGATAGAGAGGAGACAGACGGGGCCCATAGGAAAATGGCAGGTTATAAAGGTCCAAGGGGAAACCTCAACTTAGGATGAGGTGTTTGATTTTAATTGGGCATGTTGATTAGGTGAGCCAAAGGGGGCTTTTAATTGTTGGACTTCAGTACTTTGATAGCTGGACCTTGGTAGGCAGTCTCAGAAGGAGGAAGTAGCCAAAGAAAGGAATAGCCCTTGGTGGCTAAGCCTTAGGAATATAACCTAAGAGGTTTTTATCAAGGCAGAGAGAATTGGGAAGAAGGGCGGGGCCTACCAGAGCCACATGTTCAAGTTGGCTAGTGTCCCTTCAATAACTGTTGAAAAACAGAAGGGACTACAAGGAACCACTCCATGCTCCTAGCTAAGATAAACCATCCAAGCCACTGAGGACAGATGCCACTGTCAAAGCTTTATGTCCATGAAGGAAGTTGACACTGTACTTAAGAATATTCCTTCAGGCCTGGGAAGATGTGTTGGGATGTGAAGAACTTCCTCATAAACACGAGGACCTGAGTTTGGTAGAGCGCTCACTGAGAATGCATACAGCCATGGGTTCATCCTCGGCACCACAGAAGCCGGTGAGATGGAGCACACTTGTAATCGCAGCACCTGGGATATAGAGACAGGAATTCAAGGACACCCTCAGCTACAATAAATGTTTGAAGCCAGCCTGGACTACATGAGACCCTTTCTTTTAACAATGAATGAATGAATGTTAAATAAATAAATAAATAAATAAATAAATAAATAAATAAATAAATAAATGTTTTAGGTCCCTTTAAAAAAAGTTTAGGTAACTGTCTCCATGAGACCTTTCTTCCTCTCCGACTTGTACTGAGTTAGGCAAAGCTGTACATCGTGTTGTGGCTTTGTTTGCGCTGAAGTCAGAATGCTTCCTGACTTCCTGCTAGAGGTCTCTGGCTCCTGTCTGCTAATCTCCGAGTTACATCAGTGTCCTGTTGCTGTGTAACAAATGCAACCAGATATCAAAGTGCCAACCCACCCACGCTTGTCGCTGCACAGTAGTCAGAAGACCAGGCTGGGCTCTGAAGCCAGGACCTCAGCTGCCTGTGCTCATGCCTAGATCATGGGATCTACCCCCAAGATCCTGTTTGTTTGTGGRTTGAACCCAAGCCCTTGTGGTTGCAAGAAAGAATACTGTCTGGACAGAGGGCTTAGCAGTTAAGAGTGCTTACTGTGCAAAGAGTCCATCTCCAGCACTCACTCAACTAAGTAGCATGTTGTGTACCCCAGCTCCAAGGAGGAAGCGTACAGAAAGACAGCCGGGCTCGTTGGCTTCCACACCTGCTGAGAAAACCTGAGCTTCAGGTTTATGAAGAGAGCCTGCTCTAAAGAAATAGGTGGGGATGTCAGAGGAGGACACTCGCCCCCACCTCTGAGCTCTGTGTATACACAAACATGCACACCCATGTACAGACATAATATGTTTAATATAAAAAGGAGAGCTGGGCATGTGTATGTAAGGTAGTATATACACCTGTGGTCCCAGCATGGGGAAGCAGAGAAGGGACAGTCATTTGCTCAAGGTCAAGGCCAACNTAAATAAATAAATAAATAAATAAATAAATAAATAAATAAATGTTTTAGGTCCCTTTAAAAAAAGTTTAGGTAACTGTCTCCATGAGACCTTTCTTCCTCTCCGACTTGTACTGAGTTAGGCAAAGCTGTACATCGTGTTGTGGCTTTGTTTGCGCTGAAGTCAGAATGCTTCCTGACTTCCTGCTAGAGGTCTCTGGCTCCTGTCTGCTAATCTCCGAGTTACATCAGTGTCCTGTTGCTGTGTAACAAATGCAACCAGATATCAAAGTGCCAACCCACCCACGCTTGTCGCTGCACAGTAGTCAGAAGACCAGGCTGGGCTCTGAAGCCAGGACCTCAGCTGCCTGTGCTCATGCCTAGATCATGGGATCTACCCCCAAGATCCTGTTTGTTTGTGGRTTGAACCCAAGCCCTTGTGGTTGCAAGAAAGAATACTGTCTGGACAGAGGGCTTAGCAGTTAAGAGTGCTTACTGTGCAAAGAGTCCATCTCCAGCACTCACTCAACTAAGTAGCATGTTGTGTACCCCAGCTCCAAGGAGGAAGCGTACAGAAAGACAGCCGGGCTCGTTGGCTTCCACACCTGCTGAGAAAACCTGAGCTTCAGGTTTATGAAGAGAGCCTGCTCTAAAGAAATAGGTGGGGATGTCAGAGGAGGACACTCGCCCCCACCTCTGAGCTCTGTGTATACACAAACATGCACACCCATGTACAGACATAATATGTTTAATATAAAAAGGAGAGCTGGGCATGTGTATGTAAGGTAGTATATACACCTGTGGTCCCAGCATGGGGAAGCAGAGAAGGGACAGTCATTTGCTCAAGGTCAAGGCCAACSTGGGCTACTTGACATTCTGTCTGCAGAAACTGCACGTAGAAAAAGCTTTGAGATTGGGCCAAACCACAGATGCCTCTCTTACCCCGACTCTTGCTTGCCTTGGACTAATTAATAATGTGCAGTACTTGCCTAACATRCATGAGGTCCCAGGATCCCCAGAGCCTCTAAATTAATGATTATGAGAATGAAGAAGTGAATTCTGTTCTTGCGATGGACCACTGTGGGGGATTCTGTGGTGCTGTGCATCGGCCAGGGGTGATGGAGCGATGAAGTCTAATCTTTCCTGACATGCTGCTGTTGTACTCCTACCATGGAGAGACAGAGCTGAAGAGTTCTCTTACTTCAGACATCCCATAATCCCCCTGTTCACCTCTACCCTACCGCACCCCCCATCCCACCCAGTGATCTCCTTGGTTTTGCTTTATGCACATGTCCAGGAGCTGGAATCATGTTAGACTGTCCTCTTTCACTCGGCTGCATGTGTTTCCATTATCTTTCATGACGATACCTTATACCCATCATATGGCTTCATCATAGTCTAGTCATCTATTCACCTCACAAAAGACATTTTGCTTGGTTTGGAAATATGATAAAAATGAATAAAGTGGGTATCTCATTTCCACAGTGACAAAATACCCCCTCCCCCCAAAAAGTAACTAGGGAAGAAAATGACTTATTTCAGTTTACAATTCCAGGTTACATTCCATCACAGCAGAGAAGTTACAGCCTCAGGAGCTCAACAGAGTCCCAGCACATCCACAGTCAGGAGCAGAGAGAAATGCACGCATGCATACCTGCTTGCATGGACCCATCTCAATTTCTTCGCTCCTAGTTCAGAACCCCCTCCCTAAGGAATGGTGCCCCCCCCACACTGGGCTGAGTCTTCCTACATCAATTAACAATCATGACAAGCTATCACAGACACACCCACAGGCCAATCTGGTGGAGACACTTCCTCAAATAAGACTCTTCCCAGGAGATTCAGGCTGGGTCAGTTGGCAGTTAAATTTAACTAGTACAGGTGCTTTCACTATAGTGTGCAGATTTCTGTGTGGAGGTCTATGAAGCTGCTAAATGGATTCTATGATGGTTGTAGAGGTTAAGATTTAGAAAAAAATCTCTAAACTGTCTTCCAAACTGGACTTTCCATTCTGCACGCTCATCAGAGGAGAGGGATGTGTTCTGCTATATGACATCCTTGTCAGCCCTTGGTGATGCATTGTTTAAACATTAGCTATTCTAGTAGGTATGCAGTGGTATCTCATTTTCGCTTTAGTTGTCATATGATACTGAACATCTTTTCATACACCTATTTGCCATCTGCATATCTTTGTTGGTGAGACATCCCTTTGCTTATATTATAAGTCATCTATAGGTTATGTTAGTGTTTGTACATGCTGG
>BDUI01000129.1:378936-389731 GCA_002335545.1 Apodemus speciosus
TGCTGCACAGAACATACTTATCATGACACCATGGTTCTTAACCCTCTGCCGTGTTCTTCCTGTATAGTCAAAGCCCTTTTGGATCGACTGCATCACATTCAACTACTAAAGTGATTTTGACCAMRTGAACAGGAAAACTTCCTWAGTTAGGCTAAACTCCTTAGAAGTGCGATGGGGGGCGAGGGGGTCTTGGGGTCAAGTCTAATCTGTTTTGGCCATCGTAATAGTATGTGATATTGAGGACTAGGTGATGGCTAGCAGCTGGTGGGCAATCAGACCTGACTGARGCMCGACACTCTAATGGAGGATAGTATCGAGTGGGAGCCTAGCCTGAGCCCTGTTGTTGGACATGGAACCTGGACAGGTGGTGGAGAAAGAGCCCAGCCTCCTGAGCCAGGAGTCAGACTCCTTCTTAGTAACTTTCCTAAAGGATTAGCATAGAGAAAGTAGAAGTGAGACATCCAGGAGAGCCTCAGTCTCTTCTGAGTTCATGGCCAAGATTTATGTCCTAACCTCACACTGTGGCCCTCTCGGTTGGGAACCAGCTCCTGTTGTCCCCTTTTGGACACTATCCCCATACAGAACTAACCCCCCCCATAGACCACTGTGAACATGGTGGTGCCACCTAGTATGTGGACAAAAGTTGTATATGATGCTGACATGAGCATATCCTATTGACTTAGATAAGTTGGTACAGAAGAGTGACATATTTGGGATGTGGACACAGAAAGKTCACATAGCTGGGACATGGACATAGGAGTGTCACACAGATGGGATATGGACACAGGAGTGTTACCTAGACAGGACATGGGCACTGATGTGCCACCTTATCCGGATAGAACATGGGCACAGAGGTGTCTGCTATCTGGAGAGAACACAGGTATAAGAATGTTACTTATATAGGATATGGATACAGAAGATTACTTGAATAAAATGCAGGCTCAGAGGTATTACCTGGGAAGGACATGAGTATAGAGATATTTCTATATACAGAAGTGATGCCTTCTAGACCTTCTAGACACATAGATGGAACACAGAGGTATCTTTTGGATGGGACATGAGTACAGAGGTGTCATTTGTATGGGACATGGGCATAGGGGTTTCATAGGACATGGACCAGAGGTGTTTCTTGGAAACATAGGCACATGGATTCCACAGGACAACAACATAGAGTTGTCATCTTGATTGGATAAGGGCACAAGGGTGTCTCCTGGATAGAACAGAAGCACAGAGATGATACCCGGGTAGGACATAAGCATAAAGATGTTACCAGGATAGGACACAGACATCTAGCTCCTAGATGGGACATGGGCATAGGTGTCATATGGAGGGGATAATGCCACAAARGTATTCACCTGGATAGGACATGTCACAGAGATAACTCCTGGTTGGACATGGGCACATAGGTGCCACTTTGATGGAGCATAGGGACAGAAGTGTGTCCTGGGTAAGGCATGAGCTCAGAGGTGTCACCTAGGCAAAACATGGGCACAGTGGTATCATCAGCATGAAGATATAGACACACTCCTATCCAAGGATGGGGACATGAGTACCATGGTATGACTTGGATAGGGACAGGACATAATGTATCATCCAAAGCAGATTGACGATGCCATCTATAAACCATATAGAACCTAAGGAGAAACCAGCCCTACAGACATGGGCACCTTGACTTTGGCCTTGAAATATTGGGGTACAAGAGAACTGATTTTTGTGKGGGAAGATGGTCTCTTGTAACCCATGCTGACCCCAGACTAACTATGTAATAAAGATGACCTTTAATCTCTGATCTTCCTGCCTTAACCCACTGACTGTTGGGATCACAGGTGTGAACCACCGTGTCTAATTTATGATTCTGCTTTTCTGAACACTTACTTCTTAATATTTCTTACAGCCCCTGGTTAACTAGCCTAGATAAGATTAACCTGAAGGGTGAGAGAGTGTAGTGTTAAATAAGAACAGCACCCGTAGGTTCATAGATTTGACTGCTTGGTCACCAGGAGTGGTTTTGAAACCTATTTGAAACAACCAAGGCCTTGTTTGGAGGAAGTGTGTCCCTGGGGTTTGAGAGTTTCAAGAAGCCCAGCCCAACGACTTTCCCTTCCTGCTGCCTATGGATCTAGATGTAGCAGACTAAACCTCTGAAACTGTAAGCAAGCCCCAAATAAATGCCTTTTTTAAAAATAAGAGTTGCCACAATCATGATGTCTTTTCACAGCAATAGAACGCTGACTAAGAGAGCAGCAGCTAACTGTCTGTCAGGAGGTGGACTCCAGATGCTTGCTGCTGCAGCCCAGGTGTGTGGTGTTAGCCCTTTGCTGCTCCAGCTAGCCCATTATCTCAGGTTTGACCTGCAGCTGGTATGAGTACTGAGCTGAATGCTTTGCAGCTTCCTCATGAAAGGTGCCAGCTTGCCTTGGCACCCCCTCACTGTTGTTTGGGAATATGCGTGGGTATTTTGAGGTTGTTCCCAAAAGCAGGATTTTAKTCTAGCACAGCTCTGGAGACCATAAATCCGAGATCAAGGYGTTTCTCAGAAGGCTTCAGGAGTGGATCCTTCCTGCTTCTTCCAAGCTCTGGAGACCCTAGGGGTCCTTAACTTGTGACTACATTCCCCAAACCTATGCTTCTTTTCTACAGAAGCTTCCCCTGTGAATTTATGTCTGTGTCCAAACTTTCTCTTCTACTGATTGCAGACATCACCATCGGCACTCTTGCCCTGAGTAGATGAGGAAGGATCATTGAGTCATCTGCATCGTCCTGATGTTCAAGTGAGGACAGGCCGGAACTGGGGGGACATTTTAATGCAATCCAAAATGGCAAAGGACAGACATAAGTCTGACTGCCCGCTTGGGTTCCCACGTGTCCTTGCATGTTCGCATGGCCTGTGACTATTCCTGCATTTTTCACATCTTTCTCCTGACTTGGCCTCAGAACCTGAGCAGTCTGCCATGGAGCACCGTGACTYCCTCATTTCTGGTTTGACCCATGAGCACTGTGCTTTGGTCTGCAGTCATCATGGCTATCCATGGATGAGTCCTGGCAGGCATACTGGGTCTCCTACAATACAGTAGGTAGACACAAAGCATGACAGCTTCTCCCAAAAGCGGATTCTGGAGAGATGGGGATAGAGAGAAAAGAGAGAGCTGAGCATGTCTGAGGGACTATCTCTGTGACACAGAGACACAGTGATGAGTCTGGTTTTCCAGTCACCACTTTGAGGCCGTCTATACATGGTGTCTCCACTGTTTCAGCAATCCTGGCTGTTTTTCGCCTCCGCCCTGCAGCCTTCCCAAGACCTCTGCTGACCCTCTGGTTTCTTCCTCATCCTTCTGCATCTATTACAGTCCACTCTAACAGCCCCATCACTGTTTCTGCTGTGGCTGCAAAAGACATGTGAGCATCATCTTTGATCTGAGTTCTTATTCGGGGATTGAGCAAATGCACACAGACCCTGACCTCAGTGGCAAACTATGTTTTCAGGAGTCCTTCCTCACTGCCGCAGACTGGTCTCACCAGGTGAGCCAGGTCACCATCCATGTTCCCTTGCATCATGGRACCACTGCTATCCCATGAGCTATCATGTGAGGTGGGTGAGACCCAGGAAGATGAAGAAGGTTCTTAGGGCAGGTCCTAACTCATCAACTTGATTTCTAGGGGCAGAGTGGGTACTGACCTATATCTACATAAGGATAATAACTGAAGAGGCCCCGGTCCATAAGGGGAAAAGCTGGCAGATCAGGCAATGAATGGAGGCCAGGCCAAATCCAGTCTTGTGACAGTGACCTCTTGAGGGCTACCACCTCACTAACTAGTTAGCAAAAAATGGTGCTGACCAAGGTTGCTGCTTGTGAGGCAGGGGAACATAAACCACAGAGTGGGTCCTTGCTAGCCACATCTCCCCACCATGGATGCCCCAGCCACAGCTTTAGGAAGCATTTATTGAAGGGACCAGGGATGGACTGAGTAGATTAATCAAATGGTGCTTAGAGGAAGAAAAATAGGTCACCCTGGTCTGTCTAGGTGGAGGATGCTGTCCTGGTTTGCATTCAAGAGGGAACAAGGGCCTCCTTCCTCCAGCCTTGTGGATTGTTCCTGGCCCTTCTGGAATCATCTGGAAGTTAATCCTTTGGAAAACAAATATTTCAGACATCTCAACAACACAAGCCCTCCAAGTGAGAGCTGAGCAGACGGGCCAAAAGGTCTGGAAACTCTCCCCTGCTCCCAGACGCTTAAGCCCCCCAAACCTCAGCAGTGTCCATGGGGGAYGCAGACTGCGGCCAGGAAAGTGTCAGAGAGGCCAGCCACCTGCCTGGGCCTCACTCCTGGGTCCTGTCCATTCTCTTTGGCAGCTCTGGCCATCGACAGGACATTCCTGAAGGCTGAGGCTGTGCACTGGGGGCTGTTAGAAAGGCCAGAGGAAGGTCTACCGTCACCCTGGGGCCCTTGCTGTTCCCTGGCCCTTCCACTTTCCCACACTCTTCTCAGGGCTTGGGGACTCACCAGGAAGTGGAGCATTTCCCTTCTTTCTTTTCCCAAAGTCCATGTTTAGGGGCCTGTTTGGTCCTTAATTTCTGTGACCATCCACTGTACATGGGTATCTACGTGGGCTAGCTATACCCATGCCTACATGCTCCTTTGTAGGTAGAGCCCTTTCCCATTCCTTGGCATGGGTCTGGGCTATACTTGAATCATGTAGTTGAAAGCCCAGACTGTCTCCTCTCAACCTTTTCCCTTCCCAGAAGCACAGTATGGCCCAGCTACAGAGTCCTGTTGCTGTAGGGTAAGGGTACAGACGATCCTGAGCAGGTCAGCTCAGCTCCGTCTGCAAAGCCTAAGAGGCCATCATTGTGAGGATAGCAGAAGAGCCTGTTGGATAGAAGAGAGAAAAGACTTAGAAGTGGAAGGCCAGGGCATGGTGGGGGAGAGGTAGCTAGCAGGCACCCGCTCTGTGGTTATGTTCTTGTGCCTCACAAGTGGCAACACAGTCACTTCTAGCCTGGTGCATAAAGGTTTCCAGAAGGGTCTTCCCCTTTCTCTCCTCTGCCCCTAGAAGGAAGGGCATATTGTCCAAGGGTCCTAGAGATGCAGAGCCACAAGATGGCAGAAGCCCGAGATTTCTTTACACACCTACTACTCTTTAGTGATGGCCTACAGAGAGACATGAGTTCATGGTGCTGTATTCCACTGTGTCATCAGGGAATAGGGAAGGGACACTTGGGAGCCCAAGAGGACAGAGGGGCAGTGGGCTGCTCTACAAACATGGAAGTGTAAACCATAGGCAAGGATGATCTATGGCATGGGAGCACTGAGGTGTCTTTAATTACTGGGGAATCCCTGTTGGTGTGAACAGGCAAAGCTTGGGCAAGGTTGGAGGTGCCGGGGGCGCAGGGGACTCAGTTGGGAGGCTACCATCTTTCTGGCCTTGTTGATCTTGGGTAAACAAGCTCACAGTCTCCATTCCTACTTTGAATCTTGGATCTTGACTCAACTGACCCGGACCCTCCTTTGTCACCAGGAGTTAGGGCAATCAGGAATAGGGGACAAGAAGAGAATGCAGGAAAGTGGTGGTAGGGGGTCCTGGGAAGGGGTCTCGTGGTGTGTGGAGCCGACAGTGTCTGTCTTCGGGAACACACAGGCCTGTCCTTTATCTCACCCCTTATGTTACATATTTCCAGAGAAATCATTTCCAATTTCAAAGGCTCCATGGAGGCGGATTTTTCCATCTGGGCTCTGCTGATGAGCTAGTTGGAAGGAACTTATGCGTTCAGTCACTTCCCTCAGCCTCATGTGGGGACTGGAAGGGGAGGCAGGGAGCCCATGATTCCTGGGAGCCCCTCAGACCTTGGAGGCAGCTGGTGGCTCCAGTCCCTTCCTGGGCGGGTCTCCACCTGGCTGGTGGTGTGACTGTGAGTCAGGGGTCTGGATCCTCTCAGGAGACCAGCAGGATCCAGGCAGAGGGGCCATGTCTCTGCACGTGCAACCAGTTCGATGGCCTCCCACCCCTCTCCTGGGTCCCTCTCACATCCTGCTCTGGCGAGGCTGTTTCCCACACTGTGGCGTCCAAGTGCTCAGCCCACACTCAGCTCCCTCCTTCCCCTGGCAGAGATGACTGACTGCCTGTCTTCCCACCAAGGCCCCTCCACACTCCCCGCCCTGGGCCTCACCATTGGGGCCCTGGAGAGGAGGGCACTTTCATTGCCTGCTCCTTTCATGGCCTAGMTTACTCTGCTCCAGTCTGGTTTCTTCCTCGGTGGCAAGCAGCCCCTGTGACACAGATCTGCTGCCCGTCTCTGCTCCTTGCTTCCTGAGTGTCTGTGGGTGTCCGGACCCAGCCTTCAGCTACATGTTTATGCCTTGGCTATAGTTGAATGAGACTGGTGCCATTGCTAGGATATGGGGGCCTGTGAGAAGCCAGCTGGGTCTGCATATTGTAAGTCCATGGCCAGTGTAAAGAGACCCAAGGTTACAATTCAGCGTCAATGACAACATGGTGGGGTCTCCACACAGGCAAGCTGTACACCCACACCTCTCAGCTCTCCTCCAGACCTCCTAGAACCTGTGGAAAATAAGCCAGGTTTGAGTTTGTTTCTGGGCAGGCCTCAGGCCTCTGTGGAACACTGGGTCAGGGAGGACTCCTACATTCTCAGATATGTTAGAGAAGAGGACAAATTGGGCAAGGAGCCCACAGCCTGACTCTGGCCTGAGACCCTAGGCAAAGCAGCTCTGGCCTAGCTCCTTTTGTCTGACAGAGAACTGGGTACTAGTGCAACTGGAGCCTACTCTGTAGGCCCGGGAAGAAGTACCTTTACGTGGTCTCAGTTCCCACATGAATATCCAGGGGCACATGCTTGACACAGAGCAAAAGGGCTTCAGATTTAGGAACGCCATGGGGATACCTGGGAGACGGAYGCTGGCTTAGCATGGATCGCTGTGAACTAAGTTCCCAGGGTCTCCTGGTACGGTAAACTTGGGCTCTCAAGGCAGGAGAGTGGTCTGGCCTCCTGGCCCAGTACCTCCTTAGACACCATCTTCTAGTGGTGAGCAAGCTGTGGTAGGTGTGGGGCCTCCGTTTCCCTGTCCCTTTGTGGAATGCCTGGCAAGCAAGTGCCGTCAATGTGAAGGCCACGAGGAGCCATTGCCTCTTTAGGGGTTACTGCTATATTGCCTATCACGCGTCAGTTACAGTTTTACTGAAGGAGAATCCTCAGGCCATGAGACCCCTTGACAAACGCAGCCGCCTGGAGCCTTTGGAGTAACTCCCAGGGACTGTCTCACTGGTCTTCGGGGTTCCCTGCTTCAGTCAGTTGAGTGTGGAACTGACTTAGCCTGTCCAGAGGACTCCAGCTCTTCGGTTCTGTGCAGATGGTTGGGTCTCTGAGGCTGACCCTGGCCCCTTAGAGCTGCCCCGCTGACCACCGGGCCCCTGGTCTGTTTCTCTTTCCTATGGGACTTCCTCTGATTTCATTGTTTTAAGTTGGTGGTTGAGCCAACAAACAGTTTGAATTTCACCTCCTGTGGTCTCCCTCCCCTCCCCTCCTTCTTCCTCTTCCTGGACTCTTCCATCTTGTTGCTGCTCTCAGCCCAAGGTGGCACGGGGCAAGGCTGGAGCAGGAAAAGTATTGCTCAGGCTCGAGGGCCTCAGGGGAGAAAACAAAAGAAACTCTGCCCCACCAACTCCTCATCCTCTTGGTGCTACAAAGAACATACTGGCTTTTCTGCTAGACTGGATGCTACTGAGTCCTTGGGGTTATTTTAGGGGGGATGTGGGGACTTGTAAGAAGTAGAGTATTTGTTTTCTGTTGCTTTTGAAAAAAAAAAGCAGGCTCTGGCTGTGTGCAAGCTGCTCTAGGACTCTCTTCTGCTCTCCACCCTGTGCAAGGAAAAAACTTAGTGAAACCTTATGTTCCTTCCTTTTACTAGCCTTCTTTTGAGGGGCTGAAGTGAAACCAGGGGTAACTGGAACCCGTGACCTTTGCGCTCTGGCATCTTTGAACTCAATGGTCTCTAATGTCTAAACATTCACAGAGTTTCCCCTAAACTATGGCATAGGATCAGGCTTGGGAGAGTGGTCCCTCCTAAATAATCCCTCAGGAACCCACATGAAGTTAACGACCCTCTCCCAGTGTTCCTGCCAGTCCTCATCAGAGAGCTGGGCGGAGTGCAGATGGGGTGCTAGGCTTCCTTGTGTCCTTCAGGTCCTTCTCCAGAGCCAGGGCTTCCTCCCTGAACCTTGATCATCTGTGGGCCTTGCATGCCAGAGGCTTCAATGTTCCCTCACTGAGGGAGAGCTGATAGGCTGTCTGGACCCACAGTAGTTTGCACCTCTCAGTGAATACCCTCCACTTCTGTCAGACACCTAGAGAGGGTCCCATTATTTTTCTCCATGCTCCAGCCAGGACTGGAGCCTCTGGGTGGTAGGCATTTGGGATGAAGTAAATCCCCACCTGATGCCTCTGTAGGCTTTGCCTTGGGCCCCCTGCTGTCTCTGCTGCTGCTTGGGCACCTCCTGGACCCTGAGTTAGGTCTGCTCTTGATTGCTGGGGCACATATTTTACAGAACAGGCACTCAGTGGAACAGATAAGCCCCTCTGCTCATTTAGCAGTCTTCTTGCAATCCTAACATCATGAGATGTCATTCATTCACTAGGCACCCTACAAAGGGGCAGAGAAATAGAGGCCCCATATCTTCTATAGCTTGCTCTCCAAGTCCAACTAACCAATCCCTTGTAGAGAGATAAAAGTGTGTGGATGTGTTGAGGGGTGCTAGGCCCAGAGGCCAGACTACTTCTCTGCCAGTCCCAGATCCCTCCTGACTCTTTGGAGGTAGTTTAGAGATGAAACTAAGGAAGACCAGGGCCTTGAGTAATAAGGGGTGAACCTGTACCCAACTCTAATGTGTTCTCTTTACTGCTTTCACCGTTTCCTTCTCAGCCCTTCCTGGGGTCTCACAGTCTCTTTCTCCATCAATTTCCYGTAGTCCTATTCAGAAGAGGCCAGAAACCACCCTGAATATGATTGTATATGTCCTAAGGTATGTCCTGGGCTGGGGCCAGATCACACTGGGTTTCAGTCCTGTGTGGGTGGGCCTGAGTCTGAGCTTTGCAGGATGAACAGAGAGAGACAGAGAGAGAGGGGGGGGGCTGGACTGTGGCTATGGGCTGCTGAGGGTCCAGTGGGTGGGCAGAGGCTAGAGCGGGGCCCCAGCCCTGGACGCCAGTTAGCTCCCTGCCCCCGCCCCATCTCTACCCACAAGTGGAGCCTCTGCCAGGTTTCTGAGGAACATTGTTGTTAATACTATTATTACAGCCGCTGCAGGAACAAGCACTAAGCCTCTGAGTGATTTATTTAGCGTGTGGTCCTATTGATTAGGGTCAGCTTTCCATGGTGGTGGGGAAGGCTATGCCTGGGCCTCCAGGAAACTCTGGCCTGGGAGGGGAACAGCCGCCTGCAGGGCGCCTCTGGGCAGACCCCAAAGACTCAGGTCTTTCTTATCCTGCCCTGAGGGAGGCCCCTTCTGATCAGTGGCTGTGGGAAGAGGCAGCCCCTACTCTAGGGAAAACGCCCATTGTGGGAGGGGGCAGCCCCACTCTAGAAGGTTGAACAGAGACTCCAGTAGCCACCAAGCCTTTAATACTGGCCTTGGGTATGCTGGCAACATAATGGTTAGGCTTTRGRCCTGGGTGGGTCCAGAACCCACTTTCTGATCAYGCCTTACAACTGTCAAGGAGACAAATCAGGAAAGGGGGCTATAAAAACCCCGAGAGGCTACCCAGAGACCTGGGTCAGTTCCAGGCTTGGTACCAGGGATAGCAGACACTTGGCCCAGAACAGCAGCACTTTGAGGACTTCACACCATGTCTTCAATGAGCCTAGTAGCCCCAGCCTGCCTCCCCAGAAAATACTGAGGYGGAGAGGTCCTCTTGCCCCCAGTACTGCTGTTCTGAAAGACCTCGATTACAGCCTCATTCCCTGAATGTGGCCACCAGCTTTACCCACAACCCTTGTGGGATTCGAATTCTCCCATCTCCCTCCTAGATAGGGCAAAAACCCTGTGCTGAGAATGAAAGGGAGCCAGTTAGAGGGGAACCTCACCCGACAGGAGTAGCCTCTTCGCCCTTGCAAAGCCACTCYGCATTAGGAACATTTCTTCCCCAGTGGAAGAGCAGTGCGAGTAGGGGAGGCRGCACCACCTGCTTGCCAGCCATATGAATTCCCAGGGTTGACCTTGATCATAGAGCTCGGAGACCGGCTGAGTGGGGTCCCTGGGATGCCAAGGCCTCACCTAGATAGGTGCCTTCTTGCATCCTCGGAGGTATTCCCGGACATCTTGAGCACATCAGACCTAGGGTTTTAGGCAGCTAGAAAGTTGGGGTCCACGTAGAAAGTTGAGGCATGGAGTAGCTGAGTACCGGGTAGGCAGGGGTTAAGGCTACACACACAGGCCCCCCRGTASAGGCACCGAGGTGGGGCTGTCCTAGATGTCCTTCCCAGTATTTTGTCTTGCTTTCGGTCTGTAACTTGAATGCCTACGTCTTAGTCCAGGACTTGGGCAGGTACCCTCTACAGCTCTGAYGCCTTGAGTCACCTACCCAGGGCTCTGGCAAACTAGAAGCAGCATTGGAGAGATGAGCTTGAAGGCCAGTTATTATTTGGGGTACAGCTAGAGGTCATGGAATACCCTAAAGTTCATGGACAGGTAAAGGAGAGGGGACATAGTGACACATGAAGCTGACATCCAAGAGATGGAAGGTCTGCGCAGCCCAGACCTTCCCATGTGCTTAAAAGAAAGCTC
>BDUI01000129.1:478876-488906 GCA_002335545.1 Apodemus speciosus
GCTACCTCATCCCCTGTAGACAGTGCCTAAATGCTGTCAAAATGTCCACTCTCCCAAGTAAGGAAATTTTGTCAAAAGGACTAAGGACCCCGGCTTACTTTACGTTTTAGGGAACTGAGAATGATGTTTTTATATTTATCTATAGGACCTTGCATTTAAAATTGCTAGGAGCCAAAAGCAAACTTGGGGGCCCAAGCCAAAATAATCTAATTTTGAGAAGTCAGCAGAGGCAGAATTTCCACCCTTTAACATATTTGGAAATCAAGTATCAAAAAACAAAACTAAACTAAAACAAACAAACAACAACAACAACAACAACAACAAAAACTTTCCCCTGTGAACAGGACAAATGCGGACTGATTTTGGAGGGCCCCGAAAAGCAATGCTAAAAAATTTCWAGGCTCCCAATGAAACTAACGCCCGAGGTGTAGTGAAGCCGGCAAGTTCCTCGGGTTGTAGGGGGACCACAGAGAACTAGAGCTGCCTTTGAGAAACTGAGCTCCCGGGCGGGGAAGGACGGGGCGCTAGGATCGGCGGTGCCAAGGAACTCACACGGAGCAGGGGCGCCCTCACGGGGGAACGCGGGCGCGGGAAAGGGGCACAGGCGACACAGACTGGGAGCACCGACGCCACAGAGCGTGCGCCCGAGCCAGCTGCATTTTTTCGTTCTTTCGCCTTCTAGCCAACGAGAGGGTTTGGGTAGCGGAGGCCGAGCAGGACGGGCGTCGGAGAGGGAGGGGGAACGTCGGGTAGCAGCGCGCTGCTCCCCGAGGCTCATCGGGCTCCGGCGCCCCGTTCGGCTCCCCGCCGCCCCAGCGCCCCAMGCGCTCAGGCGCCGCGAGCCTAGGCGAAGTCGGGGCGGTGCGGCCGCCGGGGGCAGACTCGTCTCTGGCTCGGTTTGGGGGCTCGGGGCACCCCCAGTGGCTACCCCTGACCGCTCCTGCGCTCAGCACACGCCTATCCGGCTTTGTCTGCTCCCTAACGATTAACAACGTAGGAAATAGTTTTATTTGGGCAATGTGGAAAGTGGGTGGAAAATAGGGGAGCAGAGGAGAAAGTGGGGGGAAGAGTGTCGCAGAATGACACAGTGGTTGGTGGCCTGGCCGGATGCTAGGACCCTCAGGCCGTTTTCTCAGAAAATGTCTGCCACTAGCCTCCCAATCCGGGCTGGGGAAAGTCCAGCTCCTTAAAGGCAAATATTAAACCCATACACCACACACAGGCTCACCGGACTGTTGCTGGGAACAGGGCCACCCCCTCAAAGTTGGGCAATGCTGGAGGTGAAGGGCCGTGATTCTAGCAGGACCTGGGGGTTGGGGGTGGGGTGATAGGGGAGCAGCTGGAGAGCAGGAGAATGAGGAAAACCCTGGGGCCATGACTGTGAGCATGGCTTGTCGCTAAAATCGCCAGTAAAGGATGGTATGCAGGGAGGACTCTCAAAGGCTGACCCTCTGGGGAGGCAGGAGTTAAAGTTAGTGGACAGGTGTGGGGACCTAGACAGGGCGAGGCAGCTCCATATTATCTTGGCAGGCCTGAGAGAGCCCCCACCCCACCCATTTTCCACCCGGAGCATGAAGCACGTGGGGAATGTTCCCCTTTCAAATTCCAGTCCGCATCAATCACCCCCGTGTCCCATTCCAAGAACATCTGGCCTGTCTCCCCCCACACACACCCATGCTGCCCCCCTTCCCCTAGCTACCAGCCTCTATCCCTGGCTTTTCCGGCCGCTCTGAGTGTGTGCCTATAGATTTGAGGAAGCTTCCAGCCAGGAAGACTGGGTTATGGTGGTGTTCCTTATTCCGGGGAGACTTGGAAATTTGTTGGGAGTAAGGAACATTAAAGTGGTGTCTGTGAACACCTCGAGTCCTTGTGAAGCCAGAGCAGGCTACGAGTCCTCTGCTGAGGGTCTCCTTTAGCGAAAAAAAATGGCAAGATGATTCTCCAGGGCCAGCTTTCCCCAAGAAGGGGCACAGGCCGGAGATGAGCAAGGTTCTGAGAACAGAGCCCCCCGATCCTGGAGTCCTGCTTTCCTTTCCCTAGAGGGCATCTGAGAGGGCAGCAATCACACCAGTGGCCTGTTTCAGAGCCTAATCTCTGCTTTCTGACCTCCAGAGGTGCCCTGGAGAAGCCACAGAATCACATCCTGGAGATGCACTCCTGGACTCTGCCAGGTAGGAAATCGCTGGGGTCACCTTGAGGTGCCCACTGAAGAGCCACCCGGGCATGCAGGCGGGGTAGGGTGGGGGACGGGCCATGCATGTGTTCTTCCTCTGTGTGGCTGCCCGCAGAGCCTTCACCTGACCTTATTTAGTCAAAGTGTGGCTCAAGGGGCAGGGAGGAGGCTGGTACGGTTCCGGGTCAGCCTAGGGCTCAAAAGCACACTGCCCACCCCCAGCCACGATCAGGACAGATTCTTTCTCTAAGGCCCTCTACTTTCCCTTATTCTTGCCTCCCACGTAAGGTAGCAAGGGCTTGCATGCATGGGGTCTATTGTTTCTTCTAGGTAGGGCTTGGACCCACTAGACTTAAGTCCCGGGGCGATCCCAGCTCCTATTTTCCCCTGCCCTGCCCCACCACCGTGACAGCCTAGGTCTCCTTTCTGGGCTTAAAAGCTCAGATTCCGAAGAAACTAAATACCCTTTAAGATTCAGACTTACCCACTAAGCCTGGCTGGCACCCTTAGCCAGGGCCTCTGCCTGTCTCCCCTCTCTCCCTCCAGGCAGTGGGGTCTTCCTTATCCCGTGTGACTTTTCCTAGCTCGTTATAGTTGCCGAGCTAACTGCTCTCCCTCTCTTTTGGAACAAGCCGAACATTTTTACACACGCAACTTCTCTCCGAGGGTCCCCAGTATCTTTCCCCCTCATGTCCGTGCTAGATGCCTGCTGCCGAGGGCACACTCAACTGGGCTGCGGACTTGGACACCACACAGGGATTTCAAACCAGGAAGACCCAAGCAATGCTCTGTCAATCTGCAAGCCTGGGAAGAAGTCACTATCTGAACCACCAACATGAGGATTGCACCACCAAACTAATCGACACACCCCACACCAAAAGTAAGTAAGGGTTGCTGTGGGGGGCACGGGAGAGGGGGCAGCAGGGAAGGCTGGTGTGCTAGGTATGGGTAGACTGAGGCCACACTGCTATGTTATTGCTTTAGTGTCTGGACCAGCATTTAAAAGAAGATTCTTGGCTTCTTTTTGGCATGGGCATGATAGCCTGGAAATGGGGTGGAATTCACCTGCAGGGAAGTCTGTGCCATTGGAGGTTAGGCACAAGGACACAGACCTACATGCTGCCCCCCAATCTCCAGTATTCCACCAGACACTGCCTCTGCCTCCCTGGTCCCCACCCAGTACCTGACCAGTGAACTGCAGGGCCACCAAACAGCAGAGCTTCCTCGGCAGAGTCCACAGTGCTTCTGGCCCCGTGCCCTTTCTAGCTGCTTCCCACCCCCATTCACACACAGGAAATCCATGGCCTTCAGAACACAATAGAATTAGGACACACGCTCTCCTAAGGCCCTTCACGGGTCTCAGAATGTCTCTTTGGTCATTATGTCATTTGCTGTTCACAGTTAAGCCAGGAAGCCTGAGACTGTCACACACTTTGATAAATGGGGATAGACACAGAGAGGTCAAGCTACTGGTGCAGGGGCACCACAGCTATAACTGCATAGCCAGGGGAAGGGGGAACAGGATCCCCCACACCCAGCTTTCCTCGGCCTCCGGATTCTTTTTAGCTAACAGTTTGTTTTGCTTTTTTCCTTTCCTCAGATTCTTTCCTCATCTGGAACCCTGCCTTTCTCTCTGGAGCTGTGTGACCTCCCCAACACCCCCAGCATTTTCTACCTTTGCCCCTGGACTCCTGGGAACATAGCTTCAAGGACCTACATTTTACAGAGACTGCCGACGCATTGCTGCTTGGCCTATACCCCTTGCTCCCAAGGAGAAGCACCTGGAGCCCACCTGAATCCCAGATACTGTGACTGACTAGACTTCTAGCCTTGGCTGGCTCCTTGGCTGGAGGGCACTTGGCTGAGTCTTGTATTTGCAGGAGCCCTGATGCTCCTGTGCTAGAGATACCTCTGCTCTGCTGTATGCTTGATGGACACTTACCTCGAGGAAGGACTGGGGCCGGTGGGAGGTTTTGGAGGTTTCATTCATTTCTGGGAGCGTGGGGTTCTCCTGGGCCACAGGCCACACCACTTGGGGCCCGGGCTGGATTCTCGGGATGCTCTAGCCTGTTTCTTCTCAGGTTTCTTCTCAGGTTTCGCCTCAGGCTTCAGCTCAGGCTCAGGCTCAGGCTTCAGCTCAGGCTCAGGCTCAGGCTCAGGCTTCAGCTCAGGCCTTGGAGGCAGGGGCCTCGGCTCGGGCCTCGGGGGCAGGGGCCTCGGCTCGGGCCTCGGAGGCAGGGGCCTCGGTTCGGGCCTCGGAGGCAGGGGCCTCGGCTYGGGCCTCGGGGGCAGGGGCCTCCTTTCAGGCCTCGGTGGCACGGGCCTCGGCTCAGGCCTCGGTGGCACGGGCCTCGGCTCAGGCCTCGGGGGCACGGGCCTGGGCTCAGGCCTCGGTGGCACGGGCCTTGGCTCAGGCCTCAGGGGCACGGGCCTCGGCTCAGGCCTCGGTGGCTCAGGGCTCGGCTCAGGCCTTGGTGGCTCAGGCCTCGGTGGCACAGGCCTTGGCTCAGGCCTCGGTGGCACAGGCCTTGGCTCAGGCCTCGGTGGCTCAGGCCTTGGCTCAGGCTTTGGTGGCTCAGGGCTCGGCTCAGGCCTTGGTGGCTCAGGCCTTGGAGGCACAGGCCTCGGCTCAGGCTTCTGCAGCTCTGGCTGAGCAAGAAGTTTAGCCTGAGGAGATGTAGGACCCTGGGTTAGGGGTCTGCAGTCGTCGTAGTCCTCTTCCTCCTCCTCTTCTCGCACAGTAGTAACTATTCTGCCCCTGAGGAGGAGAAGCAAAAAAAAATCCTTGAGATTATCTCAAACACAAGTCTTTGGCTCCCCCCTTCCCCCACTTGCTGCTGGATGGGGAAGCCCAAGGGTCACCTTGTCATGGTTGGAGCACTCCCCCCTACCCTGTCTCTTCAGCTGCCTACTCTCCCCACCCCCTTCTCAGTAGAAGGGAGAAAGCAGTTGGTGTGAAGTCACTTTGCCAAGTTTGACAACTGTTGAGGGAGAGGCAGGAGACCCTCCTTTGGGAAGGGCAAACTGGCTCCTGCCTGGCTGGGGGCGGGGGTGGGGGGTGCCCTGCCATGCACGGGTAAGGCTGCTGCTGTACACAAAAGGCTTTCTTTGAGGGGTCACAGCTGAAAATGTGAATGCCTCCCATTCCTCTCCTCACACTTCTACCTTGGATGGGAGCAAAACCCAAAGGGCACATGGCTCTGGGTTAGGAAGGCAACCACTGGAAGGGGTGGTGGGGCTTCTCCCCATAAACACTAAACGGGGGAGTATTAAGGAGTCTAGGATCCCAGCTGCAGGGAAGAAAAGCTTTGTGCACAAATGAATGTGCACCTAGGAGCCCTCCTGCTGCTGCTCCACCTCCTGCCTGTGCACAGGGAGCTCTGGAGGGAGGGGGAGGGTGCAGAAAGAGGCACAGCCAGGAGAAAAGCAGCTTTTGTACTTAAACCCCACAAGGGAGTAGCAAGGCACATCCTCCGTTCATGGTCCTTCTACCTCCCCTCCAGTATCCTGGTGGTAGTTAGGAGGTACAGGGTGTAAAAACAGGGAAACTTTTGCTTTTAAGATATATATATATATTTTTTCTACATAATATATGTATTATAATAATATACACCTCACACTGCTCCAGAATCTCTGGCCCCTCTGCACAGTTTAGCTGGGAGTGGGCCAGAGAGGGGGGAGGAGATGGGGGAGCATGCACCAAGGGGAAATTTTTCACACAGAAAAACTTCACATTTGCAAGAACAGCTGTGCGCTCCTGCTGGGAAGAGAAAGAGAGCTGCTGCCCCTCCCGTTTGCATGGTAGATTAGTGAGGGAAACTGTACTTTCCTTGTAGCTTTGTGCAGCCCTGTAAGTCCCAGTCCCAGTTGTCCCTTTGTCCCCTCAGAAGTTGAAGTCACTCAGACTGTCCAGCTTAGTGGCAACCTTCCCTTCTTCCGAGACTTAGYGGAAGGATACTAACTCCCCCAAGTCCCCAGCCCACCTACCCACACCAGAATATTTAAATTGCATTTTCACTCATACACAAAGGCATGAACAAGGGAAAAATCAGTTAGTTACCTGTACTCTAGTCGCTGCGAAGTCCCCGAAGTTCCTGGACGGTGGATAAAGAGGACCGGGGAGTCACTGGTGCCCAAGATTCTCTTCCGAAATTGCCCGGACGATGATCCGCTGGCAGGGCCAATATTAGCAGCCTCCTCCAAAGCAGGGGGTGCTCTGGCTGTGGTGCCCAGACCCTCCAGCCGGGGCGACGATGTTGCAGCAGGGCTGGAAGGGGCCGAGGCTGAGTCTGAAGGGACGGTGAGAGGGAGTTTTAGAGCATGCATGATAACAGAGCCCCTAGAAGTGGCTTCTGCTCTCCACCACCGAGTAAGGCACCTGCTCAAGTGACACTACGGTTTTATCCCTCACCTCGTCCCTTCCACGCCCATTTCCAGCCCCCTCCAAATTTGGGAAATGATATGCCAGCAAAGACTTCTGGGGCAGCTGACTATGGCGCCTCCCCACACTAGGGTATGGGGGCATTAGAGGGTGGGGCTTTGGCCCCTGCCAGACAGACAGGAAGGCGTCTATGTAGGTTTGAATTAAGCTAGAAGCACTTCCTGTTAGCTAGGGGGTAGGGACTATGTGCAGGGGGTGGGGGGGTGGGTGGGGCTTCACTAGATTGACACCTGACAGTCACTTGACACCCTGGAATGTGTGGGCGTGGCACAGGTAAAAAGGGGCGTGGCTTATGCAAATTAGGGTCCGGATTCAAAATAAATATTAAAATTGCGTTCTAAGGTCTTCCGGGTGTGATGTATCCTTGTGGCACAGCGCCATCTTGTCGTCTCACATTTCATGATACTCGATTTAGAATTCTTCTCTGTCATTAATCATCTGACCTGGCCCCCTGCCCTTTATGAGTGGTGCCAAGCACTAAGCATACTAGTGCAGATGGCATGTATAGTGACACTTGTTCACCCTTTTGGGGATGTTTATTGGGTGGGTTCTCACCCCTTTTTAGCCTAGTTACAGTGCCGTTTAAGGCACGGAATCAAACTTCCTTTAAGGCATGGACAGCAGCTGAGATGGGGCTCAGATAACAAGTATTGCCTGAAGTCTTGTTTGAACTCTGAAACCTTTGTTCCTGGCTTTGAGGGAGAACAGAGAGAAGAGCAAAGGCTTTTTTTTTTTTTTTTTTTTTTTTTTTTAAAAGCTCACTCCACAGAAACCCACTAGTCTCTACCCTTTGCACTTTTGCATTCCAGCTAACCTTTTTATCTTACTTAGCGTATCAGCCCAAGCTAAGATGTAATTATTCCCTCTCTGTTTGTTGTCCAAGTACCAMCTGAAGTCACTTACTTAATGGTTGAGATAGGCATGTTTAGGGAGAATGAGACATTCTATAGGGGAAGATAAACTTTATAGCAATTTATATCTGATGGAGGTAGCTCAGCATAATACAGATATCCTATTTCATCAGAGAAGGGCAAGTGGGATTTCTCACTATGCTTGTGGATGACTCCAAATCATATATGGGATTCATAACAGAGGGCATTTGATACTTATCAGAGCAAGGCAGTCTTTTCCTTGTGAAGATTCTAGATCTACTCTTGGCCCTGTGACTAGAAGTATGTGACAAGTGCTGCCCTCTGTTGTCCATTGCAACATGCCTGAACATTGCAAGCTGCTACCACTAAGGCCTTCTGAGAACATTTGGCTGGGATTTATTAAGCCAGAGGTTGATATGAGGAAAGTGAAGGCTTTCTCCAAACCTATGAAGAGATTACATGGAAGATCCACAAGAGGAGGTTCTTCTGAGCATGTAAAAGGATATGGGGCTGTAAGAAAAAAATGGCTACATCTCAGAGGTCACAGCCAGAGAAGAGGAGTTTTATTTTTCCCAAATGAATCCAAGCTCTGTCCCCTTGAATTCCCCTTGGAATAGGCCTAGAGCTATTTTATTTTATTTTATTTTATTTTATTTTATTTTATTTTATTTAGAACACTGATTGTTTAAGGAAGGGAAGAATGCAGGCAACAAGTGCACATGGAGGAGCAGCTAAACTTTGGTGCCACTGAGGCAAGAATGGGGCACACAGTATTAGTGAGTTAGAGTTTATATTTCATGTTCCGTGGACACAGCCTAGGGGACACAGGAGTAAGGAGGAAGGGACCATAAATAAAAGAACAAATATTGAGGTATAAAGACACATCACAGAAAAAAAAATCTACTCACTTGAGGCTTGGGGAGAGGAGAGTCATCTAATTTGGGGGATCTGTCTGGACTCTCATTCATGGAAAACAAAGCTGAAGTCCCTCTAGAAATCCCCAGCATCCAGTTTTTCTTCCTGGACTGCTAAAGTGGCCTCATGCTGACAGCTGATAGGTATATCTTAATTACAGTACACAATCTAAAGTTCTTGCTGCAGGGATCTGGGGGTACTCAGGGAAGGGAAGTGGTAAGAGGCAAAGCTGTAATTCTTCCCCCTATAGAGAGAAGACCTTCTATAAATTCACGATATAAGTGAGTTCTGTAGCCTTGTACTTGGGATGGAAGGGTCCACCCATCTTATCAGGCATTCTTTTCTTTGCATATCTTCTTGTCCTAAGACCCCTGAGCCCCAAACACCTTGAACTATCCATTTAGTTCTAAGAAAACTTTGTCATATTTATATTAAAATAAATTTATTATGGACTCTTTTTAGGTATAATCCCCCGATTCTATATAAGAGGTTGGGTTCCTGGGATGTATAATGGTGTATTAAACACTGTTCTTTTTTTCTTTTTTGGGTTTTTCGAGACAGGGTTTCTCTGCATAGTCCTGGCTGTGGAACTCACTCTGTATACCAGGCTGGCCTCGAACTCAGAAATCCACTTGCCTCTGCCTCCCAAGTGCTGGGATTAAAGACATGCGCCACCAATGCTTCTTAATTCCCATTGGCTTCCCCACCATCCTGCACCTGAAAAGGGAATTTGCAAACCCGGCTCGAGCTTGACATCTGGTGGTCATTTAAGAAATTGCACTGACTCTTGAGAACACGCCTCTTTTCCCCCACAATCATAACTACAAGGTCCTTTACCAAGCCTTGGGAATGGAGAGAAGAGGAAGGAAGGTGTTAGGACTCGGGATGTAGTTCAGTGGTAGAGAATCTGATGAGGCTCTGATTCAATCCATAGCACAGGAAAAAAAAAAAACTTTTCATCCTACCTCACATAACTTGTTCCTAACTCCTTGCACATTGATTTCTTCCCCTTGGCTGACTGGCAAGGCTGAGATAACCTTCTCAAAAGCTACAACTACACAGCTGAGAACCAAGAAAACCTCAGGCTTGGAGATAAAGAGTCCATTCAATATAATTTTACCCATTGGGCATCACATGGGAACAGAGTGTGTACGGGGGGCTAGTGACTGCCTAGGTTCAAATACCTATTCTGCTCATTACACTGGGCAATCATCAGTCTACCGCAAACCTCCTTTCCCCCTTCTGACCCCAAAGATTATTTCCGGAACCACGTGGAAACAATTTGAAACAGTCCAGAACCTATAGTTGTGAGGCACCTGTCCATAAAGGCTCTTCTACCTGTTCAAACAAAACTTTACTCCAGAGGGGACTCTGGGATTTGGGGTGGAACTCTGGGTAAGGATGCCTTGAGTATTGATCTAGGACTTCAAAGAACTGCAAAGACCTTCTTGCCCCAACATAGACAGTGAAGCTCAGGATCAGAGGAGCCCTCATCTGCAACATGGTGCAGCTGGTCTCTCCCGAGAGCTTACTCTTTTTTTTTTTTTTTTTTTTTTTGAGAGCTTACTCTTGACTAAACCCTTTCTCCCTGATTCACTTCAAGATGAGTGGATGCCTCAATCCTCCATC
>BDUI01000130.1:38672-50173 GCA_002335545.1 Apodemus speciosus
GAGAGAGAGAGAGAGAGAGAGAGAGAGAGAGAGAGAGAGAGAGAGAAGCCAATAACAGGAAGACTGAGCACCATCATTAACAAACAAGAGGCAAGATGAATTCCCTGCTTGCAAAGAAATGGGAGAAGTTTTAGGTAATGACAGAGTAAGAAAGGTTTACCAGTGGGACTGGAGACATGGCTCTGCAGTTAAGAGCTCTTGCTACACAGTCAAGAGCTGGACCAGGATTCAGCTCTTAGCACCCACATAACAAACAGAGCGTCCTGTACCCTTCTCCAACTCTGAGTGATTCCATAGCCTCTTCCAGCATAGGCACACACAGGTGCATTTACTCACACAGACACACAATACATAAATGAATAATTTTAAAGAAATGGTATACTGAGTGTTCCATGGTGTTTTCAACAGTAATAATCTCACAAAAGTACCTTGTTACTCAAGTGTATAGATGTAAACGTCTCTTTGGAATAGCAACTAGGTAATAAGGGTAAACCCTAATAAGAGCCACCAAAGGAAAGCAGTGTGACTGAATGCTTAGACTTTAACGGAAAAGATGCAATAGACCAGAGGACAGAGTAAGCAAGACTCTCTGTTCACAGTTACTAACTGGGGCTAGTGTTATCGTCAGTGTAACTAGGCTCCAGAGTGGGGGGCTTGTATAGTAAGTTTTAGGGGCTGGAGAGATGGCTCAGTGGTTAAGAGCACTGGCTGCTTTTCAGAGGACCTGAGCTCAGATCCAGCATCCCCCTCAGGTGACTCACACCCACCCGCACCTCCGGCTCCCCTGGCCTCCCCAAATATCAGAACTCACACACACATTCCCACACGAAACATATAGCATATAGGCGTCAGTTTTAAACACATCAGCAAATCTTTTTTCAGAACATCTTATACATGGACTGAACAGCTGTAAACATGCATTTAACGCCTACTACAAACTTAACTCAAGCAAGTATCTTCTAGTCTCTGCCTTTCAACACAGGTTGAGGAGAGTGACGCCTTGCGTTTTGTTTTAAAGGAAGCCATGAATCAACCAGGCCACCTCAGACTCTTTGTGACAAGGATCATGCAAGAATTTGAAAGTGACACATTTTTCCCAGAAATTGATTTGGGGAAATATAAACTTCTTCCAGAGTAAGTATACAAGTATTAATTAGTGAGAAGCACTTTAAGGACTAATTACAGAAAGAAGGGGGACGCAAGTCAGAACAAAGTACAATAACATACATGTATGAATTAACATGGCTCAGCAGAAGCCATGACTTAAATACAACAAGTTAGTAATAAAAAGAGAAAGATTTACAGAGAAAAGTTTTCAGATCTGACTTAAAGTAGCAATGTGTAATATAGAAAGATACTTTTTAAATAATATTTTTATTTAATTGAAAATTCCATACACTATATTTGGATCATATTCATCCTCTCCTCCACCTTCTTCCAGGTCATGTTCTATCTTTCTTTAAGAACAAAATCTAAAAAAAAAAAACAAACAAACAAACCATGGAGTCCAGTTTGAACTGGCTGAACTCCTAAACATGGGCCAGGCCAGACACGAGTTAGTTTTGAAGGAAACTCACTTCTCCTCGCAGCAGTGTCAGTCGTTTCAGGGTGGGATTTGTCTCCTACGCTGGGGGCTATTTAAAGCCACGCAGAATCTGGATCGTCTTTCTCTTCTTCCATTTTCCTTCTGTCCTCACTCTCCCGTCTCTAAAAATCTCCGCCCGCCTTCCTTTTCAACTACTCAATCACGGGCTTCTTGTATTAATATTTAAATTAACTGGAAGAAAATTCTGCTACAACCCATATTCCTGTAATGACATAAACAAACTCACTTGTTCATTAAGCTGGACTGGGGACTTGCTCCTTTGGTCTGTTGGCAGTGCTAGATCTGAAATGGGGGATTGTTTGTGTCCCTACACAAACAAAGATACACTGTAAGAAATCTACTTTAACAGACTTGGAAATGCTCCAGCTTTAATGATTTTAGTGCACCTAGCAGCCGTCACTAGCTCATTCTAGGGGAATCAGGCCTGGCTTGCCCACTGTGGAAACTGTGCTGGTTCTGCCTGCTGGTGCTACTTCCCACCCTGGAAACAACGCCTTTCCAGTGAGGTGGCAGTGGGTGACCAGGGACAATTATGGAACATGTCTGCTGGGTACTTTAGTCTGTGTGAGTGGTCCTCTGACCAGAGGCACCTACACTGAGGTCGAGATGTCAAGGAACAGCCACACAACTGCAAAGAGGGTGGCCCAGGAGCAGTAAGCAGATGGTAGAGCCTGAGGTAAGAAGGAAGCTGGCCTGTTGTGTGAGCCAGGAGCAGGCCATGTATCACAGCAAGTCCTGCCGTAGAGGATGCTGAGGTAGGGACATTGTCCGAGCTGCTGTGTCAAGTATGCTGGAGGGGAACCAGAGGAAGTCTAGATTGGGGTGAAGAATGAGGAGTCAGGTTAAACTGGCCAGCGTGGTGAAGATGCAGAAGAAAGGCTACCCCTGTGATTCCAGTAGGTAGCACTCTGAACTGGAAACCTTGGAGCATTTGAATTTAAAAGTGCTTCAAACGGTTAGCTATAGCATGTAATAGAAAGTTAGTTATGTCAACACTTTTAGACTGGCTCTTAACCTATTTTTCCAAATAGTCCCGACTGTGTCTAGTAATTATTCTTTGAGTGTGAATTTGCTTTTTGCACGTCCCCTAAAGAAGCGTAACACCTTAGTCTGGATGAATGGTCAAGCTTTAGAACTAGCAGTCTTGACATTCTAGAACCACATCAACTGCACAGTCGGTGATTCTGAAGTACACAGAATGTTTAATTCTAAAGTAACCGGAAAATTACAAGAAACATCAGTAGCTAGACTCCAGACATTGCTTAGGCTCCTGAAGCGATGTCCGAAACCCAAAAGTACAACTGGTCATTTTCTAAAATGCGATGTGGACATCACACCTGCATATTTTCTACTTGAATTGTGAATTCTCACATTGTGTAAATGTGCATCTCAGCTCTCCTGTCTCATTTCTCCTTTTTTTCTCTACTAGCAATAAGAACAGACTGCTGTGTGGTCAGCTTCATTTAAATACCTTTCTAGTGCTTACCAGCTTTTTTTTTACTTGGCTATTTTATTTATTTACATTTTAAATGTTATCCTCTTTCCCAGTTCTCCCTCTGCAACCCCCTATCCCATCTCCCCTTACCCTGCCTCTATGAGGGCGCTCCCCACCTACCCACCTAACCACTCCTGCCTCACCGCCCTAGCATTCCTCTGCACTGGGGCATGAGGCCTTCACAGGACCAAGGGCCTCCCCTCCCATGGATGCCAGATAAGGCCCCTTCATCTCCTTCAGTCCTTCCCCTAACTCCCCCATTGGGGTCCCTGTACTCAGTCTTGATGGTTGGCCGTGAGCATCCACATCTGTATTGGTCAGGATCTGGCAGAGCCTCTCAGGAGACAGCTATATCAGGCTCTGTCAGCAAGCACTTCTTGGCATCAGCAGTAGTGTCTGGGTTTGGTATCTACATGTGGGATGGATCCCTAGGTGGGGCAGTCTCTGAATGGCCTTTCCTTCAGTCTCTATTCTACTTTTTGTCCCTGTATTTCCTTTAGACAGGAGCAATTCTGGGTTAAAATTTTGCAGATAGGTGGGTGCCCCATCCCTCAACCAAAGGGCCATGCCTAACCTCTGGATATGGTCTCGTCAGATTCTCCCTCCCCTGTGTGGGTATTTCAGCTAGTGTCATCCCCGTGGGATCCTGGGAGGCTCTTGCTTTCCTGGCATCTGGGACTTTTTGGTTGCTATCCCCAGCTCCCCATCCCCGTTGCTATACACGTCTGTTGTGTACATCTCCTCCATCTCCTCCCATACCTCATTCTTCCCGTCTTTTTCCCTTCCCCCTCCTCTCTTCTTCTCAAGTCCCTCCTACCATCTACTTCCCTTGATTATATTGTTCCCCCTTCATTCTTTGGTCTTCCTTCCTCTAAGCTTCATGTGGTCCATGAGTTGTATCGTGGGTATTCCACATTCTTTGCTTAATATCTACTTATCAGTAAGTACATACCATGTATGGTCTTTTATGACTGAGTTACCTCACTCAGGATGATATTTTCAGGATACAAACATTTGCCTGTGAATTTTGTGAAGTCATTGTTTTTAATAGCTGAGTAGTACTCCATTGTGTAAATATACCACATTTTCTGTATCCATTCCTCTGTTAAGGGACATCTAGGTTGTTTCCAGCCTCTGGCTATTATAAATATGGCTGCTATGAACATAGTGTACCTGTGTCCTTATTACATGTTGGAGCATCTTTGTAGGATATATGCCAAGGAGTGGTATAACTGGGTGCTCAGATAATCCTATATCCAGTTTTCTGAGGTATCTCCAGACTAATTTCCACAGTGGTTGTTCCAGCTTGCAATCCCACCAGCAATGGAGGAATGTTCCTCTTTCTCCACATCCTGACCAGCAACTGCTATCACCTGAGTTTTTGATCTTGGCCATTCTGATTGGTATGAGGTGGAATATCAGGATTGTTTTGATTTGCATTTCCCTGATGACTGAGGATGTTGAGCATTTCTTTAGTTGCTTCCCAGCCATTCCAGTTTCCTCAGTTGAGAATTCTCTGTTTAGCTCTGTATCCCATTTTTTTTAATAGGGTTATTTGGTTCTCTGGAGTCTAAGCTCTTGAGTTCTTTGTATATATTGGATATTAGCCCTCTATCAGATGTAGGATTGGTAAATATCTTTTCCCAGCCTGTTGGTTGCCATTTTGTCATATTGACAGTGTCCTTCGCCTTACAGAAGCTTTGCAATTTTATGAGTCCCATTTGTCAATTCTTGTTCTTAGAGCATAAGCCATTGGTGTTCTGTTCAGGACATTTTCCCCTGTGCCCATAGTTCAAGGTTTTTCCCCACTTTCTCTTCTGTTAGATTCAGTGTGTCTGGTTTTATGTAAAGGTCCTTTATCCACTTGGACTTGAGCATTGTACAGGTAGATAAGAATGGATCAATTTGCATTCCTCAACATGTTGACGGTTGAACCAACACCATTTGTTGAAAATGCTGTCTTTTTTCCACTAGAAGGCTTTAGCTTCTTTGTCAAAGATCAAGTGACCATGGGTGTATGGATTCATTTCTTGGTCTTCAATTCTATTCCAGTGATCTACATGCCTGTCTCTGTGCCAATATCATGCAGTTTTTATCACGGTTGCTCTGTAGTGCAGTGAGGTCAGGGATGGTGATTCCCCCAGTAGGTCTTTTATTGTTGAGAATAGTTTTAGCTATCCTGGGTTTTTTGTTAAACCAGATGAATGTGAGAATTGAGCTTTCTAATTCTATGAAGAATTGAGTTGGAATTTTGATGGGGATTGCATTGAATCTGTAGATTGCTTTTGGCAAGATGGCCATTTTTACTATATTAATCCTGCCAATCCATGAGCTTGGGAGATTTTTCCATTTTCTGAGGTCTTCGATTTATTTCTTCTAAGACTTGAAGTTCTTGTCATGCAGATCATTCACTTGTTTGGTTGAAGTCATACCAAGATATTTTATATTGTTTGTGACTATTGTAAAGGGTGTAGTTTCTCTAATTTCTTTCTCAGCCTGTTTATCCTTTGAGTAGAAGAAGGCTACTGATTTGTTTGAGTTAATTTTATATCCAGCCACTTTGCTGAAGGAGTAGGAGTTCTCTGGTGGAGTTTTTGGGGTTACTTAAGTATACTACACATCAATCTGCAAATAGTGATAATTTGACTTCTTCCTTTCCAATATGTATCCCTTTGACCTCCTTTTGTTGTCTACTTGCTCTAGCTAGAACTTCAAGTGCCATATTGAATAGATAGGGAAAGAGAGTGGGCAGCCTAGTCTGGTCCCCGATTTTAGTGGGATTGTTTCAAGTTTCTCTCCATTTAGTTTGGTGTTGGATACTGGTTTGCTGTATATTGCTTCTACTGTGTTTAGGTATGGGCCTTAAATTCCTGATCTTTCCAAGACTTTTAACATGAAGGGATATTGAATTTTGTCAAATGCTTTCTCAGCATCTAATGAAATGATCATGTGGTTTTTTTTTCTTTGAGTTTGTTTATGTAGTGGATTACATTGATGGATTTCCATATATTGAACTATCCCCGCATCCCTGGGATGAAGCCTACTTGACTGGTGAATGATCATTTTGATGTGTTCTTGGATTTGGTTTGTGAGAATTTTATTGAGTATTTTTGCATCAATATTCATAAGGGAAGTTGGTCTGAAGTTGTCTTTCTTTGTTGGGTCTTTGTGTGGTTTTGGTATCAGCGTAACAACTGTGACTTCATAGAATGAATTGGGTAATGTTCCTTCTGTTTCTGTTTTATGGAATAGTTTGAAGAGTATTGGTATTAGGTCTTCTTTGAAGGTCTGATAGAATTCTGCGTGAAACCTATTTGGTCCTGAACTTTTTTTGGTTAGGAAACTTTTAATGATTGCTTCTATTTCTTTAGGGGTTATGGGACTGTTTAGATGGTTTATCTGATCCTGATAGGTACCTGGTATCTGTCTAGAAAATTGTCCATTTCATCCATATTTTCCAGTTGTGTTGAGTATAGGCTTTTGTAGTAGGATCTGATGATTTTTTTAATTTTCTCAGTTTCTGTTGTTATATCTCCCTTTTCATTTCTGATTTTGTTAATTGGGGTAGTGCTTCTGTGCCCTCTGGTTACTCTGGCTAAGGGTTTATCTATCATGTTGATTTTCTCAAAGACCCAGCTCCTAGTTTTGTTGATTCTTTGAATAGCTCTTTTTGTTTCTATTCGGTTGATTTCAGCATTAAGTTCGATTATTTCCTGATGTCAACTCCTCTTGGGTGCATTTGCTTCTTTTTGTTCTACAGCTTTCAGGTGTGCTGTCAAGCTGCTAGTGTAAGCTCTCTCCAGTTTCTTTTTGGAAGCACTCAGAGTTATGAGTTTTTCTCTTAGCACTGCTTTCATTGTGTCCCATAAGTTTGGGTTATCATTGAGTAGAGCATTGTTCAGCTTCCAAGTATATGTGGGCTTTCTGTTGTTTTGTTGTTATTGAAGACCAGCCTTAATCCGTGGTGATCTGATAGGATGCATGGGATTATTTCAATATTCTTAGATCTGTTGAGGCCTGTTTTGTGACCAATTATATAGACAATTTTGGAGAAGGTGAGAAGAGATGGTGAAAAGAAGGTATATTCTTTTGTTTCAGGATGAAATGTTCTATAGATATCTGTTAAGTCCATTTGGTTCATAACTTCTGTTAGATTCACTGTGTTTCTATTTAGTTTCTGTTTCCATCATCTGTTCATTGTTGAGAGTAAGGTGTTGAAGTCTCCCACTATTATTGCAATGTGTGCTTTGAACTTCAGTAAAGTTTCTTTGAATGTGGGTGCCCTGGCATTTGGAGCATAGATGTTCAGAATTGAGAGTTCATCTTCATRGACTTTTCCTTTGATGAGTATGAAATGTCCTTCCTTATCTTTTTTGATAACTTTTGGTTGAAAGTAGATTTTATTTTATATTAGAATGGCTAATTCAGCTTGTTTCTTGGGACAATTTGCTTGGAAAATTATTTTCCAGCCTTTTACTCTGAGGTAGTGTCTGTCTTTGTCACTGAAGTGTGTTTCCTGTATGCAGCAAAATGCTGGGTCCTGTTTAAGTATCCAGTCTGTTAGTCTGTATCTTTTTATTGGGGGAATTGAGTCCATTGATGTTAAGAGATATTAAGGAATAATGATTGTTGCTTCCTGTTATTTTTGTTGTTAGAGTTGGAATTATTTTTATGTGGCTTTCTTCTTTTGGGTTTGTTGAAAAAAGATTACTTTCTTGCTTTTTTCCTAGTGTAGTTCTCCCCTTGTGTTGGAGTTTTTTGTCTATTATCTTTTGTATGGCTGGATTTGTGAAGGATTGTGTAAATTTCATTTTGTCGTGGAATATCTTGGTTTCTCCATCTATGGTAATTGATAGGTTTGCTGGGTATAGTAGCCCAGGCTGGCATT
Source organism: Apodemus speciosus (assembly GCA_002335545.1). NCBI lineage: Eukaryota > Metazoa > Chordata > Mammalia > Rodentia > Muridae > Apodemus > Apodemus speciosus. Next base: position 46,662 of record BDUI01000130.1, read on the forward strand.
TGTGTTCTCTTAGAGTCTGTATGGGATCTCTTTGGGATCTTCTAGCTTTCATAGTCTCTGGTGGGAAGTCTGGTGTAATTCTGATAAGGTCTGTCTTCATATGTTAATTGGCCTTTTTCCCTTACTGCTTTTAATATTCTTTCCTTGTTTTGTGCGTTTGGTATTTTGACTATTATGTGACAGGAGGAATTTCTTTTCTGGTCCAATCTATTTGGAGTTCTCTAGGCTTCTTGAATGTTCATGGGCATCTCTTTCTTTAGGTTAGGGAAATTTTTTTCTATAATTTTGTTGAAGATATTTACTGGCCCTTTAAGTTGGGAGTCTTCACTCTCTTCTATCCCTATTATCCTTAGGTTTGGTCTTCTCATTGTGTCCTGGATTTCCTGGGTGTTTTGGGTTAGGAGCTTTTTGCATTTTCTTTCACTGTTGTGCCAATGTTTTCTATGGTATCTTCTGCACCTGAGATTCTCTCTTCTATTTTTTGTATTCTGTTAGCGATGCCTGCATTTATGACTCCTGATCTCTATCTCCAGGGTTGTCTCCCTTTGTGATTTCTTTATTGTTTCTATTTCCATTTTTAGGTCTTGGATGGTTTTGTTCAATTCCTTCACCTGTTTGGTTGTGTTTTCCTGTAATTCATCAAGGGATTTTTGTATTCCTCTTTAAGGGCTTCTGCCTGTTTACCTGTCTTCTCCATTACTTCTTAAGGGAGTTATATTCTTCTTTAAGTCTCCTATCATCATCATGAGCTGTGATTTTTAAATAAGAGTCTTGCCTTCCCAGTGTGTTGGGTAATCCAGGGCTTGCTGTGGTGGGAAAACTGGGTTCTGATGATGCCAAGTAGCCTTGGTTTCTGTTGCTTATGTTCTTGCCCTTGCCTTTTGTCATCTGGTTATTTCTGGTGTTAGCTGGTCTTGCTGTCTCTGACTGGCTTATCCCTAATGTAAGCCTGTRTGTCAGCCCTCCTGGGAAACCAGTTCTCTCTGGGAGGAATTTGGGTATGGAGAGCTGTGGCACAGGGTCAGCTCCAGGGCCTAGAATGCTTTACCAGTGTTAATCAAAACATTTCCAAGGTGCTGATCCTTGAGGATCCTTAACACCTTAAATGCCACTGTGGTTCTCTGACTTTTAAAACACAAGCCAACACCTTTGCTGACACAAAGGGACGCATCATGACATTCACCTGTGGAGACTGAGCAACTCCTTGGTCTTGCTGTGCTTTCATTTCATTCCTATACGTCACCACAGTTTCAGTTGATTATAAATGTAAAATATTTTTCTGGACTCTCAGTTCTTTTTCATTGATCTATGAGTGTCATTATGCTACTACTTCACAGACTTGTTTTGGTTTTGGTTTTGGTTTGTTTTTTATATGAGTACACCGTAGTTGTCTTTCAGACACACCAGATGGTTGCAAACCACCATGTGGTTGCTGGGAATTCATCTCAGGACCTTTGGAAGAGCATTCAGTGCTCTTAACTGCTGAGCCATCTCTCCAGCCCCTTGTTTTGGTTTTAACTGGGTCTCATGTAGCCCAGGCTGGCCTGGAAACTCACTAGCTAGCCAAGGATGGCCATCTACTTCCATTTCTCAGGGGCTGGGACTGTAGCTACTTCACTTGGCTCACTGCATATAATTCCACCTGTAATCGGGAAGCACAACCCTTKCAGATTGTTCTATCTCAAGATTGCTTCTGCTGTTTTGGGTCCTTGGGTTTATATTAGTATGCCAGTTTCTGATAGTAAGTAAGCTGGAATTCTCATAGGTATGTATCTATAGAGCACTCAGGAGAACTGTCTCTAAACAGTATGAAGTCCTAAACCTTGAGCATGTAGGAGCTTTTCACTTAGGTAGATGTTTGCTCTCTTCTGGTAAGTAATGCTTTAGTGTTCAGTTCTTACACTGCTTTGAGTGTTTTATTTCTTTTGAGGTTGTTGTTTTCAGAATGTTCACACTAGTGTATAAAACTACAGGTCACTATATCTGATGTCCTGTACCTGGTACCCCTCTCACTCTAAAGCTAGGATTAGCGGTTATAAATGTTGGTCCCTTCCTCACTGGTGTAATGAAGTCAGGGTGAAAGTCCAGGTGGTGCTGCCTGCAGCTCTGTCTCCTCCTTGTAGCCAGGTGTTCACCGTTTCTTTCTCTTGCCTATGTATCTGGTCCAGAACCTCCAGCAGCGTGACTAGGAAATTAGACAAACGTCTTACTTGTCTTGTTCATGGCCCTAGTGGGAAAGCATGTGACTTTCTCACACTGAGGACGAGCCCTTTGATTTCTAATTCATTAAGTGCTTTGATCACAAAGAACTGTTGGACTTTGCCATATTTTTGCTAAACCATTTAATACTATTAATACTGTATATTACATGATTGGTTATTTTAAACTAATCTTGCATTTCCAAGATCAATTCTACTTGGGAATTGTATATGATACTTTTTTATATGTTATCAGAATCAGTTTACTACCATTTATTAAAGATTTTTGTATTCGTATCCCTATGGTGTATGACGTTATCAATATTCAGTTGGTCTTGGAGTCAGGATATGTTGACTTGCAGGGTGAGTTAGGCAGGGTGAGTAAGAAGCACTGTCTCCTGATTGCTTCAAAAAGCTAAGGGTAGGGTGTGTTGGTTCTTTGCCATTTCAGGAGTTTGTGGTAAAAGGACTGAGACAGGACAAAGCCATTGCTGTGACGTGGACATTCTAAATGACACTACACAGGAACCTGTTTCAATGCAGCATTTGGTAGCCATGTGTTCTCTGGCCTGCAGTAACATCACAGCAGCCTCCTTAACACTTGCAGAGGGAATTCCTAAGGGGAGACCTTAAGTAGGTCTGTCTTCCTTTAAAATTAGAAAAAAACGGGAACCCTCTAGACAGTGACTTTCTACTCCTGTGAAAAAACATACTGACCAAACCAACTTGGAGAAGAAAGGGTTTATTTTGTCTTATGTTTCCAGGTAATGTCCATCATGAAAAGAAGTCCGAGCATTCCTGGAAGCAGGAATGGATGCTCTTTGCCAGCTTTCTCCTTGTGGCTTATTCAGCCTGCTTTCTTGTATGCCCCATGACCACCTGCCCATGAGTACCACCACCCACCATGGGCTGGGACCACTCATGTCAGTTAATCACACAGGTACTATAGGCCAGTCTGATGGGGACGGTTTCTTGATTAGGGTTCCTCCTTCCCAGATGCCCTCACCTTCTGTTGTATGGACTTAGACTACCCAGCCCAGTAAGTGTGCTCTATGTGCCTCTATACACTGGAGAGCTTCTCGTTGCTGCTGAGGTCCAGAATGGGCTTTAGTCATCCCCCCCCCATCTCTCCATCAGCTCCTATTAGGTCTACATGTTTATTTATTTATTTGTGTGTTTTATTTATGTTTTTAAAATGAACGACCAAATTCATACCCCTTTTCATCTCTTCTGATTCCTGTCCTAACCTCCCCACAACCATTCCCTCATAATTTCATAGTTTTTATTTTGACACCCTGAGTCCATGTGGTACAG
>BDUI01000130.1:52268-63396 GCA_002335545.1 Apodemus speciosus
GAGAGAGAGAGAGAGAGAGAGAGAGAGAGAGAGAGAGAGAGAGAGACTCCATCCAAGTGCAGTTCTCAGGAAGATTCTGTGTGTAATTGAGCTGGGGTGCTGGTTCACAATTATAACCTCAGCACTGAGTAGCCCACAAGTTCAAAGTCAGCCTACGATTCAGAATAAGATCCTATCTCAAAACCAAAAAAATTTAGAACTGTGATTGTAATTATAACCATTATTTTAAAAGACCTAAAGATAGTAGAGGAAAAAAACTGATTTAAGAAGAGTTCAATTTTAGTTTTACAGAAAAATTGCATTTAATGTGGTAGGTACCAAACATATTCAGCTGGTCATTTATCAATTTTTATTATTCTTGGCTTTTGAAAGAACCTCTTGGCACTTTACTCTGTCTTGGTGATTGACAGTCTTGCTGAATTTTACACACAAAAAATATCCAAATGTGACTTTCCCTGACTCATTCCAAAGAAGCTCAGATCATAGTTGAAAACGGGCCTAGTAAAGTCAGTTTCAAAAGCCAGGAGTACTACAGAGAGTGAACAGCGAAAGGCTAGAAAACGGTTAGCAAATAGAGCTTTGGCACAAGTTGTTCCATATTATAACTAATGTCTGCTATTTTTCATCAGTGCAGTATATATCACAAGACAGTTTAAAGTTTTCTGAGGCATTCTTGGCAACAGTGAGTTTGAAGTACACTAGAGGGACTTTGAGGACCATGTCAGACATGAAGACCATGTTCTTCCATGAAGAAGTCTTGATTGCCAGCCAAGTACAGATATGTGTACACGGGAGAGCAAAAGATGAAAACGGCAGCTCCTGGCTCCCTCTATTGTAGTCCAGGGTGGAGCTGCATTATAGGAGGCATTGTCATCATCGCAGGGGCGTGGGAGTGCTCCCTGGGAGGCAGGGGGGCCAGAGGGTCTGAGCAGACCTAAGTGAGTTAGTGGATGGAAAGGTCAGGTGCACTGTGGTTCTAACAAAGCAATCAACAGTATGCCACATGTTGCCAGGCTAGGGAAGCCATGGTGTGTCCATAAATCAACAGAAACTAAGTGTCTGCCTGGTTCCCGGCTTCAGTCCTTAGCACCTACAGATAGTTTGTTTTTCTTTTCTTAGAAATGTGATGTTAGCTATGACTTGCAAAAGGTTCCTAAGAAATTGCCTAGTAGCTCTTTGGTAGAGTGGAAAGTACAAGAGAAATAGGAACTGGGGTTCATTTTTTTGAGGAAAAATTATGAATGTAAAATAAAGGAGATTTGGGACATTGCACTTTCTAGCTGTACATAGTTTGCTCTTCCTTCTGTTGCCGTGTGTTGAGAATATGACCTTAGGAGTGGCTTCCATGTTGAAGAACGAGGGAGGAAACCGTATTTCACGTCCCACAGTGCTGATGCCCTTCGTGAGACGTTAGGGAAGCTGAGCTGTGTTTTCAGTGGATGTTGGATTGAATCATGAATTTTTTTTCTTTTCCAGATACCCAGGCGTCCTCTCTGAGGTCCAAGAGGAAAAAGGCATCAAGTACAAGTTTGAAGTCTATGAGAAAAAAGACTAACAAAAAGATGCTTTCAAGTTCTACTGCTTCCCTCCTAAAATTATGCATTTTTATAAGACCACGGGACTCTGCTGGCTTTACATCTATAAGTAATTATTTCTTTAGGGAGGGATAGTTGGGAAGAAATGTTTGTTTTGTGATTCTGGAGATGGAACCTAAGGCCCTGTGCATATGGGCAAATGCTACACTGCTGAGCCACCCCAACCCTCCAGCCCCTATATAATCCTAAACAATGTTGTCTTTTCCCATTAATCTAACTAGGTTAAATTAAAAGTGCCTTCAGAATATGACTTGCTATAAAGGTCTCCATGCCCCTCCGATGAGGCCTCAAGTGGCTCCCCAGCATATGCATAGAGTATGGTGTGTACAAGAGACCCCGGAGCATGAGCTGATGCAGGGCTCGTAGGAACAGGAACTAAGTCCAAAGGGCAGAAGCGGGTTTTAAACAGCAGAGCTGGAACTCAGACTTTAAAGAAAATTCCATCAAAGTAGAGACTGGATTATTGTATGCACATCACACTTGCAGCAAAGCTCTGTTCACTCAGACAGAAAATCAGTAAATGGAGAACTCCATTGTGTTCCATGGAGACGAAAGCAGGTGGAAGATTATGTAAGGTCTGAAACAGTGAAATCGTCTGTTTCTCATCTTCAGTGAGATTCCAGGGGATATCACAGTGACAGAACAAGAATAGGTACTTTCTTCTACCAAAAAAAAAAAAAAAATTAAGTAATAGCAAGCATAATAGCTACTGTTAAGAACTCAGAGATAATGAATTGAAAATGGATACTGCCTGAAATGAAAATAAGTTAGAAACTAAACTTTATAAAAATAAAAAATGAGCATTAAAATGGCTTTCCTCATCTTAGTAGGGTTCATATCATCGGGTCAGAGAAAGTATTTCTGCCCAGCCTTGTAAATTAGTATGATCTTTTTTTATCTTGACAATTTCATATGTGTTTACAATGTGTCTTAATCATACCAGGTCCTCATCCCCACTCCCCCCACTACCTTTGTATCTTCTTTTTCTTTTCATAACCTTCTGAAACCAGAAGGTTCCTACATGCGTGCTATCCACTGGAGTACAGGCAACCAACCAATGAACACACACACACACACACACACACACACACACACAGCAGCCATCAGTTGTCAATAGCTTTTCCCCGTGGGTGCAGCCTTATGAGCCTGTCCTCCATCCAGGCTGGAGTGTGGGCCTGCAGATAACCATGGCTGCTGTGAGCTTGTGAGTTCACTGTGCATGCTGTTAGAACAGCATTCTGTCCGCAGCACTCTTCCCCCGCCTTCAGGCCTTCCGTTCTTTCCGCCACTTCTTCAGTGCTCCCTGAGCCTTAGACAAGGCTATTGATATAAAGGGTCTATTCAGAGCTGAATATTAAACAGCCACTTAGTCTCTGCACTTTGATCAGTCATGATTCTCTACGCTGGATGTTCTCCACTCAAAAAAAGAACTTCTCTAGCCAGGTATGTAGGGTATAAACACAGGTATTTAAAGAGCACTCTGAAAACTTATCCATTTAACAGAACAGCAGTAGTAGGTTTGCCCTTAGAGCCCATGGTTTCTACACCACAGGCATTTGACCAGTTTTACAGTACTAGACATGARTTGTCTCCTACGGAGCTGGCCTCAAATCCAACTAGGAAGCAGAGGCAGTCATGCCACTACCGTACAGAAGTGACATGGTAACATGCAGGGCCTACCACCAGCTAAGTCCGTTAAGGACTTCTCTCCCTGGTGATATGCTCACACCTTCTGGCTCTGTGAAAGCTTTCTAGTAAGGAGGGAGTTTGCAAGTCAGTTCCAGATTGATTTCTCTGTGTCCTGCAAGTAAAATGTGTTGTGTGTCTTCAACAGTAGAGACTGACCATGTAGCTATGACAGGCAACAAAAAGCAACAGCAGTAGCCTGTTGTTTTGGGAGCCTCCTTAACTGATTTTTTAGGGGTGCCCCACACCTGGCACTGAAAGTTTCATTTAATAATCTAGGTCTTCATTTAATAACCAGTGTGTAAGATACCTCCATTCAAACTTTTTTCTTTAGTTATAATTACCAGATAATCATGAACAAAGAGATGAACTCAAGGAACCAGGGAGACTGCTGAGTTAGCCCCCATGAAGCATGTGAGGCTGACTGATTTTGTGTTACGTAGCACACTCTAAGATTAAAACCTTCTGTCTTGGAAGGAAGCTGATTTGACATAAGACGTTCTAGAGGAGGTAAAAAGAGGATATTCTAAGGGAAGGTGAGATAGTCCATCCTGCCAGGAACTTCCTTAAGCTCAGGAAGTATACAACTCAAGTTCTTAACTCAAAATTGACCAGGTACACTAGGCTCCTCCCTCCCCAAGCATAGATAAGCAATGATTGCTGAGGGGCACCAAGACAAGCTGAGCCTCCTGGAAAAGCAGAAACCAGCAAAGCTTCTGAAAGAGGCTTGGACCTACTGAACTCTAGAAAGAACACTCAAGCCTGTTGAGCTGCCTGGAGGTTGTCTAATGCACTACAAATTTCCAGGTTTCATGAGCTGTGACTGCTAGCACGGGCTTTTGGTGATAGAACTGTCTTTCAGTCATTTCTACTTCTGTAGTAACCCCAATAAAACTCAGTAGTTCACCAAATTGAATTTTGATGGTATCCTTCCTTTGAACTTTCATATCTGGGGTTAACAAACATTTGCTCCTGTCTCTCCAGGAGRCTGTTATACAATGATTTSGTGCTCAARGAGGCAAGTACAGTGGCATATGTTTGTAACCCTGGCAATGATGTGATACAGAAGAGACTGACCCAATTAGTGAGTACCCAGTACAGTGAGAGACCCTGACTCAAAAATCAGAGAGCAATAGAAGACACCTTGCACACACCTCAATACTACATACACATCACACACACACACATACACACACACACACACAAAAGTTAACTGTTACAGCATCTTTTAAATTTGTAAAGAGCCTAAATATCAAAGAAATAAATAGTTACTATGTCTATAAAATACAATGTTTGCAACATTTGAAAAGGATGTGGCCCTAACAGGAAAAGCTATAAAGTTCTTAAGTAAAAGAAACTATAATAAAACACACACAAAATCTAGTATTAGCATGTCTATGAGTAACATAGTTGACAATATCAGACTTAGTGTTATTTTCTGTTTGTCTTCTATGATTAGGATTTTTGGAAACTATATTTTATAAAGAAATTAAGCTACTAAGTTACAGCCTTTGTTTTCAACAGAAAAAGAAGGGTATAGAACATTGAGAGTAAAAATGGTTTCCCAAAAGTCATCCATCAAAGGAGAGAAGCCAGACCATGCAGAAGAAAAAGATCAGTTCTACAGAACAATTGCACATCAAATAAAGCAATAGTACTTTCCTGCAGTGAACATAACCTGAGAGCTACCAGTGTCCAGAATTTGTAGGACTCTGTAACTCAGTCAGAAAAAGAAACAAGTTATTTACAGAGGAAATTGAAGTGACTGATAAATTCATGCAGAGGTAAACCTTCTGCCAGCAGGAAGGGAGCACTGGAGGAAGCTACACGCGCCAGTGTTGCCATCTTCAGACTGGGACGTTGGCTTTTCCTATAGCTGGGGATGCTCATTATGTGAGGCAGCACAGCAGCCTCACAGTGGATAAGGACCAGGACAACAYCTCGTACATGCCAAAACCAAAGACTGAAAGCAGCCTGGAAATCTAGAGACAAGGAAATTACTGTCTGGCTATTTTAGGATGAGTTCTCTCCAAAGCAWAWTCTGAAACACTTCAACGAAAGTGGTCTGCGTGATAGGTTGTACCAGGAAGCACAATTGGGATATGAGAAAACAAGAAACCCAATTCAAGATCAGTAAGCAGATTYCCATTGGCAAGCTGGTAAACCAGGAAACGGAGAGAGGAAGAAAGCTGGAGTGTGTGGATTCTGATCATTGTTGACGGGATGTCCCACATTGCCAGCTTGTTGCTCTGTGTAACCYGAACACTCCAGCTGCCAAGGTCCCAAGCATTAGAAACAGCAAGCTGCTAGCATACATGCAAAGAATGCTAAATATGCCAGCAATTCTATGTTTCTGCCACTCTCTACATAAAGTGCACAGTCCAGCAATATATTTGCAACATAATATCTATCAGGGTGAGGATAAAGAGTGATRATCATAACTTCCACCAAAGCATTTTATATACTGAAAAAGACATGACACRTTTTAGTGTTAGAAGGAGAGGTTTCCARTGGACTTTGATTTGACTGAGACTCATTGAGATGTCTTTAAGAAATGAAGAAAGAAGGGAACAAAAAATAAAAGCAGTAAAAACGCCTTCAAATTCTGAAAAGGAAAGTTATTTTCAACTAATAAATCTATGCTCACTCAAATAAATACAAACGTGTGGGTCCTCTTCATGTCTCATCTCTTCAAAAGCTACAAGAGGAGGTGCSCAAGCAAAAYGAAGGCTTATACGAGCCAAAAGCCCAGGAGCTAGGAAGGTGACGCCAAATGCAGGATGCCGGCTGTGTAGCTGGCAACTTAAAAATAAAAAGCAACCTGATAATGGGTAGGTTGCAGATCTGGAGCTTTTGGAATGTTCTCTCGGTGAGTTTTTTGGGCAGGTGCTGACGCCAGGGCCGAGTGCCCGTGCCATGCCTAGGAAAATTGAGGAAATCAAGGACTTTCTGCTCACAGCCCAGCGTAAGGATGCCAAATCCGTCAAGACCAAGAACAAGGACAACGTGAAGTTCAGGTTCGCTGCAGCAGGTGCTTTCCACCCTGGCCGTCAGAGACCAGGAGGAGGCGGAGAAGCTGAAGCAATCCCTGCCCCAGGCTTGGCAGTGAAGGAGCTGAAATGAGCCAGACCTCTGCATGTGACTATTAAAACCCTGAAAAGTCAAAAAAAAATATTCTCTCAAGACAAAGCAAATAAAACAAGCCTGGCAGTCATAATTCAGCGATCAGTTTGGGGGGATTCAATACAAGGGAGGAAATTAAAATGCTCTTTCTCAATATGGATGCAGTCATAATGGAGTGAGTGGCTGCCTGGCCCAGAGAGGCGATAAGCTGGACCTTCAGCTTGTCTGAGATAATCAAGAAATGTCCATTATTTGAGAAAYAAAAAATCAGGAAAAACTGCCAAAAGTTACAAGATGGCACTTTAGACAATTGGGGAGGGTTGGATGGGGAATCCTGGCCTGGGGCTCCCGGACAAGGCTGTACTGGCTGATCAGCGAACTCGAGCCATCCTCTTGTCCCTGCCCCTACTCTTGGGATTGCAAGTGTATGGGGCCAAGCCATGCCAGGGCAGATRGTGTCCGCATGGCTACTGAGAATCTGAACTCCGTGCTCATGCTTAGGCTGAAGGCATTTTACTGGGTCACCTCCCTGGGTTCATCTTTCATCTTTCCTAATAAAAAGTTACACTTCTTCACAGGGGCAGCCTCCTGTTACTCTTTGTACATGCCACARAAAACTACATGGAAATTTTGAAGGCACTATCTGTTCATATCCGACTGAAAAACAATTAGCTGTGGTTACACAAATGCCCACACCAACAGTCAGGGAAACATTGGGCTTTTCCCTSCAGTGCCTGCCCTGCTCTTCCACAGGAACCCAATCTCATTGTTTCCTGGACGTTTTCTAACCTATTGCTGTAAGATGAGAATTTAAAGCAAAGATGTAAGTAATGAGCTGGTGTTGTAAACACACAGGTGAGAGTTGTGTGCCTCTGCAATGTTGGACTTACCTAACTCCCGCTTCCTTATAAGTCATTTCTCAAAATGTTCCCATTACACCTGCGTCAGGGATGGGTCCCAAAATCTACCTTATAAATAAACACCCTAGAAGATTCTGAAGCTAAAATGCCAAGGACTAACAGTACAAAGCTTATCTGTGGGCAATGCCAAGCACCTGGGTGCTGCTTGGTTTCTTGTACTGATTTAGAAGGCATTGGCCCCGAGTGGGGGTCGGGAGCACTGTAACTATTTCTCATCCCCAGTACTTTCAAAGGAAGCAATGCAGAAAGAAAGTCATACAAAGTATAAACCACCATATAATAATAGTAGAAGATGAGAATTACATATTAGATTGTCCCTACATACGACAGGTGTCCCTAAAGGTTTATTACTTGTATAAATGATGGGTTGGAGAGAAATGATGGTCAGAAGCATGTTCTCTGCCAGCCAACCCAAGTTCTTTTCCCAGCAATCTGGGGCTCACATATGCCTATAACTTCAGTTCCAGATTTGACATCCTCTTCTGTCCTCTGCAGGCCCCCCATACACACACACACACACACACACCACATAAATTTTAAAATTAAAAAATAGCTAAGAGCACACAAATAAATTGATCAACTAATTAATTAATAGCTAATGAAACTCAACCAAGCACATAATGTGATTAAGTAACAAGTCTTTGTGAGGTTACATGTGACTGGCCAGCTGCTGAAAGCATTAAAAACAATAATTACCTTTAAAAGATTGAACCTTGTGACTAAGGATGTTCCATCCGTGTCATGGAGGAGAAAGCAAACATATAATTGAGTGAGTACCAGGAATAGAATTGGAGACTTTATGSTGAAAATGCTTTCACCATAAAGAGTCTCAATGGAGCCTCTGGACAAACACCTGTGGCGGCCTGCATCCGTGCTGCTCCTGAGATGGGAGAGACACCAGTGTTTCTAACRAGCAGCTCCTGCCCTTTCTGTTCCCCTGGAGACCGCACGTATTTCTCTGATAATACATTGACATTTCTGTTAAACCGCTTTCTTCTTGGAACAAAAATGGAGAACAAATCAGGTTGGTATGTGGTATTTCAAATAACCTGGTACTTCATAATACAAAACAAAACTATCAGAGGCAGAGTTTTAAGTGCTGTCGGCGTCTTCCATCCCTGAGCCATCGGACTCATTACTCAGTCCCTAAAGGAACAGTCTACGGAGAGGAGAAAACATGGTTCTGACCTCAGGAAAAGCTGGAGAAAAAGGAGGTTTTCTACAGCACCCACAAAATCATTGACAGACAAGACTGAGTGAGATAGCTTCTTCTCCAACACATGGTCATAATCTGCTTCAWAGGGGAGGATAACCCAACCTAGCATTGAGARACTAAAAGGGTSCCTTGTGCCTAGCAGCRCCTCAGGCTGCTGGTGTGCTCCTGCCTCTACTTCTTGCTAAGACTGAGAAATTTTTGTCTAGCATTTAATAACCATTCATACACGTAATTGAAAGGCTATGTGGATGCCTGTCTATCCAACCCCTAGATTTTGCCATTGGCACCTTACTATCTCTGCCTTATTACATATTTGGCTCCATCCATCTATCATAAGTATCACATGTGTATATACAATACACATAATATATATATATATATATACATATACATACACTCGGATGTGTGTGTGTGTGTGTGTGTGTGTGTGTGTGTGTGTTTGAGACAGGGTTTCTCTATTATGTAGCCCTGGGTATCCTGAAACTTGCTAAGTAGACCAGGCTAGCCTCAGGTTCACTGAGATCCACCTGCCTCTGCCTCCTGAGTGCTGGGATTAAAGCTGTGTGCTACCACTCCCACGGGGCTCATCTTTTTATTATGCTTCATTTCAAAGTTAGCTTTATGCATCATCGTTTTTTCGTGCCATTAACTGTGGTTCAGTCTTGCTTGCTTTTTGGAAGATTCACTTAACAAAATAAAAATCTTAGGGGTATTTCAACAACATTTGGCAGAAACATCCAGTTTTGTAGCCCAAACCTCTGTCCATCACCTCGTATTGCTCTCTTTCTCCTTCCCAGCCACGCCCACCTCCAACTCAGAGAAAGTCCTGTTTGGGGTTGTTTGATTTTCCTATTCTACATGCACTCCCTGTTCTGACCTTCATGTGAACAGAATCACACAGGATCTGCTCACTGCACCCACGATGATTGATTTTCCAACCATTTTTCCTCTACCAATAATCTGTTCCTTTTCTTTTCTTAATGTTACTAYAATCAAAGACCAGCAACAACAAATAATAGGGAGACTATTTAAGTAGTAGAGGTTTGATACAGTAAAACTACTTGATTACATGTTATGGTTGCTTTGGTCTAGCCCATGGAAAATAACTTATTATATAAGTTAATTAATGGCTTCTCACTAGCTGAGTATCAACTTCCTTTTTCTTTAATGTGGATATTTATAAGGATCATTTCCCCTTATGTCTAGATTCTGTTTGCAAACCAAGCAAGATCAAGGCTGTAACCATGGTTTCATTAACTTTACTTACTGCTCAGAAAATGTGAACGCTGTTCTCCATTTCATTTTACTTATATAATAATCTTGAGATGCCTTAGGTGTGCTTGGGAGCCACGCAGGGCATCATGTGCCTGTTGTCTCATCATCTCAGGGACTGAAATGAGATCACGTGAGCCCAGGAGGTCAAGACCYGCCCGTGTAAAGGGAAAGCTTTCGTCCCAAATAAAAAAATACACTTGAGAATGGATGGCGAATAATTGTCATACTTTTAATATAGTGACTTTGAAACTCATATTTGGGTATCCTGATCACTGGGGAGACCAAGAGAGGACTATTTGCTCTAGAGTCTGAACCTTCCAGACTCCAAAACCAACACCAACTCTAACCAACATGGAGTGTGTTACCCAGGCCCCTCCATCAAGTGCCAAGTGCTTTCACCTCCTTATTGCTTCTTTCTAACTATTCTCTTTAATAACCACACATAGTCCATGGCATTTTCCTTCTCTCATTGACTCTGGAGAAACCAAACTTGTGGGTTTTCAGTCTTTGATCACTTCCGTAATGATCTATGTAATTAAMCACAAAGATGGGCTTTCTGTGCTGTACTCCGATTCTATCACTGTTTGGATTAATGCTCACCGAGCTACAGCTAAACTTCACTTTGGCCTTGAGAGGCTTCTATTGATGATACTGAATAATGTCTCTAGCTTGGCCATCTCCCATACCTATGCCCTGTGACTTACACGTAAGCCACCTTAGCTTTTCGGCGGTAGACAGACCCAATATGTGTCTATGTCAACACCCTTCTTTTTGCTATTCTTTCTGCAATAAGTCCTGACTCTGTTTTCTTCCATTGAAACTCTACCTGGTCCTCAAAACTTTACCCAAATTCTAACTTACCTTTTCCACAAACCTTCCCTTCTCTCCGTTAAAACCCTTATAAGGTGGCAATTCAGAGATCTAGGTGTCTTCTATGTGGTGGTGTCTGTCCTCAACGAGGACTTTCCTGGGTTATAGCCCAGAGGAAAACACGGGGGACCATACATGGGGGCACTGGCATAGGGGGAGCTCTGGGGCCAGAACTGTCACAGAACCACACGGACTGCCGGAAAGCTGGGGAAGGTAGCCAGGCTGTGGGGTGGGAGAAAGGGAAGCAGTGAGTAGGTAGCCACATTCTGTCACAGCCACAAAAAGAAAGAGCCCTGCCTGAGATCCAACCGTTCTACAGTCTCTTGACTCTTTGTTCTGAGATTAAGAGGTTTGGATATCTGGGAATTCATCTTGCTTGCAGCAAGGGCCCTAGAGGAATTTGAAACCAGGAGGTACAAAGGAGTTAGTGCTAAGTGTTCTCT
>BDUI01000130.1:166125-177250 GCA_002335545.1 Apodemus speciosus
AAGCCACTCTGACTTGAGTGGCAATTATTTTAGCCTCAAGCAGGCCTCCAGTCTCGGGATTTCCTCCAGCCCAGCCAGAAAACGTAGACCCATTGCTTTATGGTCTTTCGTTTTCTACCTGTATCTTCACATTTAAACTTACTTCTTTACAAAAAGCATAAATCACACACCTCTCACCTCAAGAGTTTATTACTGAACCAAATCTGAATGATAATCGTTCTAGAACACCATATCAGTTGCCCCGAACACATTGCATAGTTTAGTGGAGTTTTTCGTTGTTTAATTAAGTTATAATTAATTAAAGTTTCAAATACTTTGGTGGAAATATGAGGCATGAAGTTTACAGCACACTGGGGGCAGGTTTCAGTTGCTATCCGATGGTTCTTAAGTTTTAGGTTGGTAGTGGGCTCAGTTAACACATTCCAAAGCAAGGCTACTATAAACACAGCCCAAGATGATGTGATGCTAGGAGGCTTCGACATTCCAACACCCCACGCCCTGGAAGTTGTAACCCCCAGCCTTGTTAGTAATGAAATCCTTATAATCAAAGTACTCCTAAGAATACAGGCAAGATTTCTAATGGATTTTTTTTGTTGTTGTTCCTTTCTGCAATTAAGATGCTTTTTACCATTTGCTGAGTAAAACATGTTCAGACAGAAGCAATGGAAACTTTATGATTCTAAATATAAAGCTACATAATCCAAGTAATTAACATGGCATGACTACACAACGCTACATTTTATGTAAGAAATGTCACTATGAAAATGGTGTGGGTGACCCTGGAAAAATTAAAAACTACAAGTCCCTGTGTATATAAAGGGGATCGATCACTGCCAGGTGAGCAGCTGTGCCCTGTGCTCACTGCAGTGTTAACTCAGAAAAGCAAGACACAAACCCAACCTAAGGTCCACAACCTAAGATGAACAGATAAAACGTAGCCCAGGCCCACAATGGCGTTCAGGGTTCAGACAGGAGATGCTGTGACCTGTAACAGATGAAACGGTCAGATGTTAGGTGAAGGGGGACAGGTCCAGGAAGACCACAGCTGCGTGATTTCACTTCTATGCTGACCTAAGAATGCTGACGATCTGGACAAAAATTGATGATGGTGGTTGCTGGGGCTGAAGGGCAGTTGGCAGAGGAAAGGGAGACACTGGGGAAATGGAGCTGTCAGGACACAACATTTCAGGTCGGAGAAATAGATTCAAGTGTTCTCTCACACAACATACCTACAGTAATCCCAATGTGCTGTGCACCTTAAGAAACGGAGAGGAAGGAGTAAGATCACCGCCACTATTACCTCTGAATCCTGGGATGGCAACACAACACACCCGTTGACAGTATGCGGTAGAAGAACAGGGTAGATCCGTGTAGGTGGATCTGCACAATATTTAGGGCTATAAAGGTTCCACTGCTTCTGTCTGAACATGTTTTACTCAGCTATTGGTAAAAAGCATCTTAATTGCAGAAAGGAACAAAAAAATTAACACCTCTAAATTTTCATGTTTCTTTTTGCTGAATTGTGTATATCTTGAGTCAAACATTTTAAAGCCACTCAACAAAATATTAAACCTAGAATGAGTCAGAAGTTTCTGTTTTTTTTTTTTCAAGAAAGTCTTTTTAACACTTGAATCAAAATTATTCTATTAAGAAACTTCTAGAGGCTGGAGAGATGGCTCAGTGGTTAAGAGCACTGGCTGCTTACTCTTCCAGAGGTCCTGAGTTCAATTCCACATGGTGGCTCACAACCATCTGTAATGGGATCTGATGCCCTTTGTACTCATATATATAAATGAAATAAATCTTTTTTTTTTTTTTTAAGAAAAGAAACTTCTATGAAACAACACAGTAACCTAGGTTGTCAGGCACCTACACAACTGTCAAAGTATGATTTTTATTATTCATCATAAATATGCTTGGCGTTTCAGACTTCCAGATGCCCACTGTACAGTAAGCTCCTCCTGAGTGGACACGGGCATCCTCCAGTCAGTTCCCCACACGCACTCAGAGTCATTTCTCCACTGCAGCAGTTCAAATGTTCCTATATGTTAATTGTCTGTTCCACACATCCAAAAAGAAGGAACTTACTATTCAACTGATGAAACCTGATAATGGTCCTTTTTAATAGGTAGCACACATAGGCACATAGCTTGTTCAATAGATGCATAAAGCAAGATTATAGTCCACCTCATATTTCAAAATGCAGAGAAACTGAGTTACATTAAAAGTCTTGAGACCATAAACAGATCATTGTAGACTGACTACAAAGAGCCAACCGATTTCTTTACTAAAATTTCAAATTAACTGCCAATGTGAAGAAAGACTGTGATCAAGCAAGTGTCTGCATTCAGAAAAACCCATCTCCAAAGGATGCTGTAAAATGTGACTCTAACATTTTAGACTAGGATTCCAATTTTTACTGGTTGTAGACACTATGAAAATAAATTCAAAGTTACTTTACCACAATAGACTCTTCCACTATTTGGTAAGTTCAATATTTATACATTGTGCAGTTATACTACAAAACATACAATATACTGAAAAAAGAAACAAATTTATGTCAACAAAATGAGCTTGATATGCAACCATCTTTATATTATATCATTTCACTAAACTCTGTCAGTCATATGTTGCCATTTTATTGACTATCTGTAACATTTCACATTACTTGTGGATATTCTCCTCAAATATGTCTTTGGCTGGTCCAAGTGTGATTCGGAGGAGACTCAAGTGACTGGATCTATTAAGTTTCAATGCTTTATAAATAATCCTTCTTATACAGAGCTATTTAGTGTGGCTTTCTTGATAGATACAATGAGTGTTTTTAATACAAAAAATATACTTCACATAATAATAAAAAGGTATCAAAACAATGATTACATCTTATATAAGTTAAATGACACAGTTTTTTTCTTTTCTGTTGTCTGAATTAAACAAGAAAGCTCTATCACAGCCTTTAAGTTAAATATTCCATTATAAAAAATAACTAGCATAGAAAGAATTGAAAATATGCAAAAGTAATAAGTTGGTTGAAATTTATACTTCATACATTGATGTCAATCAAGAAATTCCTAAGGATTAACATGAGAATAAAAGAAACCTGCTTTAGGCTTCAGATATTGCTACACGATGACTGCTTCATGGGTCATCTGGCCTGTCGTCCTCTGAAGAGTGTTAAATACAGTGTACTTTGTAGGGAAGGAGAAAGAGAGCGCAGTGTAATACAAAAATATTACCTATTTATATATTAGCAAAGATTTATAAAACACATTCCAAATCATATGTTGCTATGGAAACAACAGACTTAAATAGAGAAGCACAAAGTCCTGAAGCACCCGCAATATTTTAATCAGAAAAAAGATATATTTATATATATGCATATATATGTATATATATAATTTGAGAAGAAATAAAAGAAAAATTCTAATTTTAATCAGTTTACATGTAATCATGGAGGTAGTTCTCCATTCCATTTATACAAATAAGTTATCAGCTTTATTCAAAGAATAATAAGTCTAGAATCTTGAAACTGGTCTTCGTTACTGTAATACATTTTTAAACATACTTCAAAACCAGTATTCTCATTAGAATATACACAAAACAGGTATCTCCTTCATTAAAACCACATACAGAGAGGTATAACTAAGTGCAGATACTTTGGCTTAACATTTAAGTTACACGGTAAATACTATAAATTTTAAGTTAGAAGAAATATTTTTCTTCTTAGTTCTTATAATAAGCATAAAGCTATAAAAATGGTGATTCCTTAAATTTTTAGGTACTTAAATATTGTGCTAATGATTTTTAAAAATCACTTCTACCTAAAAAGCAAAATTATGTATTTTAATTATCAAACATTTAGTGTTGGTGGCATTTCTGTTTTAGTGCTAGGATTCGTTTTAACAGATCAGTTTGCAACATACAGCACAGTACACTGTTTCACTCAGAAAGGTTTTCTAAAATGAAAAATGCTAACTCTATTTCTAGTGGCAGACTAGAGCTGGAGGTCCCGCCGTGGATCACAGGTATCAGAGCACTGTCGAGATCATTTAGGTAATGCTGAGGCAGGAGCTGGCCTTCACAGCCAGCCTGAAATTCCACCTGGAAAAAAAAAGATATCTTGATAAAGGTAACCCTAGAAAATTAGCCCTCTTGTGTTGCTTGGCAGACGAATATATAGCATTTTTGAATATTCAGTTCAAGGCTATTAGTAAAATAACTTTATTTTCAAAAATATATTTTTCCATTTCTTTTATCTCTTTACTACATAAATTATAACATTATAAATATAACATTATAGTCATTGCTTTATATTTTAGATTTCCTTTCAACTAAAAACATATGTAAATGAGGTCTAAAGCTTTTTTAAAATGATTAATGCAACTTAATTTGAATTAAAAATGAACTGAATAATCAACTTACTGTGTTTCAGACTGTTGCAGTACTGTTTTGTGTGAGATGTCTGTGTAGTTGTGTGCATGTGTCCATGTGTGTATGCAGTTGTGTGCACAAGCTGAGTGCAGAGGTCTGACTCTGGGTGTCACTAAGGTTTCCACTAAGGCTCCGTTTTATTTATACAGCACTCTCACTGTTTGCAGCTGCACTGAAAACAGCAAGCCCAGGGTCTTGTTTCTGCGCCCACAGCACTCAGGTCACAGGAGTGCACATTACTCCCAGCTGAGACTGGGGTGCTGGGGTCAAACTCAGGTCTGTGCTCGTGCAGTACCTACTCTACCTACTGAGCTACCTCACAAACCCGCCATACTATTCAACGTTAAGATTTAACATCACATTTTCATACACGTAATGATAAAACAGTGCTTACTCAACCAATACTCATGACGAGTTTCCTTGAAAGGGTCTTACAATGAGTAATGAAAAACAAAACTCTTTTCAGTAGGAAGCATGAGTAGAACACATCTTGCTGCAGGAGCAAACTAGTGTGAACTCCTGTTTAAAAAACCAATTCTAATGAAGAATCTGCCTTGAAAATCTGTATTTGATGTCAAAAGTTACAAAATATACCCAGCAAGTATTCACTAGACATTCTGGGGAAGATAAATAGCTTTTCTATGTAAGATCACTGTTAATTAGATAAACACTGTTAAGTAGAGATGCAAATTAAGGTAACACTGAGCACTCCATGGTGGTGCCAAGGCGTGCTAGGGCTGGTAAGGGGAGGAAATGTTCCTGTCCCTGGAAGAGAGAGCCAGCAGGGCATGTGTTGATGGCTGTGACAGACCTAAGGCTCCGGGTATAATTATGCACATATTTTCATGCTCCTTCCCTGAGGAAGGTCCTCTCTGCCAAGGTTAATGACTCCAGAATAATCACAGCACAGGATAATCAGAGATAAGGATGAGGGTTTGTCTATATCTCAGCAAAATAGTAAATGCTGTGACTTTAAGACAGTTTAAGAGAGTCAGGTTTAGGGATGGAGCTCAGAGTGAGAGAAAGAAAGTTTGGTGACTCAAGTTGCACTAGTATTTACTCATAAGCAACAGTGAACAAATGTAAAGCGAAAGCGAAAAGGGATCACATTCATTCATTCACACATTCACACATTCACACACACACACACACACACACACACACACACACACACACACACACAGCCCTTAAGGCTGTGGGAAAGAATGCTGAAACATGATTAAAAAATATAATTTCTCAACTATGCAAAATACAAGGATGCAATATGAGTCGTATAAGGAGTCTCACAGATCTGAAGGAACAGCCGCATCAGCACCAAGAGCCAGCTAGTCAGAAAGATAGGAAGGAAGGAAGGAGGTAAAAGATTCAGGGAGTGGTGATCTCTAGGCAAGATCCCACCCAGCTAAGTATTTTGTCTATGCTTACAAAGGCAGACAGATTCTGGAATACAAGGTCAGCCTAGAACAGAAGGAGTTTAGGTCCAGGCCCAGGCTAGGTAGGAATGGTAATTCCAGGAAGGGGTCCCTCCCAGCTGTCTAGGGTCAGTGCTAGCTAGCACATGCTAAGAATCAAGGGGCTGAAGTCCTGGGTTTCAAGGATAATCAAAAGGGAACCTGGGGTAAAGACTGAATTGATATGTAAATAAAAGACTGGGCTTTTGATCTAAAAGGGCTATCTAGAGAATTTCTACAATAGCAAGAGAAGGCTATATTGAGCAGAACAGATTTGGGGGAGAAAGGGAGGGAGGGAGGGAGGAGAGAGAGAAAGGGGGGGGGGAAGCTGTCTCAAGCAGAACATAGGCCACCAGCTTGTAACCCATGGTTTGACTTCAAATCATTTGATTCTCTGCTCCCAGATACTCCTCCTCTCAGAAACCCCTCTCCAAGTCAAGGCTGGTCCTTGGCATTATTGTACCTATCAAACTGTCAAAGTTCAAAACTTCAGCTTGGCTTGAGATACAGCATAGTAGTAGAATACTTGCCTAGCATATACAAGGCCCTGGATTTGATTAAATGTTGCTAAAATACAAAGGTGTGACTAAGGTCTGCTGGCGGAAGGCAGGCTTGGTGGCAGCAGGCCTGGTACAATGCAGCTGTCCAGGAGGCCAAGGCAAGCGGATCACACAGTTTACCTGGGCTATAGGTAAGTTCAAGCTCAGAGCTTGTCTTGAAATAAAAATGAAGGGCTAGAAAAAAAGAGCTCTGAGATGAAACATGTGCCATGCATGTGAGAGACCTGGGCTCAAGCTCTCCAGGAATACTTGGGACAGTATGCTGATAGCCATTGATCCAGGAGTACTTGGGACAGTATGCTGACAGCCATTGATCCAGGAGTACTTGGGACAGTATGCTGATAGCCATTGATCCAGGAGTACTTGGGACAGTATGCTGATAGCCATTGATCCAGGAGTACTTGGGACAGTATGTTGATAGCCATTGATCCAGGAGTACTTGGCATAGTATGCTGATAGCCATTGATCCAGGAGTATTTGGGACAGTATGCTGATAGCCATTGATCCAGGAGTACTTGGCATAGTATGCTGATAGCCATTTATCTAGGAGTATTTGGGACAGTATGCTGATAGCCATCGAATGCATACTTGGATGTAAATCTAGAAACTTGTTTTATGGTTATACTCAAGTTTATGCAAAAAAGTAAAATACCATCAACAAACTAAATTTCAGTCAAAATTTACCAAATAATATTAATTAGTTGTTATCCATTTATTTAATCAATTATGACTACAAAACAACCATTAAAAAGAATATGTACTAATATACAATCTCTGGTATATTAAAAAAGTATAGCAAATAAAACATTTTGAAGAAATGACACAAGTTTCATTACATATATACACTTGCTTGTACATGCATAAAAATATAAGAAATACATAGTATCAATTATATAATCCATCAGGAGATTTAAGGAGAGTCTGGAGATGAAGTTCAGGTGGGAACTAAGGGTAGCTCTTTTGGAAGTATTTCCACTGTGGCCCACCAGTCCGTACTATACAGCATGACTGCTGCTTCCTGGAACATCTAATGGAATGGTGTGTGCACATCTGTATACTTTTAGAGTTTTGAGTCATGTATCTAATTAGAATAAATTTCAAAGCCTGTCTACCACACAGGACAGTAATGGATCAGCAAACTCTGGTCCACAGGCCACCCTGTTGTGTAAAACAGTTCACTGGATCACAGCCATATTCATTCAGTTACAGGAGCAGCTTCCCACTGTGAAAGGTGAACTGTGAGAGAAACCCCTGCAGCCTACACTGCCAAAACTAATCACTCTCTAACCTTTTCCAGAAGAGTCTGACTTAAGTGAGAGATTAATAGAGGTAACACACGTGTGCAGCAGGTCCTGGCCGGGGGATGGACGTGTGGCTCAGTGGTTGAGTACCTGTCTAGCAGTAAGGCCTTGGGTTCCATTACCAGCACCACAAAAACAAAAGAAAAAAAAAAACAGGAGGCTCCCTTTTAGAAAAAAAGGTTAGATACAAATCTTGATTTCAGGAGCAGCAAGATGGCTCAGTGGACAAGCTTGACAATCTGAGTCCCTAGACATCAATGACAGGAGGAGAAAACCGACTTCCGTGAGTTATTTTTGACTTCCACATATGCACCATGGCACACACGCCCCACATATAAGTATATTTATTACCAATATAAATTTCAAAAGTACATCACAAAGGTATGTCTTACCATATCAGTGTCAATGGAAACTCTGAGTCCAATTTTGTTCATTCTGTTACTCTTTAGAGTTCTCAGGTGGGGACACAGGGCAGCACTACAAGCTGTGGCAATCTCCTTTGCAAATTGGTAACTACTTGATACAACAGATATATCTTGGTCCTTTAGGAAGCAGAACACCTGAAAATCAGTCAAATGAGGAAAAAAAGTCATGATTATGATTAGAAACAACAAATAAACTCAATTAAAACAAAAAAAAAGGCAACTACTGCTTTCCATTCAACTTTAATAAAATTCCAACATTAGATCTTTGAAATCATCAGTTGAGAGCATTCTTTATCTATAGCCTGACTATGTATTATAAAAAATTTTACATCAGAGATTACAGACTATAGGAGTAGTCTGACTATTTTTGCCCAAAGTTGACTTGTGTCAATGAAATCCTGTTCATTCAATTCAGAGCCAACACTGTAAGAATGTCTATATGGAATCTGATCTGACAGAGAGACAATGCTCTGTAGCTGCTATGTCATTCTAAACATAGGAAACCCCAAGCTGATTGAAGAACTGGTTGCGTGGCTGCAGAGAGGGCATGGGTCTCCAGGTTGGGAGGCTAAGATTAGTATCTGCATAGTGTCTTATTTCAAAACAGAGAATGTGCCAAAATGGTTTTCCCACATGAGTGCTGATTATAAGCTGGTATCAATAAAATCTTGTATAGTAAAATAACAATATAAAAATGCCAATTTAGCCAGGTGTGGTGGTGCACATCTTTGATCCCAGTACTTGAAAGGCAGAAGCAAGTGGATCTCTGTGAGTTTGAGGCCAGCCTGGTCTACAAAGAGAGTTCTAGGACTATAAAGAGAAACCCTGTCACAACAACCACTGCACAAAAAAAAAGTCAGTAACTATTAGCTGTTAGGAAGTCTTATCACGTTGAGAGCTTGAAATAAATATATGCAAATTCAAATCTGGGATGTGAGGGATTCTGGGTGGGGATCCGTTCATTGTGGAAAGTGAAAAGTATAATAAGATACACCTAGTCACAGGCTGAGTATGCAATATTTGCAAGTATATCCCCCCCCCACACACACACACAGCACATGAAGCAAAGAGACCTTTTTCTATACCTCAGTGCATTTCACAGTCTTCTCTTCAGTTTCAAAATCTGTTTCCAGTTTTATTTTTTCACTTGGAAATCCTTCTAATGATATTCCATCTACTGAACTGATAACACTGTGTAATAAAGCAGAATACAATTAGTATCATGGTGTTTTCTATGAAACTGATTATTAAATTTCGAAAATGGGATAATAAAGTCAAAGTTTTATATCTAAAGTTGTAACAAATATCTGAAATGTATATAAAATAATCAGCTATCATGGTCTCTTGACTGTGTCATGGTTGTTATGCAGTAAAGTACACCCCCTTTGTATGTCCAATTCAGACTTAGCTTTACTAGACTTTAGTCAGTTAACAGGAAAGTATCTCACAGTTAAAAACTATTTCTGGAGTTACACATGCCCCTGATTTGACAGGGTGCAGCCTATCATGCAGACACTCTGAGCTTGATCCCCAGCACCACATAAACTGGGCATGGTTGGCACAGGCCTTTAACACTAGCACTCAGGAGGCTGAAGCAGGGGGATTTCAGGTTTAAGGCCATCCTGGGCCACATACTGAGTTCGTGTCCAGCCTAAGCTACATGGAAAGACCTTATATCAAAAATCTATTTGGAATCATTTTCTTTTTCTTTCTCCTAGACCCTTAATCCATCTCCAAAACTGACTGATTATGGGAAACTGAATAGAAGGAGCAACAGTGGTACTGGTAAGGCCTATACTGATTACATCAAGTCTCGCTTACATTACAGGAAATGAACAGAATTCAATAATCAAAAGGAAACCCTTATTTATTTGACAAAAATGTGTACCATGTATCAGAAAAGCTGTTTTGCCATTCCTTAGCCCTGGCCAAAACTACTTAATGTTTTAAAATCAGACCCTCCCCAAGTTGATGGTTCATTATAGCTTCCTGCCCAAGAAAACTTATGAGTCTGATTAGTTACATGTTTGAGAAAAAACATATTGTATTAATTGGAATAGTAACATTAAAGTTAATGGCATAATTCTATATTCCATCAAATAAATCCCTACCCTTTGTTCTTCCTCTCTTCGGAATCCACCCAACAGATGTCCACATATTCTCTCAGGTCTACTGCATCAACTTTTCCACACTGAATTTTAAAGTCCTTTTGCTCTCGTAGAGCCAGCCGTAAGCCATCCATGGTTTCTGGTGTTATTTGCACCATTAAGCCATCTAGAAATGAGAGTTATGCTTCACACTGAATTGCCAAATTTCAGAATGTGTACCAAGTAACAGAATTTATTACTAAAATATTTTTGTTTCAAGATACAAGTTTTAAATATCCTTTGTTAATCATTTAAATTACTGTTTTTTTTTCCACCAGGAAAATAAAACTATTTCATAAAAGTTAAAACTATTTCATAAAACTATTTCATAAGTTATTTTAGGGTTATGCAAATAAAGATAGCAAGTCAAGCTTTTTAGTCACAGTACAACAAAAATAACAAAAATAACTTAATAACATTAAGTAGGATTTATCCTAGGGATGCAAAGATGATTAGACATATGCAAATCAATAAACAGCACACCAACTGGTGGACAAAAACCATGCATTAATCATCTTTCAGAAGAAAACACTGGATAAAATTCAACATCCATTAAAGAAAACATCTCAATAAATTAGGTTTCGAAGGTTTAGAAGGGACACGCCTTCAAACAAAGAGGCAGTATGGGACAAACCCACAGCGGCCACCACAGAGGAGAAAGCTGAGCTCGCTCCTTTCCCTCCCCGTAGACCACTGCGTGGTTAGCAGACACTACGTTGGGAGGAGGCAAGAGAGGACATCCTAATAGGCAAGAGGCAAGCCAAACGCTCCTGTTTACAGATTGTATGAATCTGGCAAAAACATGTTAAA